>JANVCQ010000002.1:18705393-18725284 GCA_025531925.1 Erythroxylum plowmanianum | reverse complement strand
CATCCAATTGTATAACAATTGACATTATTTAAATCTTTGATGTACTGGTTGATGTGTGGATGTCCAATTATCTACAACTAATATTTTGCATCAATTTCATAACACCGACGGAATACACAATTCCGTCGGTATATGTAATCACCTTCACCGACGGAATGTTAATTTTCGTCGGCACAAAACCTCAGGTAAATTTGGCGACTTAATACGTTACCGTCGGTAAATGGTAACACTTACTTACCGACGGATTACACACCCGTTGTTAAGGTTATTACTTACTTACGAAACATAGCGACGGTGGTTCCGTCCCTAAATTATATCGATGGACATATTCCGTCGGTGATATATGAATTTCACCGACGCAATTTTTTATTTATGTCCGTCACAACATAACAACAACGGATATTATTACGTTGGTTTTTCGTTGAAAATTCACCGACAGTTTGTTTCCGTTGTTAAATAATAACGACAACCATATTTCCAACGGTTTTTTTGCCTTCGCGTTCCGTCGGGAAGCGTAATTACCGACGGAATTGTCCATTTCTCCGACGGAAGATTCCGTCGGAGAACGTGAGTTTTCCTGTAGTGTCATGCCCCACACCTCCAGCTACAAATCAAATAAGGATCTAGAGTTTTGCAGATCCAAATGTATACTAGATTAGACCCAACTCGAATCGACCCAATCACTAGTTGACTTGCACCAATCTAGGAACTTAAATCAAGGAAGGTTGTAAAAAATGGCAACAAATTTTGCGAAATTGTGAAGTTGTGAATTTATGGAATTGTGAGGTTGTGAATTTGTGGAATTGCAAAATTGTGAATTATACAATTTGTGGACTTGTGAAGTTGTGAAATTGTGAAATTGTGAAGTTGATTATGAAATTTCATAATTGAGTTGATCATTATTTTGAATATTAAATTGTGTACTTGTGACTTTGATGTTAGATTAAATTGAATTGTATAGTGTACTGTATATGTTGATTATAGATATATGTTGATTATAGAGTTAATTTGAGTAAAAAAAATTAAGAATGTTGATTACATTGGAGAATGAAAGATTGTTAAATTAAAGTTGAGAATTATAATTTCAGTAACAATGCTAATTAAAATTAGTTAAGAAAACAGAATATTGATAAGCATTACAAATTAAATTGTATAAGTAAACAAAATATATTAATTTATAGTTGAATTATGTTATTACATAAAATAGGTTATAAACTTGTAGTTGTGATTTATGGTTAAAATTGAATGGTTATAGTTGTGAGTACATGTTTTTAGTTTATGATTAAATGATGTAATTGGGTATATTATGTATTGTGTAATTGTGTATGTTGAATACTTAAATTATTAGTTTTTAACTTATTGGTGAATTGTATTGGATGAAATTGAATTGTACAATGTATGTTTACTCTTCATTTTGAAGTTAACTTGAGTAAGAAACTAAAAATATTAGTTAAAATTAGTGAATGAAAGATTGTTAAATTAAAGTTGGGAATTAGGATTTTAGTAACAATGTTGACTAAATTAGTTAAGAAAATAAAATAATTATAAACATTACAAAATGAATTGTATAGTAAACAAAATATATTAGTTTAGACTTTAAATATGAGATTACATAAAGTAAATTGTAAACTTATAGTTGTGAGTTATAGTTGAAGTTGAATATGTTATAGTTGTAAGTGTATGTCTTTAGTATATGGTTGAATGATATAATTATACAAAATGAGTTATATTATATAAGATGAATACATATAACATGTAATTGTGTATGTTTAATACTTGAATAGTTGGTTTTTTTAACTTAAATCATACAAAATGAGTTATATTATATAAGATGTATATCTGTAATTATGTAATTGTGTATGTTAAATTGTTGGTTTTTGACTTAAATGATACAAAATAAGTTATATTATATAAGATGTACATATGTATTAGGTAATTGCGTATATTGAATACTTTAATTATTTGTTTTTGACTTACTGGTGAATTATGTTGGATGAAATTGAATTGTGTAGTATATGTTTACTCTTCATTGTGGAGTTAACATAAGTAAGAAACTAAGAATGTTAATTAAAATTGGTGAATGAAAGATTGTCAAACTAAAGTTGAGAATTAGGATTTTAATAACAATGTTGACTAAAATTAATTAAGAAAATAAAATAATTATAAGCATTACAAAATAAATTGTATAAGTAAACAAAATATACTAGTTTATAGTTAAATTATGAGATTGCATAAAATAAGTTGTAAACTTATAGTTGTGAGTTACGGTTGAAGTTGAATATGCTATAGTTGTGAGTATATGTCCTTAGTTTATGGTTAAACGATGTAATCATACAAAATAAGTTATATTATATAAGATGTATATGTGTATGTGTGTGTTTAATACTTGAATTGTTAGTTTTTGACTTAAATCATACAAAATGAGTTATATTATATAAGATGTATATATGCAATTTTGTAATTGTGTGATTGTGTATGTTGAATTGCTGAATTGTTGGTTTTCTGACTTAAATTGACAAGCCCCTATCCTGAAATGACTAGACGACTTACCTGGCACTCCACTGTAGCTCTCCAATCGATATTCGAGTCAGTTGGAAAACTCTCGTGAAGCTAAGTTTATTGCCCTTGTTAAGGAAAAGCTTCAATTCACCATAAGAAAGGTAAATAATGGAGTTTTGTTTTTTAGTTTATTAAAAATTTCGACAGCACAATGACTTTATTTTGACATCCCAAAAAATTTCAAAGTCCTTGTAAAAGTTTAAAGCACTTCTATTATCACATTAATTTCTCAATTCCAAATTATGAACTCCAAATCCACACACATGTAGTCTCAAATAGTTACATCAATAAACTTGAAAAGCTAAAACAATGTCATGCGTTCCATTTAAAATCCTTTATATACATCCATTCTTTATACAAATGTACTTTCCAAAACATGTTCAAAGATATGCAACTGTGCTAAAAAATATGTACAAGGAAAAATAAAAATGATTATATAGTAGGATTTGATGAAGTTGACTTCTCGCGTGGTGGAGTCCCTATTATTGAAGCCCTTGAACATGCACCTGGAAAGTTTTATTTAAAAATAGAAAATAATGGGTGAGCTAAACAAGCTCAGTGAGTATTATTGGTTTCAAATAAAAAAATTTATACAAATATTAACCTCTATAAAAGAAAACAATTTCTTTTCTTTTCAAGTAATAACCAATATTATTACAAAACACATTCTTTTCTTTTCATAAGATCAATGCATATGTAAAACAAAACATATAAAATTTTCTTAGATGAAGTTCCACTTTTCTTGTAAATTATATAGCGATGACAATCAATACTTCCATGAACTTTCTTTCTAAAACATAGCCTATCAGTAATTTTCCTTGCCATTTAGTACCCTTACGTGTAAGGTCATGAAGCTAGTTTTACATCGCTTACCCACACCTGGTTAACCTTTATATGTCGATTGTTATGAAGTTGGTTCTGCATTACTTACCTATAATGATGCTAGCACTATATATAAATCAGTGGTTATATAGCTGATTCTGCATCACTTACTGGTAATAGTGGTAGCACAATACATACTTTACACGTGCAGAGGGTGACTCACAGGACATACATAGATACAACACCACCCATATTAGTGACAGATGTCACCCAAACACCGCCATGCATGCTAGGACGTACTCTGATTGATATAATTGTATGTATAAAGACCTAACGATGTACCATAGGCTAAATCACAATCAATACATAAGCGCATCTTAATTCAATACCAATTCAAAACATATTCAAAATCCATTTCTATGCTAATTTAAAGCATATGCAAATTTCAATTCAATGCTAATTCAAATCATGTTTACATCTCATTAGTTTCCAAGTGTATCCAAAACTCAATTCAATTATAAATCAAAGCATATGTAAACCTCATGAAGATTAACTTCTAAATTCAAGTAGTAGCATCAATGGAATTATTCGTAAACATACTTTTCATAGTAATATAAAAACCATCTTAACAAATCAATTTAAATAAACACTCATAGTTTGTCGGTGGTATTTTTTCTTTATTAGTCCCAAGTTTATGGTGACGAAAAAACTTTATTGTCTTACTCAACAATGAGGGAGACCCCTTTAGGGTTCCTAAAACTTGCCAAGTATCTCCATAACTAACCACCTTGTTTTACAAATTTTATGAAAAAGGGCCTGGCCAAAATCTTAGCATTTTGTAAGATTAAAATTATGTTTTCTTTTCATTCAACCGTTGAACAACCATTGAATAGCTTCCATAATTTATACATGTTGTCTTCTTTCCATTTAAATAACATACATAGTATATACCTACAGTTTTCCTTACACTGAATAATTGAACTATGTACAACATACATGTTGCCATTGAAAAACTATTAAGCCACATACATAGAATCTACATGCTGCCAATTAATACCCGTTGAATAACATACATAAGATATGGAAATACATGTTTTCTTTTCCATTTACCATGATGTTTTTCTCTTCATTTAACCATGCCTCCAATTGTTCCTTAATTATTACATATCAAACGTTCAAATTAAGTTTTGAAGTCTTCTATACATTTGTTCCCCTATGTCTCTAGTTTTCATATCATAAAAAATCACGCCATTTCAATTTCTAAATTATGAAACATGTACCAAAAATCACTAGCTTCTTCAACACAGGGATAGTATCAGGTTACCATAATCAATTTTAATTTTCAAAATCATTTAGCCAGAATTAGGTCTAAATCTCTTCTAGATATTTTTATTACTATATCTTAGGTTTCATTTACAGTTGGAATCACCCAATTTAGAGTTTTGTAGACTAAGTTATGGCCAAAACACTAGGACTATTTAAGGAAACCGAGAATCCTAATACAAAATTTTACTAAACATAGCTAGGAAAACTTACCACTTTCTTTCAATCTTTTGGAAAATTGCAAGCTTTCTTCAAATCGTGCTCAAAAGTTCACGCAATTTATAAGGAAATTCATGTTTTCAACTTAAGCATTCATGTGACAAGCTAAAGAGGATGGACAAGAGTGGTTTAACATACCTAAAATTAGATGGTAACATGTTGCCCATCTTTTCCCTACATGTAGTCGGCATTGATGGAGGTGTTGTCTAAGACTGGAGGCTTAAACAATATGTAGAAATTATTTCCCAAAGGCAGTAACTTGGAAGATCTATGCGTGAAGGGAGCAACTGCAATTTAATAACATCAATTCTGGTCCAAGGGATAAGTGAAGCTTTAGTGAAATAAAGGTGGAGCAGCTCCTCCATCATTCTTGTTTAAGCTACATGTTGAAGAGGGTTGTCCTACACGTTGCAAGGTAAGTTTCTAACAGCTATCCATTATACAATCTCTTACCATCTTTTTTTAATTAATCCTTTAACTGCTTACCTTATCCACGACAATTCCTGTCCCCTAAATATAACAAATTGTTTTGATTTTGTCTTACCAAAATAACACATGTCCACACCATGAATTGGTCTCTCATGTCATGAATTTTATGTCCTTCATATCTACTCCTTCATAAACATGAAAACATAAGATTTTCATGCATTCTTGTTCCAAAATAATGAGAACTTCTTCATGTATGTGATAGCTGCTACTAAAGGTTCATTCATATGTACATGTATTATTTCTTATCCAAAATAATTAAATGGCTTAAGAAAAATCTGTCCAATTTTGATAGAAATTTCATGTCCACTTAATAACGTGTTACACCTAAACATATCAACATATAGGTTGGATCAATTTACTTTAAGTATCTTTAACTATGGCTGATTCTCTCATACTTGGTTTACTTGGTTTATGTCCTTATGCTTCATCCCAAAAATGCTTCAAATTTACTCCACAATAATTTAAAATAAGGTCAATCTTGATCTATCATAAATCCATCTGAATGAATTTATTTTTGGTCCATTTCCATACTAGTTAACTCCAATATTTTTCAACTATCATTTCACTTTAATGCTTGTCATTTAGGGTTGGGTTCCTAATTCACCTTTTAACGAAAATAAAATTTACATTCACCTGAAATGAAATTTTATAGACATATGAAAAGAAAATTTAAGGGTTTTACATAAATCATACAAAATAAGTTATATTATATAAGATGTACATGTGTATTGGGTAATGCATATGTTGAATACTTAAATTGTTAATTTTTGACTTATTGGTGAATTGTATTGGATGAAATTGAATTGTGTATGATGTAATCATACCAAAATGAGATATATTATATAAGATGTATATATGTATTATGTAGTTATGTTAGTTTGGACTTTTGAGTAAAACAATACATATTTTGTGATGGTAGTTGATAATGAAATTATGTGTTTTTTATTTTGACATATATTTTCATTTATTTTTTTAGATAAATGGAAGGAAGTTCAAGTACTCTTGATAATTCAACCATTACAGGAAGATACAATGATCCTGTTTGGGTTCACTTTACATTGATGGTCCTTCGAATGAAGAACCGTGTCATTTTCTTATTTTGTAACAAGTAGTTGAAAGGTGAAGGAATCACCACATTAAAGAAGCATTTAACTGGGGTTAAAGAAGTTGTGAAACCTTGTAAAAAATTGAGTCATGATGTGAAATAGTAAATGAAGACTTTGCTTGAAGAGTATCAACACGATGATGGTAGAAAGGAGAGATTGAATTATGAAATTGGTAGTGGAAGTTTATTTGTTGGTGTTTAGGTTGATAGTGGAAATCTTGAAGGTGATAGTATTCGTACCCAACAAGAAGTGAATGTTCATTTAGTATTCCTACACAACAAGAAGTGAATGTTCATTGGGACCTAATGTTAAGAAAAGAAGAAGGCATATGTCAAATTTTTTTGCACCATAAACAGCTCTTAAAGCTCAGCCTTCAATTCGTAGTGCCTTACAATCAAGAGAAGTGACTCATAATGTGATATGGAAATGGTTAGATGATGATATAATTCAGGTATAACATTTAATACTTCCCAATGTTATTATTATCAACTGATGGTAGATGTTATTGCCTCTTACAATCTAGGATGCAAAGCTTCTTCAATTGATGACTACAGAGGTAAACTTTTGAGTAGTTTGTTTATGAAATTCAAAGTTATTTGGATGAAAGAAGAATGACTTGAGCTACTTATAGGTGTTCAATCATATGTGATGGACAAAGAGGATACATGAGCCTATAATTAATTTTTTGGTTTATTATGCAAAAGGTTTAACATTTTTGAAGTCTATTGATGCATCTGATCTTATTAAAAGTGTTGATACTTTATTTAAATATTTTATTAATTTGTGAATGAAGTTGAGCTTGAAAATATTGTTCAGTTCATTACTGACAATTATTCCGCTTATGAAGCTATTGGAAGAAGATTATAAAACAAGTATAATTCTTTTTCTTTTACTTCTTGTGTTGCACATTGTATTTACACGATGTTGGGAAATATATGTTAGGTATTTTTCTATTATTGATGAGATTGTGCATAAAGCAAAACAGATGACCAAATTCATCTACAATAATGCATGGATCTTGAATTTAATGAGAAAAGATTTCACTAATGGTAGGAATTTGTATCATCCTGCTATTACAAGATTTGCAACAAATTTTTTATCACTTCAATGTTTTGTTATGATGAAGAAAAAGATGAGATAGATGCTTACAAGTAGTAAATGTGTTGCATCTCAACATGCTATATCTAATACTGGATTGGAGGTTTCTATAATTATAATTGAAGATACTAAATTCTGATCCCGAAGTCAATTTGTCATCCGAGTTTGTGAGTTTTTGATAAGGGTATTTTGTTTGGCTGATAGTGATGAAAACGCAATAATGAGTTATTCTTATGATGTCACAGAGAGGGTGAAGGAAGTAATAAAAGCCAATATGAAAATAGGTCTTTTATGTACCCACCTTATCTTGCAGCCATTAATGAGAGATGAGAAAGGCAAATTTACTCTTTACTGTTTGCAGCTGTGACATTTTTGAACCCTAGTGTTTATTTCAGACCAGGTTTTACAAAGAAAGCTAAAGTTAATAAAGGAATGTTGTTAACTCTTATAACCATGGTTGCCCATGAGATGTTAAAAGATCTCATAAACTTACAAATGGAGATTTGTAAGGAAGCTTTTGGTGATTTTGGGATGCCAATTGCTATTTATCAAAGAGAAAAACTTAATTTAGGTATTTTCCACTTTTGATACTTGTTAACAATTAATCATCAATTTGTTTTGTTTATAACATTACTTTTGTTGTCTTACTGCTTACAATTTCTAGGTGGGATTAATTTGAAAGTGGTATTCTAGACTTGCAAAGGTTTGGAATTCAAATTCTAAGTCAGTGTATGAGTGCAATAGGTTGTGAAAGGAACTATAGCACATTTAAATTCATCAATTCCAAGAAAAGGAATGGATTGAAGCAACAAAGATTGAATGACTTGTTCTTTGTTCGATACAATTTAAAATTTCAGGAAATGTATGTTATTATCTTTATTAAGTTGTATATAATTTCTTATGAATTTTTTAATAATTAAATTTTATTATTTACTAAGACTATTGATAGAATAAGTAGTTCAGTAGATCCAATTTGCATTGATAATATCGATCTTTTGGACGATTGGTTTCTGAGGACTCTGGTTTGATAGATAAGAGTGACTTGGAAGATAATCTTGAATGAGAAAGTATTGATATGTCATTTGGTGTAACAAATTTTAATGATGGTGATGATGAGGCTCCTCTCTATGATGAGAATTTTATACCTAATGAGAATTAGGGTCAATGCAGTTATAGCAAGCACTTGATATAATGAAGTTCTAGGGATTTTGTTTATCTTCTTTAATTTCATTTATATTTGATGTATATGTTAAATTCTACATATGCAATGTAATTGTAAATATTTTTATTTCAGATTTCACTTCTAGTTGGTTCTTCGACACAAACTCTTATTGTAAATTGTACTTGTTAGAGAGTAGTGGATATTTATGATTATTTTTATTTGATGTTTTTGATGTAATTATTATTTATTGTATGATGAAATTGTAATATTTTAAATAACTTTGAATTGTTCTTAATTTTATATTTGTATGATGATTAAATGATCTTTTTCTACATTAAATGTGGTTATTATTTATGAGTGAAATATGTGAAAAATAATTTTAATAAAAATAAATAAATTTTATTATTTTTATTATTATAATTTTTGGAGACAAGGTTGATGTAAAATAATGAGTTATTCTTATGATATCATGGAGAGGGGCCAATATGAAAAATAGGTCTTCTATGTACACATCTCATCTTACAACCATTAATGAGAGATGAGAAAGATAATTTTACTCTCTTTTGATTGCAGCTATGACATTTTTGAATCCCAATGTCTATTTCAAATCAGGTTTTACAAAGAACGTAAAAGTTAATAAAGGAATGCTATTAACTCCTATAATAGTGGTTACCCATGAGATGTTATAAGATCTCTTAAGCTCACAAATGGAGATTTGTAAGGAGGTGAAGGTGATTTTGAGATGCCAATTACTATTTTGCAAAGAGAAAAACTTAATTTAGGTATATTTTTCCACTTTTATGTACTTGTTAACAATTAATCATCACTTTATTTTTTTTTATAATGTTACTTTTGTTATCTTACGACTTACAATTTCTTGGTAGGATCAATTTGAAAGTGGTATTCCAGAATTACAAAGGTTTGAAATTCAAATTTTAAGTCAATGTGTGAGTGCAATAGGATGTGAAAGGAATTAAAGCACATTTAAATTTATCCATTCCAAGAAAAGGAATAGATTGGAGCAAAAATGATTAAATGACTTGATCTTTATTCGATATAATTTAAAACTTTAGGAAATGTATGTTATAATCTTTATTAAGTTGGATATAATTTCTTATGATTTTTTGATAATTAAATTTTATTGTTTACCAGGACTCTTAATAGAAAAATAGTTCAGTAGATCCAATTTGCATTGATAATATCGATCTTTTGGAGGATTAGGTTTATGAGGTACAGGGTTTGATAGATGAGAGTGACTTGGAAGATAATCTTGAATGAGAAAGTATTGACATGTCATTTGATGCAATAAATTTTAATGATGGTGATGGTAAGGCTTCTCTTAATGATGAGAATTTTATATCAAATGAGAATTAGGGTCAATGCAGTTATAGTAAGTATATGATTGAATGAAGCTCCAGGGATTTTGTTTATCTTTTTCTTTAATTTCACTTATATTTGATTTATATGTTAAATTCTACATATGCAATGTAATTGTAAATATTTTTATTTCAAATTTTACTTCTAGTTAGTTCTTCGGCACGAACTCTTGTTGTAAATTATAACTGTTAAAGAGTAATGGATATTTATGATTATTTTTATTTGATGTTTTTGATGTAATATTATTTATTGTATGATGAAATTGTAATATTTTAAATAATTATGAATTGTTCTTAATTTTATATTTGTATGATGATTAAATGATCTTTTTCTACATTAAATATGGTTATTATTGGTATGTGAAATAGGTGAGAAATAATGTTAATAAAAATAAATAAATTTTTGTTATTTTAAATCTTTATTATTGTAATTTTTGGAGACAAGGTTGAAGTAAAATAATGAGTTATTCTTATGACATCATGGAGAGGGTGAAGGAAGCAATCAAGGTCAATATGAAAAATAGGTCTTCTATATACACACCTTATCTTACAGTCATTAATGAGAGATGAAAAAAAAAATGTTATTAACTATTACAAGAGTGGTTGCCCACCATGAGATGATATAACATATCCTAAGCTCACAAATGGAGATTTGTAAAGAGGCTTATGGTGATTTTGGGATGTCAATTGCTATTTGTCAAAGAGAAAAAACTTAATTTAGGGTTATATTTTTCTAGTTTTGTTACTTATTAACAATTAATCATCATTTTATTTTGTTTATAATGTTACTTTTATTGTCTTACGACTTACAGTTTCTTGATGGGATCAATTCAAAAGTGGTATTATGAAACTGCAAAAGATTGGAATTCAAATTTTAAGTCAACGTATGAGTGCAATAGGTTGTGAAAGAAGTTAGAGCACATTTAAATTCATCTTTTTTTTTAAAAAAAATAAATTTGAGCATAAAAGATTGAATGACTTGATTTTTGTTCAATATAGTTTAAAACGTTAGGAAATGTTTGTTATTAGCATTAATAATAATTTCTTATGATTTTTTAATAATTAAATTTTATTGTTTTTTAGGACTCTTAATAGAACAAGTAATTTAGTATATCTAATTCGCATTGATAATATCGATCTTTTAGAAGATTGAGTTTCTAAAGAACCGAGTTTGATAGATTACAGTGACTTGGAAGATAATTTTGGATGAGAAAATATTAACATATCATTTGTTGCAATAAATTTGAATGATGGTGACAATGAGACTCCTCCTAATGGTGAGAATTTTCTACCAAATGATAATTGAGGTCAATGCAGTTATAAAAAGTATCTGATTGAATGAAGTTCCAAGTTTTTTGTTTATCTTCTTCTTTAATTTCACTTATATTTGATGCATATGTTAAATTCTATATATGCAATGTAATTGTAAGTTATTTTGTTTTAGATTTCAATTCTAGTTGGTTGTTCAACATGAACTCTTATTGTAAGTTGTAATTGTTGAAAAGTAATGGATATTTATGATTATTTTTATTTGATATTTTTGATGTAATTATTATTTATTGTATGATGAAATTGCAATATTTTAAATAACTTTGAATTGTTCTTAATTTTATATTTGTATGATGATTAAATGATCTTTTTCTATATTAAATGTTGTTATTATTTGTATGTGCAATATATAAAAATAATGTTAATAAAAATAAATAAATTGTTGTTATTTTAAAATTTTATTATTATAATTTTTAGAGACGTAGTTAATGTAAAATTACAAACTATACAATACAATACATTAAAGGATTATTTTAAATTTTAAAAATTAAGGGATTATTTTAAAATTTTAAAAATTACCTGAAAAGTATCTGATATTGATCGGTACCGATACAGTATCGTACTAAAACTAAATTTGATACTAATATCGGTTCAGTATTCATAACATTGACTCAATGATTAAACATATTAAATAATATCTTTTATTGAATTATTTTAATACAAGTTATCATATGATTAGTTAAAAAAAATAAAATTAGTATGACTAACCTAGCTAAGTTTCTATAGTAAATTTTATTTATGAGAAATTTTAATTTGATGACAACGGCAATATATTTTCAAGTAATTGTAAATAATAAGATGTTTTTAAAAATAAGTAAAATCATATGTTTGCTTTAGGGGGGAGAGAGAGAGAGAGAGAGATACTAAAATTTGATGATTGCAGGGATCAATGTCAACGCTCTATCTTTGCAACCGTGTACAGTAAAGGAGTTGGCATGAATTAATTTTGAGCACCACTGCCCCACATGCATATGTACATGACTTGACTGGACCTCAGTTTTTAGTTGTTTCTCTTTTTCATTTTAGCTGTTACAACATACAAAATCGTTTGATATCTATTTGTATTTTTTTTGGGAAAGTCAAAATCGTTACAATTTGCTAGGTCTCTTTCAAGATCAGCCATTCTTTTATACTTTTCTTCTTTAATTTATGTAGTCAACTCGTTGTGTACTTATGATCAAAATTCTCTGCATTTCGTTCTTTTGGTGCTCAAGTGGGGTTGGGTTATATGCTGTGCGAATTGTCAATATAACATAAATAGACTATAGTTATTAATTAATCCAAATATTATTAAAAAAATCTACGTTAATCTTTTACTGATTAACATGACAATATTTTAAGGTACCACAAGAGTTCAAAGATAATACTTGTATTATTTAATAGACATTTCATTTCAATATTGACAAAATTTTTGTGACTTATGGCTTTACTCTTTCTTGAAATTAATTAGATATCGTGCCTTTGATTCTTCTTGCCATATCAACAACAACTTTCTATAAGTTTATACATGCTTTCCACCCTTTTCCAGTATATATCTTGAATTGCCATGTATAAAATACCTTGAATCCGTACAGTTTTGCATGTGCACATACGTGAGGGACGGCCGGTCCCAAGTAAGTAAATGAATAAATTGGGAATAATGACATCCGAATTGCTATTTATTTAATTAATTCAAACATGAAGGAGAATTTAGATCAGATAGCAGAATGTGTGTATGCAACAAAATAGTATACGTTTAAAGTTTTTTTTTAAAAAAAGTGTACGTTGTTCTAGTATTGTAAATTTTATGTTTTAAACAATTTTTGGAAGTAGATGATATTTTTTTTCTATGAATAGACCAAATCACTGAAACATGTGCTAGAGCCCAGATTAAATCCCTTCTAAATTAAAAGTATTTGCCCCGATAGAACCATTTAGGACAAGTTGTTTTCAGTTGATCCTCATTTTAAAAGAATGGCTAATGTATAAAAGGAGTTATATATATCTAACTTAAGATTTTAAGATCTTAAGTTATGAACATATATATAAATTATTAAAATAAACCAACTTTTTATTTATAAATTAATATATTTATTTTAAAATTATTAAATCAAATTTTATTTGAAATTTATATATTTGAAAATATTTTAAATTTTAGTAATTATTATTTTAATTTAAAAACAAAAATTAAAAAATTCATAATTCAAATTAATAATTAATTTTAGTTAATTAAATATATAATATTAAATTAAATTACTCTTAGTTCTTATTAATAATTAAATAATATATATTTAGTTGATAATAAGTCAAATTAAAAAATAAACAGAAAAGAAAAACTATTTTTTTAAATTTTTGTAAATTTTAAAAACAAAAAGAAATTAAAAAAGAAAATAAATACTCAAACAAAATTTTTTTACTTAATATAAAAAAAAACCTTAATTATTTAAATAAGAATAAAACTTATTATAATCAATGAGAACAAAAACAAAGACAGGTGTTAATTACAAGATTATACCATCTACCTGTGCTTTTATATTTTACCACATAACATCTTGTCCTCACATCTCACCTCAGCCAGTTCTTTAATGCAAACTGAAAGAAACTGCCAAGCTTCCACCTTCCCACCACCTATCTCCTTGGATAACGCACACCTCTCTCTTTCCCTCTCAACTTAATGATGGAGGAGGACAACCAAGCAAGAGTGGCCAACCAAGAACCTCAGCACCTCTCTCCATGCAATAGTGGAAGAAGGAGAACAAGCAATGCTTCCAGGTCTCCTGAGTTCGAGTTCTGGATGGTCCGAAACCCTTCCTTTCCCCAATCCAATCTCCTATCCGCGGACCAATTATTCGTGGACGGTGTTCTTCTTCCTCTCCACCAACTCAATCTCCAAAACGACCACCACCTCGACCCACCTGATAACCCTCTTTCAGAAGCTGACCTTGACCCAGAACCACCCAACAACTCCTCATCTCAGGCAGCAGTAGCCATCACGACATCAGAGCCACCCACAGCTTCAAAGCGATGGAAAGAGTACATATTCAAGAAAGGGGATAAGAAAACTTCCAAGAACCCAGAAGACAAAGTTCTTAGTAGAGATAGCAGCAGCAATAAAGAGGACAATAAGGAGAAGAAGATGAGAGACAAGAAGGGGGGTGGTGGTGGGCACAATAACACCACTCCGGCTGCCTTAAACATCAACATATGGCCTTTTTCACGTAGCAGATCCGCTGGCAATGGCGTTTCTCGACCCAAGATGTTCCCTGGAACTTCTGCTACCCGGAAGGTGAGCAGCGCCCCGTGTTCTCGGAGTAACTCCGCCGGAGAATCCAAGTCGAGGAAGTGGCCTAGCAGTCCGGGTCGACCGGGGGTTTATTTGGGTCGGAGTAGCCCCGTTTGGCAGGTTAGGCGTGGAAGTGCAAGTGGGGTAAAAAATACTTACCATGAGGCACTTGGCCGAAGCGGTAAAAAAGAAATCACCGAGCAACGTCGCGGTAAAACTAGTGGTGCTAGTGGTAGTAGGAAAATTAATAACGGTGGCGGGTCTATGTCTAAAACTAATAAGGTGTTGAACTTGAACGTGCCCGTGTGTCTTGGATATGGACAACATTTAAGCTGTACAAGTGATGACAACATCGCCGGCGGGGGCGATGGTAAAACTGGGGGGCACGCCTTCAGAAACAACAACCATCCAGGAAATGGAGGCAATCTCTTCAATCTGCGCAGCTTCTTCACCAGAAAGGTTTATTAGTGTATAATATACAACAAATTTCATGTTTAAATTTAGCTTCTAATTGATTATTATACATTAAATTTCTCTTTTTCTACTAATTAAGTTATCGATTTCTTCACTTTACGAAACAGGGAAAAAAACTTACTGCCCTAATTCCGACATGACAGTGTATGATAATCTATTCTTTACGCTGTTTCTGCTATGAGTCATTCAAGTATTAAATCCAACTCAATGTACCAAACATGATTGTACATATGCAATTATTTAATTATAGTTGATTTTATCCAGGGGACGTTTTTGTCTTAAAATTTGCCAATCAATTAAATGTTAACATATCATGCTACACCTTAAAAAACTTCCCTTAATTAACTTTTGCATATCTGAACAAATTTTCTTTAAGTTAAAACATTGTACAAGCCATATCAATCTAGATTTTTTTATTGTTATCAATTTAACTTAATCTAAGACACAGACTCCCAACATAAACAATTATTAAAATATTATTTCATAATTAACAGTTCATAAATTCGAACTAGCTTCACATCATAACACTAAAAGTGAACGTCATATAACACAAATCTGGCTTCTAATTTTTAAAAAATAGATTTTTATTTTTAAATTCTCAAAAAGTTTTCGTTTTCCTAAGAAATTCCTTCTTTTTAACTTCTATTAAAACATAACAACAAAATATACGCAATATAAATATTAGACGTGGACTAATCAATGCTATTTATATGAAGATTTAATCTATCTTAAATTAATAATTAATTATAATTATTAATTTGAGTCAAATTTAATAAGTTTAAGTTTGAATTTAAGAGCTGCGATTTGTTACTATATATAATACTTATACTGGTTATGTTTTGCAATTATTTTCAATCAAAATTTTTAATAAAATTGAAAACTAAAAGAAAATATTTAAAAATTTTAAATATTAAAGAGTTTTTTGACAGAATTATTAAACTAGAGATAAAGTTTATAACTTTTACCTATGCCATGTATTTAACCAGTGGGAAAGTTACATGCATAATAAATGGATAACATGGCTAGCGGGTTGGATTGTTCCAATGCCCATGTGTGTAGGTATATGCACTTTTCTTACGCAATTTGCATTGTTAGCTGCAAAATCCTTCAGGGGTAGGCACCACTTAACGAGACTGCAATAATTTAGACCAGCTTTTGCAAATCATGGCTTTTATGATCTCCAAAAAAAAAAGGAAAGGCTTGCAGCTTGTGTTTAGTTCGTTTTTTTTAAATAAAAATTATAATAAATATAGTAAATAATAAAAATAGACATGTTTTTTTTATTTTTTACCATATTTGAAAATACAAATATTACTAAAAAATATTATTTATCCAATTATAATATATTATTAACGATCTTAGTTTCTCTTTTGTTAGCGAGTTAAAATTGAACTATTATAAACGAAGAGTCTTTCACCTCTTAACTTGCAATTCCAATATTTGTACTTCACGCGATTTATGAACGAATGAGTAATGCTTGCTTGCGAAAGCATCTGCATTTGTTGCCCTGCCAATTAGATGGTATAGAGTTTCTAAAAGGTATTACATGAATGGTTAGTTTCATTTATCAAAAAAAAAAAGGAAGTAGATTTAGGGTATGATCTAATTTTGTTTTTAGTTTTAAATTTTAATAAAAATTCAAGTGTTTGAATTTCAAATTTCTGTTTTTTATGTTTATTTCTGTTGTCAAAATTATGAAAATCATAGAAATTGATTTTAATTTTTTTGTTATAATAGGACTTTAGTATTAAACTAAATAAATATTATTTAAATTTTAATATTAATTAATAATAAAATTATGTATAGTATAATTTAATTATTAATTTAAAAATAAAAATAAACATATTTAAATACATAAATTTAAAATTTTAAGATATTTATTTGTGAAATAAATTTTCAGATATCAACTGTTTAAGTCTAAATAACAAAATTAGTTTTAAAATTAAAATAAATATTATTTTACAAATAAAATTTAATTATTATTTTTAATAAAATACGATGAACTTTTTGTTAACATTTATTAAATATTGTATAAGACATTTGAAAAATTATTTACTTGTTTAATTCATAAAATTAATTAATCTATTAATTTTATTTAGTCTTTAATTATTATCAATGATAAAAGTGTGACTAAATTGACATTAACATTTAAATATATTTTTGCTTAAATATGATTTTTCTTTTGAAATAGAAATAATTAGGAAACATACATAAAAATTATAATAGAAAAATAAAAGTGAAACGACTCCATTGAAATTACAAATTTAAAATCTTTTTAAAAAATTTATACATTTAATTCATGAAAATATTATTAATTAAACTAGCCACTATATATGATAGTAAAAAGGAAAAAGGAAAAATAATAATTTAAACTTTAACATTTGCACTAAAATTAAAGTAATATTTTAATTATAAATTTTTTTATCAAAAATATAATTTAAACCCTAACTTTTTAAAACATTGAAAGAAATTCTTAACATTTATGTTTAATATAACTTCTAATGGACAAAAAAGTTAACGAGCTCTATCTCTCGACATTATCCATATATCACGTGGTATTAAGTTTAAACTAATTTGAACCAAAAACTGAAAACACCCAAAATTTCTAGTAATGTCAACAACCCCGATGATAAGCCGAAATCCTAGGGCCCAAGGTTTTGCCCGCATCACCAACAGCCGCTGGATATGGGTTTCTAAGCCCGGACATGCATGTACATTATAGTAGTGAAGATAGCGAAGAATGAAATGAATGTTGTATTACTACAACTGTTTGCAACAGAAGGATGAGGGAGACAATGAAATTAGGGTTTCTCTAACATGAAGATGATTCAAACCAATGCTTCAATAAAAGGGAAAGTTTAAAGTTAAAATGTTTAATCGGTATTAAATTATTATAAAATTAGCATATAGCAAACAAGAAATAAAAAAGTAAAAAATAAATATTATTATATATTTATTTAATAACTAATAATGAAATGCAACAATATTTAGTGAAATTCCTGTTGATACACAGGATTTAAGGAGACCTAATAATACGTAACCTTATTCCTAATTAAGGAGAGACTATTTCTGATAGATCTATAAGAAAAAAAGCATATACATATTAAAATAATAACATAATAATAATTAAAAGTAAAAATAAATAAATAAAAAGATATACAAGATGATAATAATAATAAAATAAAAAACAAATGCATATAAATAAACATAAAATATGTAATAAAATAAATATAAAACAAGGTAAAAAGTAAAAAATAAATCATAAATAAGCAATTAAGTACTCAGACAAGAATAAATTACCAACAATGAAATGATCATATCCAAGATATTTGAATTTTTTCAACGAACATTTTTGACCAATTCCTTTCACTGTTAGACACAAGCTATATAACATATAAACAATTAATCAACAATAAATTTGTATTATAATATGTAGAAATTTCCTAAAAATCAAAATCCTACATTCTTAAATTTAAGATAAGTACTTTAATTCAATTAAAAGAAACTTGCTCTAAAATCCCTTAATATATTAAGAAATAATGAAATTTGGTTATTAAGACCTAAATAAGCTACATTAGATAAAATCAAAATAACTACCTCCAAACAATGTTAGTTCCTGAAATTTGCAGAATGCGGTAGAAGGTACAATGATTTGAGTTCTTCTTTAAAAGTTAATGGGTAGGCAATCTATAAGAAAAAAACATATACATACTAAAATAATAATTAAAAGTAAATAAATAAATAAATATATATACAAGATGATGATGATGATGATGATAATAATAAGAATAAAATAAATGCATATAAATAAACATAAAATATGTATTAAAATAAATAATATAATAAATATAGAACAAGGTAAAAGGTTAAAAAACATAAATAAGTAAATAAATACTCAAACAAGAATAAATTACTAATAATGAAATGATCTGTATATTTCATATCCAAGACATTTGATATTGCTTTAACGAATATTTTTGACCAATTCCTTTGACTATTAGACACAAGTTATATAAAATATAAACAACTAATTAGTAATAAAATTGTATAATAATATGTAGAAATTTCCTAAAAATCAAAATCCTACATTCTTAAATTTAAGATAAGTACTTTAATGCAATTAAAGGAAACTTGCTCTAAAATCCCTTAATTTATATTAAGAAATGAATGAAATTTGGTTATTAAGACCGAAATAAGCTACATTAGATAAAATCAAAGTAACAAGCCTAGGAATCTGTAGATCCAAACAATGTTAGTTCCCTGAAATTTTTAGAATGAGGTAGAAGGTACAATAATTTGGGTTCTTCTTTAAAAATTAAAAGAATGCATTTCCAAATAATTAATAAGACCTTATAAGATATGTCTGTAATTTTCCTAGTTGCCAATTGTATAGACTATCTTCAAGTGTTGACCATATTATATTAGATATTCTGCTTTCCTATCCTCTTTATGAGCGATGTTCTCGACTGTTCCAACCTCTTTCTTTGCTACTTTTTATTTTGAGATCATTTCAGAGGTTTGTTCCTTTTGTTTGATTATTTTCCTTTCTCTTCCTCCTCTACCATTGTTCGCTTGGTTGTTTCATCTTCGGATTTTGTAAAATATTATGGGAAGAAATTTTTGTATATATCTTCTACGCATGCCTATAGTTTATATACATTTAGAATGGAGA
>JANVCQ010000002.1:18648350-18679504 GCA_025531925.1 Erythroxylum plowmanianum | reverse complement strand
GCGGAATAAAAAGGCACATAGTAGTTCAGATAGACTTCGCTACGTCGAGATGTATGAAACTAGTCGAATGATAAAGATGGCTAATGATCTCAAAGAAGTCAACTTCGACTCTCGGAAATTTTATGAAGCACACATTAAAAAACTTATAGATTAAGGTATCTTTATACTGCAGATGTCAGTAGTAGACATGTAAACTATTTTTATCTTATCTAAAAGAAAGTCGATAATTATTTCATGACATTTTCATATTATTTTTTATTTAACTGTTATGTTAAATTTTTCCCTGCGTATAAATTCAGTGGGCACTTTCACTACGCACTTGCGCAGTGTTAACCTGCTAGTTAGCAGTATACAAGTGAAAGTAGCGACTGAAAACACAAACTTCTTCTAATGTCTGTGTTTGCTAAACTTGCTAGAGCTGCCAAGGCATGCCGCGTCCCCACGGCAGCCAAAACCCCAAACTTCTCAGCCACCCCACTGAATTACATAACTCGTCGCTCCATCCACCGTAAGCTTCTTTGATTGCCTTTTCTCCTCTATATTATCGGTCTATTGATGCCAAATGATGCTTCCTTTCTGATTTGTTGCATATTATATATGCGAAAAGTGATGAAATTTTCTTGATGCAGGTTTGGAATTTCAACGGCCAAAGTTGGATTTTGGCGTTAAATATCCATATATGCTTCCGTGTCTGTTGAGTGGTTTGCTTGGAGGTGTATTTATAAATGTTGCCTATGCGGATAATAATGAGGTGTGCTTTGATTCTACTAACAAACCCCCCATTGTTCACGGACAGTAAGGAAAAAGAACAATCTTGTGGAATTGGAAATATGCAAGTTTATAATTTTAACTGTGGTTTGTGTCAAAAGCTGCACTTTTTCATTTCGTATGAAATATTTGATTTCTTAAGGCTTCTGTGAAACCTCATCTGCCGTCGGAATCTGCTTCAAACTTTACTGATATGGAGGAGACTGTCAAGAGAGAACGTGGGCGAATTGAAGGGTTGCTCAGAAATAAAGGAATGAAATACGGTTCTTATCCTCGATATAGTGTTGCTGTTAATGGCCAAAAGGTTTTGTGCGCTTATTTTTATGGTTACCCGAAATTATACTGTGATATTTGCTTTCCTCTGTTAAATGCTGTTTCATGTGCTTTTACTGCTATCGTAATTTACGATTCTTTCTTGTCAGCCATCAATTATTGCTTCTAGACTCTTGCATCTCTATTACCATTTCTAATGGATTTTTGTTCAGCCAATATTGGAATTTGTCACAAGTTATTTTTGTGGTTATTCTAACTTAGGTTATAGGTTCCTTTCTGCATCAGTATGTTGACAACTGTCCTCTGCTCAATACTTCTCAATACTGTTTCACATGCCATACAAGGAGGGGATGTATGTTGCTGTGTGACATATCACTTGTGATAATGGAAAGAGATGATTGAATGACTAGTTTTGAAAAGCCTCAAGTAGAATGTTGGAAATTCCCAGCTATGTTGTGATATAAGACCCATGAAATCACCCTTCATAGAAAAGGTTAGATTTAAGGTGTCACGTTGAATCAGTTTTTTGGATGTCTAAAATTGAGCTTGCACAACGAAAAAAGATGCCTATTTTGATAATGTTTGGTTACCAAATCAATGCTTATGAAAAATCACTCCCTCAAAATCATGGTTTTCAGAAATATCTTTTACATGTTTTTTTTTTTAAAGCAAGGCTTTAGGGAAAAAATGGTTCTCAGGCAAATGATAATACATTTCTTAGTTGTCCATCAACTAGAGTTTTGTTTTGAAGCTTGTATTTATTTTTGTTTAGATTTCTAACTACTCATCTTTTGAGTTTTATGTCTATAATTTATGTGTTGTAGATTTATTTAATTTTATCTTAATGCTCTTAAGGTAAATTGAAAGTCAAGCTTTAGAAAGATTATCTCTTACATTTGAAGAGAGCGATTGGATTTAATAATTAATGCGGAATTGGAGACTTAGAAGGTAAAACAAGCACAATGCAGACAACTAGAGAAGTACACCAAAGGAGAGAAAACATAGAGAGGTTGTGGGAAAAAAGAGAAGGGTTTAGAGGAATTGAAAAGGGAGACAGGAATTATGAGTCACTATTTACACAAAGCTAAAGACTAAATTTGGCTATAGTGGATAAGATAGAAACTGTTAGACATCACAGCATAGGATAAACTGCTTTACATCAGATTTCATTCCCTTCCAATATACAATATTGGCCAGCCTCTTATAAGTTCTGAAAAATCCCGAGTGCCCTCCTATTGGAGTTGAATGAAATTCACTGATCAGCTTCTGTATGTGCGGTCCCTCTGCAGGTAATACTAGTCTATTTTCATAGAAAAGCCTCGAGCCCACCAACTTGAATGGAGGGTGACTATCTGGTTGCAGCAACAAATCCTGTATAATATCTCTTAACTTGGGATCTTGCTGGACCATTTCTTCTAGCTGATTCAGTTCTTCATGATAACCCATGCTCAAAGCCATGCACTCAGCTTCAACCCTTCTAGACAATGCATCTGCTGCTCTGTTTTCTAATCCGAGTTTGTATATTATATCAAACTTGAACCCTAACAACTTGGTAAACCCATTTCTGCTACTCTTCCCCTAACATTCTCTGATCGGTCAAGAAGTGCAAACTCTTTTGGTCTGTCCGTATGGTAAAGTGTCTGCCCATTAAGTAATGCCTCCATTTCTGAACAGCCCACACTATAGCCATCAATTCTCTCTCATAGACAGGTTTCAGTTGATTTCTAGCTGAGAACCCTTGGCTTAAATAAGCCACTGGTCTACCCTTCTGCATTAACACTACTCCCATACCCACACCTGAAGCATCAGTCTCAACCACAAATGGTTTGGAGAAGTCCGGCAAGGACAGCACCAGTGTAGTAGTTAGCATCTGTTTGAGTGCTTCAAATGCTTTCTGTGCTGTCTCATTCCACTGAAATTTGTCTTTACATAGCAGATTCGTAAGTGGCTTCGCTATACTCCCATACCCCTTGACGAATCTCCTATAATAACCTGATAACCCTAAGAATCCCCTTAATGCCTTAACATCTCTAGGGGCAGGCCAATTAATGATGGCTTCAATTTTGCTAGGATCCACCGACACCCCTTCTGCAGATATATAGTGTCCCAAATACTCCAATTTATACTGCCCAAAAGTGCACTTCTTCAAATTGACTACTAGCTGATTATCAGTCAGTATTTGGAGGACTGTTCGGAGATGATCCATATGATCTTTGAGACTGCCACTATATACCAGTATATCATCAAAGAAAACTAGAATGAATTTTCTAAGATGTGGCTTGAATAACTCATGCATGAGGGATTGGAAAGTAGCAGGAGTATTCATGAGTCCGAAGGGCATGACCATAAATTCATAGTGCCCTTCGTGGGTTCGGAAAGCAGTTTTGGCTATATCTTCTTCCTTCACTCTGATTTGATGATATCCCGACTTCAAATCAATCTTGGAAAAGATCTTGGATCCTCCTAATTCATCAAAAATCTCATCAATGCAAGGAATCGGATACTTATCAGGAATTGTCATCTTGTTCAAAGCTCTATAATCCACGCATAACCTCCATCCGCCATCCTTCTTCCTTACTAACAAAATGGGGCTGGAATAAGGGCTAGTGCTAGGTCTTATATCCCGGACTCTAACATTTCCCTTACCAATTTCTCAATTTCATTTTTCTGGTAATACGGATACCTGTAGGGCCTGACATTAGGTGGTCTGGAACCAGGTTCAAGCTGAATAACATGGTCAGTAGTCCTGCTAGGTGGTAGCTTTGTAACAGGATCAAAAACCCTTCTGAACTCCTGCAATACCTTCTCAATTTCCTTCCCAACTGTCGCATCTGAATAGCATTGATTCTGTAACTTCTCCACCCTTATCATCTCCCCTTCGACTCCCACAGTTTCTTTATTCCTCACCTCCTGCCCTCTATATTCCAGAAGGAAACCTTCTGCCCCATGCTGTAGTAGCTTCACAGCAGTTTTGAGAGAGGTTACAGTAGCCCTCGACATAGTCTCACCATATAATTTAATCTTCTGTCCACCAATACTGAACTTCATGATCTGCTTTTTCCAGTTGAGCAGAATATCCCCCACTGTCTCCAGCCAAGCTACACCTAATATAACATCGACACTCTGCATATCAAATGGGAAGAAGTCTTGTTTCAATGTCATACCTTGTATCTTGAGCTCCACTCCTTTGCAAATCCCAACACTCTGCACCCGACAGTCATTACCTAGTCTAACCCGGAATGGCTTAGTGCGACTCACCTCCATCTTCATGTCTTCTACTAACCCCCTTCGGATGAATTTATGCGATGCTCCACTATCGACTAAAATTACTACCTCTGCTTCGGAAATAGTTCCTCTGAGTTTTAGGATTTGTGGACCCACTATTCCTTTGAGAGATGTAACCGACAACTCCAACTCGGGTAAGGGCTGATTAGCATCCTCGGACGCATATGGCTGAAAATATAGCACCTGATTGACCAACTCATCCTCTTCTTCTTGCAACTCCGTCGGTTGTCCTTCATCAGTTAAGAGCACGTGGAACTGTTTCTCCCCACACACATGCCCTAACGTGTACTTAGCATCACATCGGTAGCATAGGCCTTGCTGTTTCTTGTGTTGCAATTCCTCCGCTGTTAATCGTTTGAAAGGGTAAGAGTGCTCTCTTCGAAATATCCTTCGTCCCTCGCTGCCTTGACTAGCTCCCCACTTTTCCGGAGATCGGCCTTGTACTGGTAAGTTTCTGGAGTTGGGGCTCACCGCTGGAGTCGGTGCTTTTCCCCCTTCACTTGACTTGCGACTAGGGTTCCAGGGGGTAAAAATCGGGTTGGGGCTGGCTAGAGGAGCTCCCTTCACGCCCCAGTTGTTTGAATCCGATACTCCCGAGCCTCCCAACCCCTTCGATGTTCTGATGGTTCTGGAAGGGTGATCTAGCAAGGCCCAATTTCGGCCTTCTGTCATCTGGGCCAGCTCCATCAGCTGAACCAATGACTCGGGTTGGGCCATCTGAAGTTCTGCTCTTATCTCCTCCCTCAACCCATTCATATACGCTGTCGTTACTACCTCCACCGAGACGTCTCTTAGCATTGATGTTACGACTTCAAATTTCTGGTTGTAATCGGCTACCGTCCCTGTTTGCTGGATCTTCAACAACTCTGCTAATGGGTTTCCCACTTTGGAGCTACCGAACCTTCGAATCATTGCTTTCTTTAATGTCTCCCACTCGGCCATTGGCGGCCAATTCTGTCTCCACTGATACCAACTTAGGGCATCTCCTTCCATACAAACTGCTACCGCCTGTAACCACCGATCTGGTGACATCCCATTCAACTCAAAATACCTCTCCACCCGAAACACCCAACCGAAAGGATCCTCTCCATAGAACAGTGGAATTTCCAGCTTCCGATGATGCTTTTCCATTCGTATCAGTTCAGTTTGAGCCGATGTCTCTCCTTCAAATTTTTGTTCTGATATCTCTTCTACTTCCCCAGAGACCTCCTTAGCCTTCCCTTTATTTTCTGTTCTTCTTAAAATTTCGAAGATGGAGGAAATGTCTCCTGCAACCTTATCAAACTTGGCTTCAACCCCGGCAATATCCTCTACGATCCTCAACATTTCTTTCTCCACATTATCGATTCTAGCTTCCATCCTTGTTGATACCATTCCCTATCACAAGCCTGCTCTGATTCCAATTTGTTAGAGACCACCAACTCTAACAGTATATCAACACACAATAACAATACCTGCACTCCCAGTAAACACCAAACAGCAGTAGAATATGAAGAATAATGGAATAGAGGAAGGGATAACGAAAATTGTATTTCCTCAGCTAGACTTAGAGAGCTAGCCAAATCTCCAGACAATCATCTTTTTCATCTATCATAACTGAATGCCAGTCTATTTCCCCATAACAACCTTTTATTCCCTTATTCTAACTAACTTCCACATGACTCATCCTCATCTATCATTTCCTAATTTACCCTCCCACACTACCTGAATTGTTGGATTTCATATTCCTCTTCCTACTATACTGCTGCTGGAATCTAGTCTCAACAGAAACCCTAACAGAAAAGTAATCTAAAAACTTAATGGGAAGATAAACTTACATGTGTTAAAGAAAAATAAGCCAATTAACTCATTCAATACCTCATTCCTAGTTTCTTTTTACTAACAATCCTCATCTGTAATCTTTTTTTGCTGCAGGACCTGTTTTAGATTAATTTCTGTTTGATTATGTGGTCAATGAACTATTCGTAGCCAAGAAAGTAATTACCATTTGTTTGTGATGTAATTACGTCCTATGTAGTGAAGCTGCGGCCAAAATATTTCTAATAAGGATGTAGTTTGCTTGATAGATCACAGTCAAGTTTCGAATACCTCCTGAAAGTGATATTCCACAGTTGATTGCAAACCTTGTTTCAAATATTGGGTTGAAAGTTGATGGGCACAATAGTGGAACAGAAATACTATTGCGTGCTTGGGACAGGTTGGATGAATGGCTGTTTAGTTATCTTTCACTGTCCTTGCAGTCTCTAGCTTTTAGTTATCTACTACTAAGTGATCTTTGGTTATTTAATCATGCTAAACCTCTATTTCTCTCTCTCTTGTGCATGTCCAGTGCAGTTGCTTGGCAGTTGATGCTTAACCGTCCAGTAAAACAGACGGAAATAGCTGCAGACAAGGACCCTACAAGAAATATTAATACAACTGAGGGAGATCTTAGCATCCTCATATTTCGTTCACTCCTTAGCAAAGATAAACCAGTAAGTTTACTAGAAAAAAACCATTTGCTTTGTTATAGTATTAGAAGATTCTCTCAAATGTCAAGTAGCGGACAAGCCTTTTTGAGCGATTGATGTTAATATCACAGGAAATTGAGTTTATAAAGTCTGGGAGCTTTAGCAACTCAGAGCTTGATGCTTTAGTGTCTCTTTTAGAATTAGCTAGCCAGAAGCAAAAGTCCTTAGATAGAAATCTTGGTGAAGGCACCGTATATAATTCATCTGTAGAAAAGATAGCTACCAGTTTAGAATCCATGGGAGTAAGAGTTTATGGACTTGAGCAAACCGAATCAGATCTTTCAAATGGTGAGATTTCATGGGACAATATCGTTGGATATGAACAACAAAAACGGTAAGCGAACATGCAATTTCAATTTCTTATGTTGTGGATTTATCTCGTTTTTGTTGCTGTGCGTGCTGAAAGTATGTAGGTATTTATCGACTGTTTAAAATCATGAAAACAAGTAGTCTAGTTTTTAACCCTACAAAATTTAGTCAAGTTTGTTTGATTGATTAAACATGTTAGATATGTTTGTTAACTTACTTTATTTAGAATTTTCATCCATCTCTATTCTCTTTAATCCCTTGCAACCAACTTATTCTAATTGTAGATTTAAAGATTATGCTTCATATTGGAAAGTGCTTGTAGATTATTCAATTATATTATTTGCAGAGAAATAGAAGATACAATTTTGCTGGCTCTTCATAGTCCAGAAGTGTACGACAATATTGCTCGTGGAACTCGTCATAAGTTTGAGCCAAATAGACCTCGAGCTGTACTTTTTGAAGGACCACCAGGTTATGTTTCTAGTCTTATTCTGGTAGATAAACATCGATATGTACTTTTCATCATAAATTATTAGATGAACAATTTGAAAACTACATTTATACTTCATTTTGCCACATTGTATGGAAGCATTGAAAATAAATGTTAACCATTTTTATGGTTGCATTTAGTTAAGTTTGACTTGTTGGTCCCTTCTTTTCATTATGACTTAGTTAATAGTTGCTTGTTGACATTGATACGTGTGTTGTTGTGGGCCTTTAGCAAAGGGTTGTGTTGAATGTATATGTGTACGTTTCTGCTAAGTTATCAATCTTACGGGCTTTATCAATAGTTTAAGTTTTTATTTCTCTGATGGATTTGTCTATTCACTCCCATTTATATTTGATTCAGGTACAGGGAAAACATCTTCTGCACGGTTTATTGCTACTCAAGCGGTATGCCTCTGACATATCAATTTTATCTTCTTAATGTTGAATATAATTCATATAATAATTCATTTGCAGTTTATTTAGACTCAGGTCTTTATATGAATCAGTGCAATTTTTACCTTTGATTATATTTTCAATATAAACCAATTCTTTAGTGAAGAAAGAAAAGAACATATCGAACCTTTCACTCTGGGGTGCTTCCCATTGGGTGTCTTAAATTGTATGGCATTATGTCATTTGATTTGTATTCTAATCTTTTTCTTTCTCTAGGTGAATAAGGCCTTGTTTGGTAAAGAGCTTATCAACCATTTTTTAGTTGATTGAAACGTTTTAGTTGTTTGACCATTCAAATAGCTGATGGATATATTTGGTAATCAACTGATTGTGTTGGCTGATTGAACTCAATCAGCTAATTTTGAAGAAGCTTCCATAGGGGAGCGTTTTGTTGGGTAGCTGAAAATCTAATATGAAAAAGTCAATTGTACCCTAGTCTGCATATACCTGAAACTGTGGGCCAAACTTGTTGCTTTCTAAAATTGAGAGAAAATGGAAGAGTCACTGAAATAGAAGAAACGGATAAACCCCATAAACCCGTTTTGATGGTTTTCTTCACCTAGGATTACGCCAAGAGCCGCCTCTCTGACTATCTACCTTTCTCTATTGTAGCAACTTTGTTGATTTTCCAGCTCAAAAGTGTTCTCTTTGTTTCTTCCCTTTGTCCTTCTTTGGTTGTTGTCTCAGCTACTCTTCTTTGCTATTTTCTTTCAATTCCCAAAAATAGTTTTAGTTGTTTGATTATGTGGACATCATGATAACACACTGTATTGAGGTTTTATTCACTTTTTATTTATTTCTTCTTCCCTCCTTTCCCCATTGTTGAGGGCAAAGAAGTGGCTTTGATGTTTTGATTGATGAAAAGCCGTCTGTATAATGTTGGAGATAAAACAACTTATTTTACTAGGTGACATACCAGACTTTTGAGTTTCACACAGTTTCTTATGACCAAAAATATAAACTTAATTTTTGTAAAATTAAATATCTAAAATCTAAACTCTTATGAAAATATTGAAAGAACTATTAAGATATGAAACTCATGTTCTTATAAATCTTTTTTTTTAAGTCATACCCTCATAAGTCATTTTATACATAAACAGTTAATACTAAACAACTAATTTTACCAAATATCTTTGATAAATAGCTTATGTTATCCGCTAGTCAAATTAGCTAATATGATGCTCTGTCAGCTAACCGCTGATAGAATCAACTAATAGCTAATGCAATCCGTTGATTGTCAAACAGAGCCTAAATCTAATGCAACAAAATGTTGTTGCGTAAACTAAGACTCCTTCCTCATATAAGCTTGAGAGTGTATTTTGTAATGCGTGATGCTTGCTCTTCTTTATATGTCATATTTGTTGAAGCATTTTAACATATTGAAACTTGATTTGTTCCAAATGTAATAAATATGAGCTAAATTCTGAACGCATGGATTTCTTTTCATATTTTGGACAAAAAGTTTGCTTTAATTTATTGCCAAGTATATCTTCAATCATGTGTATACCTTGACAGGGTGTGCCATTTCTATATGTTCCATTGGAAGTTATAATGTCAAAGTACTATGGGGAAAGTGAACGCTTGTTTGGTAAAATCTTTTCCCTCGCTAATGAGCTCCCTAGTGGTGCTATCTTGTTTCTTGATGAGGTAACAAATTTTTAGTTATGCCCCTAGTTTATGTTAAATGCATGTTATTACTTTCATATCTTTTTCCTGACTATTTCTTTGAGATCATAACAGATTGATTCTTTAGCTGTTGTTCGTCAAGATAGTACACATGAAGCCTCACGAAGAATTTTATCACTTTTATTGCGACAGGTGACAATTGGCATCTAGTAGCACTATGCTATGAAATATGCTCCATTTCTTGGAGAAATTCTTTTTTCTGTTTTTGCCTTGACGTTTTGGGTCTTATTGCTAATTTCTTCCTATATTTTATGGGTCATAAAACATATATGTCTGGCTCCAATCTTTGATACTTTGTCATGTCTAGATATTTCTGGATCTAAATTACCAGGATCTCTAGCTATTAAATTTGCAGGAATGGGTTCCTGTCCCAGAATCATGGAGCTGCATGACTTTCTTATTTCCTGCATGCAAAACTTCATTTTTAATCATACAATAACTGTCGTTTCTAAGCAGCAGTGGAAGAGTTGGCTGGATACTTAGCGTCATAAAATGGCATTTCTGAAGCTTTTGTTGTAGGAGCTTAAGTGTGGAACCTTTTGGATAATTGAACTTTGATCACAATGCACGTGGTAAATTGTAATTCCTTTTTTTCCTTTTTTAATTTTGGCAGATTGATGGATTTGATCAAAATAAGAAAATTGTTATCATCGCAGCAACAAACAGGAAACAAGATCTTGATCCAGCCATGATCAGGTGTGGCAATGTGATTGTCCTATTGATGATCTTAAGCGATTCATTTTTTCTTGATCACATTGGGATGACATAATTTACTTATTCTGTGTGCTATCAGCCGATTTAACTCGATAATAACTTTTGATCTACCTGATGAGCAAAGCCGCCAGAAAATAGCTGCTTACTACGCAAAGCACCTAAAAGAATCGGAATTAGAGGAATTTGCCAAGATCTCAGAGGAGTATGTGACATTTTGTGTCTAGGAATAAATTGTGGTTACCTTTGTTAAATGCTAGTTTCAAGATGTTAGGTGCTTCTGAATACATCTGAAATAGATTCCATGAGCATCTATTCCATCTAGCTTGGCAAAGTGGGGTGCTCCGATGATTACATTGCCTTTGCTCCTACTTAATCAACTTGTTTTCTAGCTCTTTAGCTGCATCAATTTGAAGGAATATTCTCTTGTATCAGTTAATTCAACATCTGATATCTGTTTCCATGACCCCACAAGTTCCGTCTGGGAACTGAATTGCCTGTTTACAACAATTTTTCTTGCTTATGCAATACTCTTTTGCTTGCTGCTTTCAGTATGTCTGGGAGGGATATTAGGGATGTTTGTGAACAAGCTGAACGCTCATGGGCATCAAAGGTATTTCTTACATCTGTTGTGTTTGATTTGTTTTCTCAGAATCTTATGGCATTGTACACTGTTCGTTTCTTTACAGATCATTCGAGGACAAGCAGCTAAAGATGGAGAAAAAGGCTGTCTTCCACCATTTTCAGAATATGTTCATAGTGCTACAACCCGGCGGAAAGCCTTGTCCAGTATAGCAGATCTAAGAAAGAATAGTTCTAACAAAGACACGCCAAGTGTGCTAGGAATAGGATATAGTTACGGTTAGAGCAAAGAAAAGCTAGTTGAAATGTGAGAAGCAGCTTATTGGACAGACGCCCAAATTTTTCCTTATCTTGACTGAAATCAATCACCAAACACAAACACGTCTCTATTGTTAAGAGGGAAAATCAAGAGGCCATGATTCTGATTATTGAAGAAGAAAAAAGCAAGATAACTTGGTAAAGTGTGGTGGTGTTGTAGCAGTAGTAGTACAAGTTGTAGCAGTAGCAGTAGTTGTTGTAGGAGGTCTGTAGTTGGCCTCAGAAGCTGAAACTGCATTGCAGCAGACTGAATAACAGAGCTTCTTCCCTGTATTCCCTTAAACGATAGCAGCATAATTAGCAGCAAGCTACTTATTTAGTAGAGAAGAAAATTTTATTTATTTACCTTGCGGAAAAGGGTTCATCTGATTCTTCATCATCAACTCGTTGCCTCTCTCTACCAACTACCCTCCCAGCAACAAGCAGCTGAGTCTGCAGCATCATCTGAGTCAATTCAGCCTCCGCTTCCATTCTCCGCTTCTGCCAACGCGAAAGTTCCCTTGCTTTGATCATCTCCATCTCCTCCCACTCCCTTCGGAGAAATCGGAAAGCTGTTGCAGCTGCAGCAGCAGCAGCGAGGTTGGGAGAGTGGGAGCTATGCTGGGAAGTATAAGTAATTAGGCTGTTAGATCCTTGGTCGTCAGAGTCAGTTCCATATTTCTGGGCTCCGACTCCAACGCCTGGCCGGTCGCGGTTGGTTGCCATACACAAAACATGACAAGATAGGATCGATCAAATATAAAAGCGTGCGGGACCTACCACCATCACCCACTTGCCTCAAACCCACTTTGATTATAATCAACACCTTTTACTATATGATCAGTCATTTAATTTTCATTTTTAAATTATACAATTAAAAGTCTATCCATATAATTACGGGTTAATTATAAAAAGATCTTAAGCTTTACCTGTCTAAAACTTTAAAAGCGATGTTAAAATATTTCAACTTTTAAATTGTTGTAGAAATAGCCTAGCGTTAACTTTCCTATTAACACCACTAACGTTTAATTTGTTCTGAAAATAGCTTGGCATTATTTTTTTGTTTTGTTCTTGAGTTTTGAAGGTACAAAACTCTTATGCGCTATGGATTGTCATTGTCTTTTGTGACTGTATGTGGAGTATCGTTGTTGATCAGGTCGGTCGTGCTAGGTCTAGGTTCAACTCTAGGATGACGTGTGGGCCGATCGGCCCATTCTCAATATGTTGAGTTAAAACACAACAGAACTAGTTGATGTTGGATAAAACACGTCAGGTACTTACTATATAAGTTCATTATCTCCTCACAATGCAGGTACGTCTCTAATAATTCTGATAACCACTGTTATTGGTTATTTCAACTTTTAAATTGTTGTAAAAATAGCCTAGCTATAACTTTTCTATGTTAACGTTCCTATTAACACCACTAACGTTTAATATGTTCCGAAAATAGCTTGGCATTATTTTTTTGTTTTGTTCTTGAGTTTTGAAGATACAAAACTCTTATGCACTGTGGATTGTTGTTGTCTCTTGTGACTGTATGTGGAGTATCGTTGTCTTTGGAGTGTCACTGTTATCTCTTACGGTTAGGTGCGATTGGAAGTGTCTCTGGAGTGTTTCGCCGTTGCACATTTTTGAAAGGTGAATTTATCTAAGTTTAGGTTGATGCGTTTGAGGAATCATTCAGTGTTGTTGAGCTTTATTGTTTGATCATTTGTCGATATTCTCATTCTTGTGGCATCTTGTTAATCCCCTGAGTTAGATCATCATCATTAACATCCCCAGATATTACACTTGGAATTGGAACCTTGACTTAGATTTGATGAATTTTCAAATACGTTTATGTTGTTGATTCATTTTTTTAAAACAATAGACAAGAAAATTAATGTTAGCAGGAACAATTACTAATTGAAGTCTAATGCAAAACTAATCTTATATTCGTGTTCATTAAGAAGACTTCTAACTCTTTTCTGTAGCATATTAGTGAAGCAATTTATGTATATGGAAGTCTACTAAGGAGAAAGTGAGGAAGGGTGTGGCGTAGTTTACAGAGCTAAGTCCATATTAATTCAAATACTATTCCTTTCTAGTAGATATCATATTACACCCATATCGTTAAAAATTTCATTTCTTAAAACTAAGACTGTCCTATAGAAATGCAACTAGAACTAGTAATGTTACAATGGTTTTACACAAAAAAGAGGAAGGCTTAGTGGGTTATTATGCTTATCCAGCAGGATCAGTTAGTGCTAAAATTGGCAGAACTTGCATTACAACTAGAGCTAAAGTTGAGGTGAGGAATATTGTTGTTAACTTTGGAGTTAGCCTTAAGGAGCTTCTGTTTCAAGTTATAGAGTCATGATGCTTATCCAATAGGATCAATTAGTACTGGAATTGGCAAATTTTCCATTGTTTGGAGTTGAGGTGATGAATATTGTTGTTTATTTTGGAGTTAGCCTGGGAGAGCTTCTATTTAAGGTCATGATGCTTATCCAGTATGATTAGTTAGCATTGGAATTTGCAAAATTTGCGTTGAAATTGAAGCTGGAGTTGAGGTGAGGAATATTGTTGTTAACTTTAGAGCTAGCCTTGGAGAGCTTATGTTTCATGTCTCAAATAGTAGTGCTTGATTCTCTTAGTTGAGAAGTTGTGCTTTCCTCCTTAACTTCTTATTCTCTTTTTCTCTTCAAAAAATTCTTATTCTCTTTTATAAAGTTTAAGATTTTTTTTATAATTCATAAATTATGCATGTTTTCATATTAAGGAGATCATAAAATATGTATTGTTTATTATTAACACAACCTTCTTAACCATCTTTTTTTATTTATTATCTCCTTAATTTTCTTGTAGAATTGGCAGTTAAGAAATAAGAACATCTCACACTGCTAATAGAGTCTAACTTATAAATTCCAACATTTGAATGACCTTAAGACATGGTCTAATCCAATAAAAGATGATATACAACTTTAGTATAGAAAAAAACAACTTTATAATTAAAGAGTTTTCGATATAACCAAAAAGCTTGATCTTGTTTATTGGATTTAGATCTAGATCTTTTTACTTGAATTCAATTGGAAGATACATATAAATACATATAATTAGATTGAGTATTTTTTTAGTTTGATCCAAAGATATTGTAGTAGTTGTATGAGAAAGTGTTACTCGCGCTTAACCATCATGTGTATTACAGAAAAAAAAAAAAAGAAGGGTGGAAGTAAAATACATGTGGCTTTTATTAGGGGTGGAAATCTCGAGTCTAAGCTTAGCCCGGCTTGACTTATTTTTTAAAACATAATTTTCAAAATGACGTTATTTTGTGTTTGTCTATCAACCTTGGGCCTAGGCAGCCTGGGCTTGGTCAACAAATTGAGCCCGATCATACCAGGTCAACAAATTGAGCCCGATCATACTTAGAAAATTAGGTCTAAGGCTCATTCAACCTGGGCATGATCTGTTGACTTTGGGCTGGGCTCGATCCCAATTGCCAAGCCTAGCTTTTATTGCATCTACACTTGGTATATACTTCACAGGGAAAGAGTGTGAAGCTATTGTTAATGGATTCAAGAATGCGATTTATTGTTGTTTCAACAATTTGGCAGAAGCTGAAAAGAAATGCTTTTAATTTTGCCAAAAGAAGGGGTTATACTTAATGGTAGAATGAGATTTGTAATTTATTGTTATTATATTTATTATATAATATGGATATTATAAACCTGAGTAATTTTTTCCATTCTCTATATTGATTTTCTCGATTGTAATGACCAGATGAAGTTAGGGATATCAAATATTTAGCCTAATATTGGTTAATATTTTTATCAATATAATAATATAAATGTGAGTATTGCCCTTATGTTTTTATCAACACATTATGAATATTTCAATTATAAATTATATGATATTAATGTTATCATTCAAATTTTTGGTGCCTTATAGGTATGTAGTCTTAGTAAAAGAGTTAAGGCTTTGTTATTGTAACAAATTTTGCCAAACATCTTCTATACGTTGGGATAAGACTTTTATCTGCAAAATACATTATTGTGTGCAAGAGATGAATTTATTTTTTAATTATTTTGTAATGCAAAGCATAAGAGATTTTCATTAAGTTGGACATTTAATGTTTGGAAACTGAAAAAAGCCAATATTTTTTTTGGCCAAGATAATCAAACATCATGATCCATATCCAAATCAATTTTTCAAGACAATATAACATTTCTATTCATATTTAAATCAATTGTCCATTACAATCAAGCATCTTTATCTATATCCAAATCACATAACAAAGTTTCAAATACATATTCATATCCATATCACAACACACAGTTGGAATATATATCGAAATCATAACACATATTTCAAGCATGGCTCATTTAGCTATTGATTCACCATCATCAATTTGGGATTTTATTGGAGTTAATTTTTTAGCCCTTAATTTGTATCTTTTTTAAGTTGTAGTTCTTGTTTAATAATTTTATTTTGAGAAGCTTGAGTTGGTTCGAACACTTGAAATTGACTTTCAACCATCTATAAAACATTTATAAACAAAAAGTATATTGTGACCAATTAGAAATAAATAACAAAAAATTAGGCAAAATTTGTAATTTGGTAACAAACTGTAAAGTAAGTTTTCCTACTAAATTCTCCAAATGTTACTCTATATCCTTAGGGGCCTGTATACATATAAATGTTTATGATATTTGAAAAATTCATGGAAAACTAAAATTAAAAATGAATATTCACTCACTACCCTCTTTTAAATTCTTAAGATAGGTGTTATAGTGTTGGATCTTATAGATCTGATTGTCTACCTCTTCTTCTTACACTACTATCAATGTTGGATGTAGATGTTAGATTTTTTAGTGGTCTTCCATATTTTCTCTACATTATACACGTAAAATTAAAGTGAATGATTGTATATTTAAAGAATATTTATCACAAACACAATTATAATTCAATATCTAATTACCTTAGCAATTTCAGGTTTTCTTAAAGATTGGACCTTATTTTTGCATCCTTTTTTATTGTGACCAACTTCAAAACAATGTTGATATCTGATGAGTACTACAACTTTGGTCAACTTGTTTGGATTACGTAGTTTTTCATCTTCATCCCTACTTCTAGCTTTCTTATGTCTTCCAAGCATCTTCTTAATCAAAAGAGGTAACATCGGTTATAAGTTTTTAGTCTTTGTTCCATAGGTTCCATGGCATACTAATAACTCTTCAAATAACACTCATATTTGTAGCATCAGCTCACATACACAATCTATATCCTCCCTTTGATTTGATATATAAGCAAATGCATGCTTACATGGGATTCCTGTTAAATCCCAAAGTCTCCACCAATATGTTCTTGCTTGTAAATTAATAATGAACTTATTTGCAAAATTTATTACTTTGAACTTCAAACTACCATTTATCCTGATGATACAGTGTCTTGCTTCCCATTGTGCAGTCAATATCTTCTTTCTCACACTTGGACATATTTCATCTGTGGATTTGATCATCATATCTCTTTTTTTTTAATGAATTCGAGTAATTAAAGATACTCAAATATTCTCTAGCATATTAATTAGGATTTTTAATCGTGCTTCACATATAATACGTTAAATGTATCTAATATAATGTTATGAACAATTTCACACTTTGGCCTTGTGCTAATAAATGCTTTCATAAATATCTCAAGTTTCCTAGCTCTGAAGTCATTTGTAAGTCCTTTTGGATACATTCTTTACTTGCTCCATTATTTCATCAAACTCCACTTCCATTATGTAGTTAGTCACTTGCCAAAATAAACTCTTGTATATGTCTCCTTAACGCAATTTAGACCAATTGGCATACACATTAAGCACATTTTCTATGCTATGCTTCTGGGAAGAGATTCTTCAAAAAAATAATAATGATATTAGAATTTTTACCTTTAGTTGATCATTTACAAATGTCAATGAATTACCACTAATGTTTAGATCATCAGCAAAAAGACTTAAAAACCAATGCCAAGATTGGAAATTCTTTCTCTCAACCACACCCAACATATAGGGTATATCTTATTATTTCCATCACACCCACCATAGCTAACAAAGCACCTCTAATAAATTTCTTCAAAAAACATCCTTTCAAGCCCTATTATTTTTTGAAAACCACCAAGAAAACCATACTTTAATATGCTAAATCCCACGTAAAATTCTTAAATATTGGTCGTCCAAACTTTTCAGTAAGTTTATTTTGGTGATGAATTGACCTTCTTTATCGATCCATTGCAATTCTTGTCCATAAGACCAAAATTTTGCATTATGTCCTTCCATTGATCCACGTAGCATCATAATAGCTTCCCATTTAGCCCTATAACAATGAGATTTAGTCACTTACAATGCATGATTCCTTTGAAGAACATTTATCATCTTGCTAATTGGACAATTCGAGCTCCTCTGAAACTTTCATAAGAATTGATTTGCTATCCACTTCTTACTAGCTTGTTGGTTTCTTTACACTTTCTTACAAGTATGTTTGTTTTCTAATATCTTCACAGCAAAGGTTTTTTTTTTTCATTTCCAATCCAACTAGCATAAACCCTAAAAGGACAATGTGGATCACAAACAACTTTCATTCTCATACTGGATCTCGTCATTGAAACATCATATCCATTTATAATTACATAATCTTTTATTGCCTCCCTAAACTGGACCTCATCCTTAAACTTCATTCCAATTTTAAACTGAAAATCATTCATGTCCACTTTTGGATTAAAGACAACATATTTCATCCTTTTGTAGAGGTCTTGCTCTCACCATCTTCACTACATATTAGTGATTAAACTTCAACATCACTTTCCTCCTACTCATTATACCAATTATGTTAACTTTTTAGTTCTCTTTGTGAAATGTTTGAATAATTTTGATCTTTGTTACTACATTTTTACTGCTTCCAACCCCATCCACATCACATTTAAACCTACTACTTACCTTTTCCCCATATTTCTTATTATTAGCTTTTTGTAGTAGCATATTCTCCATCATTAGTTGCATAAATTTCATCATCACATATTCATTTTTAGATTCAGACATCTCCATAACAACAAAATCTTCATCGTCTTGTTCCACTTAAACTTAGAATAACCCTTCTTTATTGTCAATATCAGAATCAATTTCTTCACCATCACTTGTAGGATTATCTAATCATGCTTATAATAGATTTCAACATAGCAGTTCTTCAATTCTTCCATGCATTAAAGCATTGACAACAAGTCCTTATCATCGTGTAAACTCAACTCTTTCAAGCATCTTATTAACTCTTTTAGAAATTTATAAAAATAGATACAATTCCGTACCCTTTATCTTTCGATACTCCTTTTAATACTAACATATTAAGTTCATCAACACCAATATCCTTCTTCAGTTTGATCTTATCACCAACATATTTTCATTTTTTTCCAATGCCTTACTATAATGAAACTTAAAATTTACCAACATCTACATTACAAAGAATTTTACTATTATTTTCTAACAAATCAAAATTACAAGCACCTCATCAAACCAAATATATAACATGCTCTTTTTAAGCATTTTATTGCCGCAACTTATTTATAGAACAAGTCCTCAATGTGTGAAATAGAAATCAAATTAATTTGAAACAGGTTATAGAATTTGATATAGAAAATAACAAAATACCAAAAATACTAGAATTTAATATAGAGATAACAAAATATGCAATTTAATATATAAGTAGTTTAAATCCTTGTCATCTTAACTCTTTAATTCACCTACTACAATTTGCAACTACTATTAGAAATCAAGTAGGGAAATGGCCCAAAAACTACTCATAGAAACTCAAATGGAAGTCTTAATAAGGAAAGTTGAAGGCCTGGCTGGAGCAGTGAGAATAATAAGTGGAAGCACTAATAAGAAAAATGAAGGTTTAGTAGAGCAGTGAGAATAATATAAGCATTATGTTTTTTTAAAGGAATTAATAACTATCATTAGAAAAGTCATAAAAGATCCTTTAAAAAGGGCAAACTATTGAGTAATATACAATGGAAACTAGATGTGCTGAGAAATTCAATTAAGAACTAAATGTACTCCGACCAACTAGCTTACAAGCTAACATATTCAAGTTTCATTACAATGCCTTGTATGTAAAGGGTCTAGAGTTGTGCGGAGATGAAAGATAGTCTCCAATATCTACTGATGATGAATTATAACCTTGATTAATTTTATAGATAAGAACCTGCACCCTAATTTAAGAATATCTTGTTGTTACATTCTTTCAATATTCTATAAACCAGACAACGAAGGGAGATTTGGAAAACTATTTTCTCATCTTCATATGAAAAAGTGTGTTTGAATGCTCTATTCAACCATTTGTAACCATTCAGCAAGATGAAGAGTTTTATTACAGAGGTTTATGATGCCTTTCTATTCATACAAGGAGAAATATATTGGAGAGGCTTAAGAATTTGCAAAAGATGTTTCTAAAAAATAACAAACACAGTAAATCAAGACATAATTAACTAACCAAATTCAACAGCAGGACTGAACAAAAGAAAAACATAAACAAATAATCAAATTCAACAATAAATCACATAATTAAGTAAATTCAATCAATAAAAGGGTGCTGCCTTTAAGAACAAAAAGAACTGAAAAATGATTTGGAACCAAGCGAAACAAATAACCAAATTCAACAACAGAACACTAAATTATTGGAAAGAATTTGATCTTCCGACTCTACATTTACTGTTACTGCTTCGATAGTAAGCAAGCAAAATAAGTTATTGGAAAGAATTATAGTTGAATGAAATTAAAAAGAAGAATGAGAATATCTGCAGAAGATTAGATAACTGAACTCAATAATACTGAATTTTCACTCAAATAGATGACTTGAGGTTAGATGAACTCACTTACCGAAAATGTGTTATAGGGAAACACATTAGAGACACTCCCAATTGCACCCAACTGTAAGAGATAATAACAACACGCCATAGACACTCTAGAGATAGCGACAATCCACAGTGCATAAGAGTTTTGTATCATCAAGACTCAAAAACAAAAAAAAAACAGTAAATGGGATAGACTTTTAATCTCTACGTTTTAAATTTCTAAGTTAAAAAATAAGAACGAGTCAATAGCATGGAAAAAATTATGACCTAATTTGTCACGTCATTAAAGTTAACGTTCAACTATTTTCACAATAGATTGAAAGGTAAGATGTTTTAGCATCACTCTTTAAAATTCAGATAATATTGCGAAATTTAGTAAAGTTTAAGATTTGCTTATAATTAAGGTATAATTAAAGTGAACAAGTTTTCTGTGTTTTCTTTAATGAAAGATATAAAACACACCACGCGCACCTAGGAGGAGCGTGGGATATTCCTTCCCACGATATTAGTAAATGAAACGCAAATAGACCAAAACAAATAAGCCCCGAGGTTGAAGAAGAACGTAAATAAACAGTTTCGGAGCCGAGGGTTTCCTTTTGTTTATAATTGCGTTGAGTCGAAAATGTCGTCACGTGACAAGAAGCCTGCAAAGCCATCGACCAATCGCCCCGGCGGGATCCATACTCTCTCCGATCTTAATCGACGCATCGGCCCCGACTCCGACTCCGACGATGAAGCTCCTCCTCAGTACTACACTGGTGGCGAGAAGAGGTCTTCTCCCCTCCCCTCTTTTCCTTCTTAAACCCTGAAATTTTCCTTATTTAATTCATCTCTAAAATTTTATAAACAACAAACCATATCTTTCTACTTAGGTTTGATAATTGAAAGCTTTGTTGTCGATATTGTTGATCTGACAGTCAATTTGTTATTGTTGGAACCTGATTGTCTTGATTTTTGGGAATTTAATACCTTCAATTTGTGGTTATTTCAATGGTTTAGAATCAAATCTAGAGTTGATTTGAGGATGTAGAATTTTATGTCATTATCATTGCAGTGGTATGCTTGTCCAAGATCCTACCAAAGGTAATGATGTGGATGATATCTTCAATCAAGCTAGACAATTGGGAGCTGTTGAAGGTCCCTTGGAACATCTTGGTCCTTCTTCAAGCTTTACTGGAACTGCTAGATTGCTCACAGGGGAGTCTGTACCATCTCCTCCTCAGCAACCACAGACTTCTGTTCATAACATTGTCTTCTGGACCAATGGTTTCACCGTCAATGATGGTCCTCTCAGGAGGTTGGATGATCCTGAAAATGCATCTTTCTTAGAGGTAGTGATACTTTTTGTCTTCAGCTACTTTGGAATTCAGTATTGCATCATTATTAGTGGTAGGATAATTCACTATACAGCAGTTAGAGACTAAGTTTCTTTCTTATTTAACTAGGCCTCAAAGCCAATAGTTGAATGCCAAATTAAAGCTTGATGTCTTGTTCTGCTTGAGGTTATTTTGTGTATTTTAATTGGAGACTGTAAGCTTTTCTCCATAAATTTTTATGCTATTGTCTAGTGAAATACATAAACTAGATATAAATAATGGATTTGCTGTGCTCTTTATTCTTGTATTTAACGTTACCCTGATCAGTTTTTCTTGTTAATGCTGATAGGTTTTATTCTTTTTATTTGTCTCTTCAGAGCATCAGAAGGTCTGAGTGCCCAAAGGAGCTTGATCCTGCTGATAGAAGGTCCTTAGTTCATGTTAAGTTGATAAGGAGGGATGAAGAATGTCCTGTGAGTGTCTCTCCCTATCTCCACCTGCCTAACTTTTGATGTGCTCCTGTGAATGTTATCCTTGTTAGGAGCCCCAAAAGATTTGCTTTGCACTTCCTGAATTGTCTGAGGATGATCAATATGCAAATATCATCTAGTATGTATATATGTATATCATGTGCATGTAATGCATGTAGATGTATCTATATTTCACAAGCATCTTTTGTAAACATTTATGTTTAACCTGTACTGCCACATCTTGATGTCTTGCAGGAACCAGAGAAGCAACGGCTTGCTCCATTTCAGGGTATAGGGAGGACTCTTGGTAGCAGTACTACTCCAGCGGCAGCTGAACCATCTGGTGGCTGCACTGCTGTCAACAACAGTGCTCCTACATTTTCCACGGACCCTGTTGTGGATGAAACACTTCCATCAACCTCCGTTCAGCTTAGATTGGCTGATGGAACCCGAATGATAGCCCGGCTTAATTACCAACACACTATCAATGATATTCGAGCATACATTGACTTATCGAGGCCTGAGGGTGCACGAAACTATCAGTTGCAGGTGATGGGCTTCCCTCCAAAGCTTCTTACTGATTCTGCTCAGACAATTGAGGAGGCAGGTCTCGCCAATTCAGTTATTATTCAGAAATTCTAGCCAAGTTAGATGAGAATTTGGTGTGTTGCTACTATATTATACTCGGTGAACTGATGCAACAATCTAATGACTCGAATATCTGTTTTTATAAACAAGAAGAATGACTCTTAAGGCTGCGTATATGGCCAATGAAGTTGAATTCTGTAGTTCTTAAAGTGTTCTGAACTGTTTGAGAAATGCATGCTACCATTTTACACCCTTGTCATCGATTATTTTGTGGCTGTTCATGGTTTTTATAAAAATCATCAACTGCTTAGCATTTATGGGGCTGAGCTCTGTAATTTATGAAGTTACAGCAAGATTGTGCCACGAACCGATGATTTTTGGAGAAATAAAGCTAAGCAACCTTTCTATTTAACATTCCCCCGAGTATTAAGCTCCAGTAAAGCATGCCTTTGATCCAAGGTTTTATGCATTGCAAGTTTGATAGCCAGGTGACCACAAAGTCAGCTTTTCCTTTCTCCGGCAGTGCTCAATATTCCAAGATAAACTTCTGGAAGATGCTACTTAGGCTTCATTGATTGCAAAATGAATGCCCAATGCCACTTGATCTACTGAGGCTTGATCTAAGAAGCACAGATAGGGACACGGCACAGACACGGATACGGAGACACACCAACTTTTAAAATTTGATAGACACGAACACGGCATATATATATATTATAAAATTTAGAATTAAGAAAAAATTTAAAATTCATAATATTATATATATCGATTGATATGTTTCAAGACTTCCAACATCTTGATAGTTCATACATATTTGGTATTTTATAAGTTCCTCTTAAAAAACATGGAGCATGTATTCTATGGAGCATATATTCCATTAAGCAATATCCAAGCAGTCTCCAGATGTGTCTGAGTTGTGTCCATCGAGTGTCAGTAGATGTCCGACACGAACACGTGTCCGACACGCGGACACGACTCTGTTTTGCCGTGTCCGTGCTATATACGTCTTGATAGATTTAAGTTGGACTGTCAGGGGCATCTTTCTATTCTCCATACATAGTGGGCATCGGGGAGACCAGAAAAAGCTTATTCTATCTGTCGGAAACAATTTAACATGTTCACCATAAGCCTTGATCCATCAGTGGTACTTGTTTGCTAACGTCCTCTTTCCCATCTCTATTTTTCCTATTCTTTTTCTCTTGTTGTATTACTTCTTGTGCATAAGTTGAACTAGTGTAGAAGACAGTTAGATTACCGGTGTATTCTAGCTTCACTCGTGATGGTATGTTGCGAAAGGTTTAGAAAGAAAAGTATTGTTAATTTACTTCTCAACCTACCGTGAAGAATTAAAAAAGAAAGTCAAATTTGAAATTGATTAAGCAATAACAACATAGTTTGATTCTTCAGATATCATAATATAAAACAAAATTTAACCATGTAACTGCAGAACTTGGAATTGGCATGACTACACATAAGCTTCAAATAGAACAAGATATAAATTTAAACGTTAAATTGGTATGGTCTATTAACACGGTGAACTTATGCCTATGTTATCAGTTGGAATAAAAGAATTTGATGTTGAAAAGCTATTGGAATTAACTGAGCCGAGAAATGAGAGTGTAAGAAGATTGATAAATTTCATAGATGGAATATATTATTCTCTTGTGAAAAGAAGGCTAAAGACCCCACTAGTCAAAGCGTGTTGTTTCTGAAAATTGGTTTTGTCTTTAGCCCAAATTTCAATCTCCAAGTTGAGTGTACTTTATTAATGACCCCATCATCCTATCCTAATTATGGTTTGATATGCTAGGCTGCTTGCCAACAATGCCACCGATCTATAAGTTCCGACATAAGTTGACCGTGGGAAAAAGCTTCTTTGTCAAAATCATTAGGAACAACTCAGTTTAATTGTGCATATATCGTGTTCATGTTTAAAGCCACCAATCACAATACCTGCCTCCAATGACCCTCATGATTATAAAAGATAGAGCACAAGTTTTATGGCTTAAAAGCCATGGTTAGTGATAGAAAGTCTAAAAAGAATGTGCAATTTGTATTGCTTGATAATGAGTTTATATATGCATAAGGCCTTTATATTTATACATATAGAGAATGAATAAGGAAACAAAATATTATGGGAATGTACATTGTTAAGACAAGAATATTTGCAGATTTTTTTCATGATGATGAGGACAATAATTGAGCTAATGATATAAAGAGATCTTGGTTTAATTTTTTATGTTATTACCTCCCTTCAAACTCATAGGTATATAACAGTGAGCCTGTCTAAAAAACAACTAAATACAAAATTTGATAATGCTTTCACCATGATGGTTGCAATTTGTTCATTGCTTGGAATATGCTTAACCAATAGCACCTATTTGGTAATTAAGTGTATATTAATTTCAATATGCTTAGTTTGAGCATGAGAGATTGGGTTAACAGCAAGAAATGTAACACCCAGATCGTCATACCATAATGTAGGATTTAGATGAAGTAGGTTAATTTCTCCAAGCAGGAAGTTGGTCCAACAAAGTTCAGTAGCCATAAGTGCAATACATCTATATTGAGCTTATATGCTAGTACATGCAATCATGGATTATTTCTTAGCATTCCAGGAGATAGCATTTGATCCTAGAAATATACAATAACCAGAGGTTGAGTGATGATCATCGAGAAAAATAACCCAGTCATTTTCATAGTAGGCATTAAGGTTAAGATTGTTGGTTTTGGTAAGTTGTAAGCCATGTGATTGGTAGATAGCAAGTATGGGAAAATTAGTTTGATCATAGTCCAGTAAACATTGGTAGGGCAATGAAGAAATTGAGAAACTTTATTTACAACAAACTAAATGTCAACACAAAGTGAGATAAAGATATTGAAGGACATTAACAATGCTACGATATTCACTATAAAGAATCAAGGTTATGCCATGATTCTTAAAGAGAGGTAAGGTAGGAGTCACAAATGTAGGGATAATTTTAGAGGAACAAAGGTCGGTGCAAGTGAAAAGGTCCATCATGTATTTGGTTTGGGTAAGAAATTGGCCATTAAAGGTGGTGGTAGCTTCAATGCTAAGGAAGTAATAAAGAGGACCAAGGTCTTTAATGTAGAATGTGGCATTAAGGTCATGTATAAGTAAGTCTACAAAGGTTTGTAAAGAACCAATAACTAGGATATCATCAACATAGATAAGAATGTAAGTGGTGTAAGTAGTGCAGGAGTGAATGAAAAAAGAGCTATCATATTTAAAAGGAGCGAAAAGAAGTTATAGAAGTTTTAACTTAAGCGATGAAACCAAGCACATGGGGCTTGTTTAAGGCCATAAAAGGGTTTTAAAGACAACAAACATATTGAGGTTGATGGTGGTCAACAAAACTAGGATGTCGAGTCATGTAAATAAGTTCTTTGATGTGACCATGGAGAAAAGCATTATGGACTTCCAATGGGAAAATAAACTAGTTATTTGTTAAAGCAATAGTGAGGATAACAGGCATAGTTGTAGGATTGACAACAGGACTAAATGTGTTGTTTAATTAATACTGAAAGACTAATGGTAGCCTTTTTCAACAACATGTGCTTTGTAATGATCAAGAAATCCATTGGTGTTATGTTTAATGTAAAAAAATCTATTTACAGCCACTAATACTAGCACTAGGTGGTAGAGGAACATAGGTCCAAGTTTGGTTGCGATGAAGGGCAGTGAATTCATCTAGCATGACTTGGAGCCAATGTAAAAATTTATTTGCTTAAGTGAAAAAGGAAGGATTGAAGCTATGAGTGTTTTGAGAAATGATATTATATGTAACATAGTTAGAAAAGGATCAAGAAACACGTTAGTTATCATGAGTTCAAGTAATCACAGGGAGTCTTGGTGGTGAGGATAGTAAGATGAATGTGGATGGATTAAAGGATTGTTGGGGGACTTTAGTAGGAGGGTTGAAAGGTAGAGAAAGGGTTACTTAAGAGGATGGTGAGGTGAGAATAGTAGTGGTTTGTTTTTTGGCTTAAGGAAAAATAATTTCAATAAAGTGAATATGACGAGAGATGTATACTTTGTGATTTTTAGGATCAAAGTAGCAATAGCCTTTGTGTGTAGGATAGTATCTTAAGAAAAGAAACACGGTATGGACTTTGATGTTAATTTATTAGAGTTAACAACTTCAAGAAAGGGAAAGTATATGCACCCAAAAAAACGAAGATGAGAAAAGTTAGGTGTGCTATGGAAATGGACTTTATGGGGTGATTTCTAATGAATTTTGGGAGTATGAAGGGGACTAATAAGGTACAATTCAGTGTGAAAGGCATCAAACCAAAAGGATTTTAACAAAGAAGCATGAAATAGAAGCATGTTGCCAATTTCAATTATATGATTTTTTTTTTGTTCAACTAGACCATTTTGTTGAGAAGTGTATGAATAGGAGATTCAGTATGATATTCCATTAACATTGAGGAATTGGCCAAAGGCATCTTTAAAAGTTTATTATCGCCATTACAATGAAAATTTTTTATGGTAGTTAAGAAAAGGTTTTTTGGTGATTGTTCTTGAAATCGGGAGAGGGATTAGGGCTTATAGGTTAAAGGAAATATCTAAGGATAACGACTAAAATCATCAATAAAAATGATAAAGTATCTTGATCCAAAACGAGAAAGGGGAGTGAGAGGGCCCCTAGATGTCATAATGAATGAGTTGAAAAGGATTGATTGATATACGAGTTGATAAAGGAAATGAAAGGCAAGTGCTTTTTCCTTAAAAACAAGAAATATAAGGATTTATTACAATAGACTTATTTGAGAGAAGATGAGATAAAGTAGCATGATATGGATGACCTAGATGCTACTGCTATACATCTAAAGTAGCTTGTTTGGCTATAAAGGCACAATGATTTTGGAAAGTGACTAGAATCTTCATGGGATAAAGATTTACACACATGTCATCGTTAAGAAGCGATGTCTTGGTTATAGGGTCCTTCATAATGTAATTACAAGGACAAAACTCAATTAGACAAGATTTATCTTAAAAAAATTTGGCAACAAATAATAAGTTCTTATTAAGTTAAGGTAAAACTAAAACATCATTTAGGTATAAGGGTTAGGAGTGTGTGGATGGTGTGAAGTGTCCAATTGAAGATATAGGAAGAGTATTACCATTACTGATGATTAATTGATTTGAACCTTAGTACAGTGATATGGATTCAATGAGTTGGAGATTTGATGTCATACAAGATGATGTACTAGTGTCTGATAGTTGTTCAATGATATCACTTGATGTAAAAGAATTCATGGCAGGCTCTAGTTGATTGTTCATTGCAAAAAAGGATGTTTGTATTGAGTTTGAGTTATATGAAGAGGTTTATTAGTTATTTCTTGACTCATAATATCTAAATCGATAATTTACAATGATATATGTATCGGTATATTAGGCTAGATTGTATAACATTCTTTATGGAATTGAGATTGAGTAATAAGGGATTTAGGCTGGCTTATGTGTGTAAGTGGATGGGGCATTGGTCCATAGGTTAGGCTTAATTTTGTGAGAGTTTTAAGGAAAATGAGAATTAGGGTTTTGTGTTTGATTTGAAGAGAATTAACTACTGCTAGGATTTCTTCCACAATTAGAAGAGCAACGACTGCTGATTCGCCCATGATACTGATTGTCAGGAATGGTGATTGCTACAAAGGCAACATTGGTGGACATAACTGGAGTTGGTGAAAGATCAACATCCGTTTCTTTAAATGAGGAGCTTCGTATGGAAGTCAGTGAATGAAGATGGTGAGTTATGATTAGTAATAGGAGTGACAAAAGCTTCATAATTATTTGTAGTTCCTAGAAAGCAAAGAGCATCAAATCTTTGTCGAAAACAAGGTCTCCAATTGCTACAAGATCTTCTGCTATAGTGAAGATGTTGGCAAGATAATCTATAATAGTTGAGTCTCCTTTTCATACAGTGTGGAGTTGTCATCAAATAAGTGAATGTCGAGCAGTGGTTTGTTGCTTAAAGTGATTTTCAAATATTGTCCAAAGTTTTCAAGAAGTGGTGCATTCAAGAGCGAGGGAGGCAATCATAGGAGACAATGAATTTTCCAAACAAAAATATACCAGCACGTTATTCTTTCTCCACTAATTCTATTAAGGAAGCTGATGCATTAGTGTTGGTATTACTATTTTTAGTGGTTGCTATATGCTACCATTGATATACCTAAACAAATCATAGGTTAATAGGATTGTTTGAATTTGATTTCTCCATATTAGGTATTTGTTAGAATCAATTGTTATTATGAGGAAGTTACTGATGTTGGTTATTAGAAATTGTGGAGTTTGTGATCTGATTTGTGGACATATTCGTGTATGTGGAAGAAGACTTTAAGTGGTGTTTTAAGGAAAATGTGTAGGTTAACTACTTTATGTATTGTAGAAGACGTGCAGTTACAAATGCATAAGAAATGGAATTGGAAACAAGGAAAAAATTATAATTGAAAAAGAAGGATTTAGTATTGTAGAGAATGTGTACCTGAGGAAAACATGAGTGGAAAAAAATTATAAAACAAAGTATACTCTTAATACTATGATAGAAAGTGCATAGAGAACACATTGCTTATATTGCTTAATGAATTTACATATGCACAAAGCCTATATACATACACAAAGAATGTTAAGGAAACAAAATATTCTTGGAATGTGTTAAGTGTCTAGCCTTATTTTGAGACTTTTGGTGATCTTCGATGGTGGATAAGATTATTTGGATGAGAGTGTCGTCCAATTTGTTAGTGTGATGATACCTGATAAGGATAGATGTGATCTAGTTAGTTCAGTTCAATTAAGATTCTGAATTATAAAGCCAAAAGGTTCCTATAATTAGGTTATTTGAGCTTTGCTCCAGGAGATTAGAGATAGACATAGAGGGTTGTATTCTTATCTTTATTTGATTGTTAATTGGCTTGAGTAATTGTTGATTGTGATATTGGATAAGATTTTCAAACAATCAACAACAATAACATTTATCAGCTTTGAGAATTCGAAAACAAAACACTAAGACCCATGTGAATATCGAAACCAAATCCACATCAGGTTATACCTTTTGCAATGGAAATATGTAGAGGAATTGGTAGTGTCAAGGAAGGGCACATCAAATGCCATGCCTCTATCGGTATCCACACTCTCACAAGACTGAACAACCCCTTCTAATGTGCTATCATCACTTTCTGAGACCTCTCTCTTTCTTTATCTCCAGCAGAGGATGTCTCCTTTTAGGAATTTTTTTTTGGTAGATGAATCTCTTCTATCTTCAAGTCATACTACATATCCATATATATAGTAAAACCCTAAGGCCCAAAGCCCAAATCTAATTAAGGCCCAATAAATATTCAATCTACTTGGTGTGTGACTCTGTAGGCTTATTTAATATTAGCAGGAGGCCCAAACTTCTTTTAGGCCCACAAATTATAAGCGGTCTTTAGCAAGACATAATAACTACCTAATATTAAATAAGGTCGGAATACATCACTACCTGAACCACAACTAATCAATTACAGTACATTCTATAATTTGTTCGCGGGGCATACACTAACAATATTAACTTAAGTTTCAATCCTGAAACTTTGTGAGATAACTTATTGTTTATAAGGGTGAGAGATCAACCTTTTCTGTAAATCCTTAATGATTTAGTAGATTTATTTACCAATTTGTCCCATAATTTTTTCCTTTACACTGGAGGGTTTAAATCTTGTTATTTGTTTCATTGTTTAGTTTATTTTCATTTTTTCTGCTGCAACAAAGAGAATTCTTTCTTGACATTAATATTTGATTGATTTTTTAGAGAGTTGTGTATTTGTCTCTCAACATAATGTACATTGTTAAAATAAGAATATTTGCAAATATTTTCATGATGATGAAAAAATTTAAAGTGCATAAGTTTAGGAGAATAACTAAGCTAATAATTTAGAGAGCTTTGTTTAGTTTTTATGTATTATTAGTTAGGGGTATAAGGTCACTTATATTTGCTTATAAGATTTTCAAATTTAATGGTAAATCAACATTCAAAAGTTCAAGCACATTGTCGATTTTAGTTTCTCGAATAGGTGTTAGATTAGAGGAGTTGTATTGAGACTTACGAGATGAAGGGTTGAATTCTCTTACCCTCGTCCAATAGTTATATCATCATGTATGAATTCTAGATTATTGGACATAGAATCTGATTATACATCTTAAAGTGAATCACACGTTATTACAAAGCTTATAATACGATATATGAATGCACAAGAAGGGGGGGTTGAATTGTGTATTTCCCTTTTTGAAAATTCTTTCAAAGACGTTTTGCTAAAACCAAGTTCTTTTACAGAAACTTGAGTAAATCAGAGTTAATCAAAAACTTTGAAAACTTGTTTGAAATCTAAGTAATAACAAAACTTTAAACTTAAAGAGATAAGGGTAGAGAGAAGTCGACACAGCGATTTTATACTGGTTCACCCTAAATCGTGGGCTACGTCCAGTCCTCAGAAGTCTTTCTGATATTTCACTATCTCTTCAACGATTACAAGTATTCTTTCTGAGC
>JANVCQ010000002.1:18623470-18648250 GCA_025531925.1 Erythroxylum plowmanianum | reverse complement strand
TGTTTCATTCTGCGTCTGCTTTCTTATTCTCCGTCTGTGTTTCATTATGCGTCTGCTTTCTTATTCTCCGTCTGTGTCTCATTCTGTGTCTGCTTTCTTATTCTCCGTCTGCTTTTTCAAATGTCCGTCTGCTTTTTGTAATCTTCGTCTGCTTTTCAATCGAATTATTTGTTCTTCATCAAAATCATATATGTAAAGTCATTTGGACTTAACACATCTTATTCTAAAACTTCTAGTCACAATCTCACATTTGATTTTAGTTATCATTAATTTGTATTATTTGTTGGCCAAGTTTAGCATTTAATCCTCGCTACCAGAAGTATCTGTTGATCCCTTAGGATTTTGGAATGTATACTAAGAAATCACATTGGTTATTAGCATAATTAAGCGCTAGTTAAATTTTTTTTATTATGTTAGCCTTATAACACTACAACAAAACGACATTTGGTTACGAAAAAGTTAGTCACTAAATGTCCCAAAATCATTGTTAGTAGTTATTAACGACAATTTATATTTGTCACCAAATCCTCATAGCTGAAAACTATAAGTGACGTTTTTAAGTAATCGTTGCCAATAATTTTTCCCTACATTATATTTTTGTAGCAAAACACTATTAGCAACATTTTAAAAAATTGTCGTCAATACATTTTGACTATGTTTAGTTTTCGTAGCTAAAAATTATTAGCTACGTTTTGTAAAATATAGTCAATTTTTTAGTATAAATTTTAACAAAATGTTATACTATGTTAATTATAATTGCTTGTAACATTTTTAATCCGTATTATTATATGCAATATTTAGATTTTTTGTTAATTTATTATATAAAAATAATTGATAATTTGAAGCATTATATATAAAAATAAAATATCATTAAATTATACCATCGGAAAGAATATTCTTTGTATACAAGATTTTAATTACGACTTTAACAATTCTTATAGACAAAATAATAAATACTGAGACCAGTTTACAAACTATAAATGTTAAGATTATAAAAGAAAATACAACGTAACTAAAATGACTCTTGATTTGTCCATGTCGATGAGAGCAATTTCATACGTCAGTTATCATATACGAAAGATAAGGCATGAGAATCATGAAAAGCAACTTCAAGATTAGTAGAGTGCTTGAAATTATGCATAATTAAGCTAGTTTATTTTTAATTAGGAAATAAAAAAGGAGGGTGATAGAATGGAAAAGTAATCCGGCAAAATATTCATTAAAAATCATTATCTTCCAAAGTACAACTTCTTTATCATGTAAGCCCTCAACAATTCAACTTGAGAGTAAAACAAAAAGCAAGTGTTATAATATATATGCATTGGTTGTATCCATAGCTTCAGCAAGGTTAAGAATACTTTAAACAATAAGAATAAAGCTCGATGAAGAAAGACAAACATGACAATTTAAAAGCACTTCATGTCTACAGCTCTAGGAACATCAATGCTATCTTATTAGTCATAATCTAGAGGACTTAAGTTATTAAGAATTCAACAAAGATTCCAAAAGTTTACCAACCCAAAATTCAAAATTAAAGAGATCAAGTGATAATGGTAAATGACGTCTCAGACCCTACAAAGAAATTTATGATTAAAATTCTTTTAAGCATCAAAAATTAAATGCTAAATCAAATTAATATAGGAGAAAAGTGATAACTAGTATTCTATGTTTATCAAAAGAAACAAGATATACAGTGGAAACATGTCTAACCTTGGAGCTAGCACATTTTACCAAGCAAAATGGACAAGAAACGTCGTCAATAACTGCAACCAAAATCATCACATGCATGAGAGAAGATGAGGAAACAAAGAATTAAAGTAAAGGTAAACAAACAACTTCAAGGAAAGAAGAAAAGATAGATTAAAACATACTATACCATAAGAAGATAGAGGGTACCTTCAGTTTTTTGCAATTTATTATTGTAGTACCTATAGTTTAAAATCACATTTCCAGTTATCAATATGTACATAAAAAGAAGAAAAGCTTCAGTGACATGCAAAACAACCAAAAAGAGAAAAATCACAAAAATTATTACAAAGAGAAGAATTACCAAATAACATGAGATAATGATGAAGAAGAAACGTCACTACATGTATACAAATGATAAGGAGATCTTTCTTTAACACCAATTTCTTCCGCAGACACATTAACTTACACTTGTTGTGACAAATTCTATGAAAATTGGAACAATGAAAAGCAACATACACCAGTCAACCAAGGTAATTCAGAAATATTTAGTCAAAAATTAGTAAGGCATTAAGAGAACGAACCATGGTTTAAGATGTATATGGAATTTGCATCAAAACACATTTTCCTTGTCTGAACTCAACTGCAAGTGGGGAAAAAAATGAAATAGTGGAGATGAACTCCAGGCGTATCAAATAATTTATGTCAATGAAAAAAATAACATAAAAGGTTCTAAAAACATAATCAATAAAGATATTCAATTATTTGAGATGAAATAACATGTAACATCCCCCTCCTCCTAATAGAACATATTACAATGAACCCTAAGAAGAAAGAAAAAACAAGCTAAGCAAAGATAATATTGACCATACACATTGATATATAATTATATATTAATAGAGAGAACTCAAAGATGGTTTCTCATTCTACCAACAAATATGGATCAGAAGAATTCATACAATAATTATCTTTTTACTTTTTATAACTATAGAGAAACTACCAGCCTCATAGATATTCTATAATATATTTACTTACAGAACTGCTTGTTGAAAACAAAATTTAGAACTAAAAAGCAAACCCTGAAAAAAAGGTAAATACAGACGTGTTATTTATAGTCACAATCACTAAGTTTCGAAAACCATTTTTCACTTTCCGCTAACATTCACTAACCCAACACTCCGCATAGCCTCTCCCCAATGAAACTCACAAATCTCCTCATCGACCCTTTTTTCGTTGCCTCCTCATCACCCCCACCACAGTCACTGTAACTTTTCTTCTCCTTCATGGAATCAGATTTTGGTAAAGATTGGAGTTTGGGTTTTAGAAACTCCAGTTTTGAAATTCCTCAAGTTTTGGTAACTTAGGTATTTCAACTATTTAAAATTAATGAAACCATAAAAAAATTAACAAAAAAGAGAAAAGAAAAAAACGTAAAAGCTAATTAGCAGAGTGAATCGATGAAATGAGATATCGTCAACTATGGATTAAAAGCATAGCTTTCGTTTTCATGGAGGAAGAGGAAAGAATAGAGCAGAAGATGAGACATGAGTGTTTGTGACTTTTAAGCCTTTGTTTGGATTGAAGGAAAGCAAGAGAAAAGAAAGGAAGATAATTGAACTTCTCTTGGTTTCTACCGTTTGAACAAAAATATGTAGAGAGAAAGTGAGAGAATAGAGAGGAAACTGAGGAAAATATTGGCCAAATATATTTTTCCTCAAATTGGTGGAAAATGAGGAGAAATTTAAGATAAGAGAACCCCAATATATGTAAATTACTAATATAAGTTTCAATTCCCTCCTTTGATAACTTAGGAAAACAAACATAGGAAAGGAAGTCTCATTTCTCTTCCATTCTTTTCTCCTCTTTTTCCCTCAATATTTCCTTTCCTTTCTCTTGTGCAAGTAAGAATCCAAACAAAGGCTAAAGTTTTTTTTTAAGCACCCTTCCGTTTATGGAGGAAGAGGAAAGAAACAGTTAAGGATGAGAGACGGGTGTTTCAGGCTTTAAGTTTTTTTTAAAAAGTTCGTTCTTGTTTTCGTTTCCTCTTATAATTATTTGGCACATTTGGTGACGATTTTTAAAATTATCGTCAAAGGCTATTTTTGACAACGATTTTTGTCAATAAGGGTTATTTTTTGAACCAAATAAGAAACCTTTAGGAAAAGGGTCTACATTTTGCGATATATCCTATCTTAATAGTCAAATGTATGATTCTCTTAGTTTGAAAGTTCAAGCTTACACCAACTTTCCATAATTTTTATCAAGAACGCGATATATCCTATTTCAGACACATGCTTAATTAGCTCATATTAGTCGTTTCAAAGTAAAGAAAACAGATTTGAAAATTTCAAATGTTCATGTTTTTAACTTGTTTAGATATTTGTAAAGGTGGAATCTGGTAAGAAATTTTAGTTAATTAAACTAAGATATAGACTATTGACATAGTTTACATTTATATCTAAATGACTCTATTTATAAAATTCATACCCATTGTAATTTGTAATCACTTTCGCCTCTATCATATTACCACACAATCAATAATTGAGCATTAGAAAACAAAGAGAGAGAGAGATGTGTACCTCCAGCATTCAGAACTAGATTCTGAACCAATCACAGAATAAAAAAGTATGGATGCAAACAAATAATGAACTGGAAGAGTTACAGGTCAATGCTGCCGCAAGAACCTACTTGAAAACGACAACGGATTGAATGAACTTTACGTACAAATCTAGATTCCGTCGTTTCCGCTTTCTTAAGAAGATTTAATAGGTTACTCACTAAACCGCAATGCAAACTCAAAAATGTTAAATCACTGGCTTCAATTTCACTCATTTTTGGATTCACTGAGAAACCAGGTCATAGTTATTTGTTAATCCAATGATCAAAAGGCATTCTTTATAATCTAATGGATTAATTAAGAGCTGTCAACTGTAACAGAAATTGGGTCTTTGAGTACAATTACATGCTCTTTAAGTTTATACAGCAATATAAAACAAAATCCTAAGGGAAGTTCTAAAATCCATGGCCTCTTTAAGATCAGATAAGATATAATTTGATCGGCCACCCATTTTCTTCCCTGATGCCTTGCATGTGACGAGTTCTGTCGAAAGCCTACCCCAACTAACCCCTTAGTTTGGCTATGGATGATCTGCAATAAGTTTGAAGAACAGAAAGTAGCCAATTTACAGTTCGCAGATTAAAAAGAAATAAGGAGAAACGAAAAGAAGACAAAAAGAGAAAAAGAAAGCTAGGGAAGCCTCATGTAGATTGTAGAGCAAATCAGTACCCAAGTGGAGAGCATCCAATATTAATGAAGTTAAATCTTCACTAGTGGACGAAAGGAGTTTGTTGGCGAAATGGAGTTGGGATTTGGGGTAGCCGATATTCTTGCACGCTTTGTGTGGGACATAATACGATATATTCGGGATTTCAATATAAATTCAGATTGTGCGTCACTAGCAATGTCACTTGTGTTCGTTCTTCGTTCTTTGTCACTTCCATTGGAGGACTACACGAATTAACCAATTAAACCAAAAAAAAAACGATAAAGAAGAAAGGTGAACCATTGGGCAATGTTAGATTGGATCATATATTCTATTCTCTCAAGTTATTTATGTTGAAAAACAAGAGAATAAAAAAAAAAGGAGGTTGGACTCGGGAACCAGTGCTCTTGATTTTATCAGTTGCACCCAAGTAAGTACAGAATATGCTCTGGAAGACGAAAAGTGGATTAGCTTTTCTAACACCTCAAACAACAAACAAGTATTAATTAAACACCTATAAGAGACTAGTTTAATGTAGTGGTTGGTACTAATCAAGTTTCTTTTGTCTTCTTCACCGGTGGAAGTAGCGAGTCTGTCCATGTGTTGTGGAAATAAGAGAGATCAGTTAAGCGAACTAGTAAATCCAATACTACAAAAGTAATTAGAAAAATGAGAAAAGAAAGAAACGCTTTACGTTATATCATGCAACTGTGTAGGAAAAGACGTAAAGTGAATCAGAAAAGCTTATTATGGCCTTAGAAATGGGCCTACTAAGCTCTACCTGTCCTTCTCCACTACTACGCCTACTACTCTTCATCAGCCGTTTCTGTCTCTCTCTTCGTCTCTCTAATCAGTGACGTCTTCTTCTCCCAACTTTTCATTAGCTTTAGCTTTTATTCTTACGCAGCTGTGCCGGAATCTGAGTCCTTCCTCGCTTCCCACATTCTTCGTTCAGCTTTCCATCTGTTTCACCAAAGACGGAGAGAGCGCCAAACCCTAGCTAGCTAATCCAGAATACCACTGTCTTTACGTTCTCCGTAAGCAAACCCTAATTAAGCACATTCTTCTCACCAGGAAGAATGGAAAAGACGTCCGCCGATGCATTCCACTCAAATCTCAAGCAGAAAAGACGAAGAATAGAAGGATATGGGCTGAAAGTTTCTGCAACTGTAGTTTCCAAACCATCCAATCTTGCATAAAAGGGTTACGTGGGGAGATGTACATCTAGTTGCATTTACTAATCAATAACATTGAAAAAAGAAGACGCTAAAATGAACTTAATGGTGTAATTACATTGGAAGCAAAGGCATAAAGTGGTTCAAAGAAATGTACTGAGATGCGTGTAAAACCTGTGTGGGAGTGGGACAACGTGGCTGAACTTGAGAGAAAAAAGAGGCATGCATTCAAGCATCAAAACCAACGAAGTTCGTAATTATCTGTCGCCTTATTTCTGGATTTAGTAAGGTTCGTACTCAATAAGAAGTTTATGGTTCGTATAGGTGTTGGTTGAAAAGGTCAAGTTCACTCGTAATATTAAAAATAATAGTAAGTAATTACCAATTTAGAGACAGATATAAGATGTGATACATGTCAAATTATCAGTTGGGATCAATACAAGATTCCACCATCGTTCCACTTTTCTTTTTGGTACATCCCAAAATCCTGTGACCTTTAATTTGGAAGTAGGACTTGAGAAATTAGAATGTTAGACATAATTCAAACTTGCAAAGACTGCGACGTCGGCCCTCTGACATGTCTAGCAAATTTGTCGACGAAATGTTAATTGAGATTGTTACTTCCTCTTATTTAAAATAAGTGTTATTTTAAAGAGATTTTAATTATTTAAAATAAGTGTCGTTCACGATTTTTCATGCATATTTATAATTTTATTTCTAAAAATACCCTTTAATTTCTCTCACATCCTAATTATACATATTATATTTTCAAGACAATTTAATATACAATTAATAAGGATATATCAAATATTTCACTAACTTTTTAAATAAGTGTGCATTTCTCTAAAACGACATTTATTTTAGATAAGAGGAAGTATTATTATTCATTTATTAAATAGAATACCTCGTGATCATAAAATCTTATTATATTTTTTTCCACAACTATCAATAAATTTTAAGTGTAATTAAAAGAATGATTTTTACACCAATAACTCGTAACTTAAAATATATTTATAATTTAATAATTAGTTATGGGTTTCTATTGTATTTTTATGACCTGATCGTTCTAAACTTTTAAGAATTTGAACAGTACTTGTTATAAGTAATCCTGAGATATTCCCGGTGATAGTCTTGTACCTTCAGTGATTTGTTAACTGAAGTTCACTTCTTATGAAGATGATCTCTTGTGTAGAAAAGTAAAAGTAATTAAGTACACCAAGTTATAGCTTTGATGAACTATCTCCTCTTGTCTCAATATTGAGGTGTCACGATGCGTAAATTAGCACATAAGTAGTTATACCCAACGCACTCTTTCTCTTTTATTCACGTGAGTTTTGGTCAAGGTTTATGAGCAGACTTAGCTTCACATGATAGGTGTGGGGAGGTAATAGGATGTCTTTCTGACAGAATTTTTGAGGAAGGTCTCCTTAAAAATAAAAAATGATGGACTTTGTAGCCTATCAGATACTCGCAAATTTGGACTCCATCAGATATTTTTCATTACTTGTATTTTTATTTATTTTATATTTTTAGTGTAACTTTAGATCCATAGATTTTTTTCGTGCTAGTTTTTCCTTTATTCTATAACTTATATTATTATTATATCATCTCATTTGTATGTAGATCCACTAAAAATAGAGTTTCTATTATATAAGAATAAGACTACGTATTATCGAACCTCTCAAAATCTTAGTTCTTTGGGCATGAGTTTAGTTACAACTTTCTATGTTAAGTTAATGATCCTCTAACTCTTTAGGTAAAGCTCCTTGATCGGATTAATTACGGAACTTGATACTGAACAGAGGGGTCAGGGATCAATCATCAACTGAACAATCATGTAATGACTCCTTGTGCACAAAAGTGTACAGGCCATGTAAGAATATTAAGGATCTTGAAGTTTCAGATTTACCTACTCTAGAGCTTAGGGTGGGACCTTAAGAGTTTAGGATTAGTTCGGCTAAATCAAAATATTTAATGTAATAAAAAAACAAAAATTGGTCGTGTCAGAGTATAGTCGTCTAGGTTTGGGTACACGTGTCTTTTTGTTGCTAGGGATGATTATTGCTCGAGTGGAGACATGTCCTAATAATAAAGCCAGTGTTGGGTTTAATTTTCAACAAAATGATGTAGTGGTTCGCTGTTTTGCGTAAGTGACTTGAATAAAACTGCATCGTTATGTTAAAGTAGCAAACTAGCCTTCAATTGTCATGGCACAACCGGTACTGGTTGTTCCTTGGGAAACATCTGATAAAATTGGAATGATACAGAGTAAATTAACATGACCCAATGCAAGGATGACATGCACAACTTGAGAAACTGTGAGCAAAACTTTGCAGCATATTATATATAAACAAAACTTTGCACCATAACCGGTATATTTATCATACTTTTTTTAAATAATTTCATCTTCTAAACTTACATCTCTTAATGAAAATCTATACTTTTTTTTTCATTTTTTCCTGTTATTATTTTATTTTAATTATTTATTATGACTTTATTCTATGTTTTTTAATTACATCTTTTATATTTATTTGACATTTTTAATACCTTCATATCATATTACACTTGGATATAATAAAAACAATTTCTCTATTAAGTAGGAATCATATTACTTACTACCAGACTTTCTAAGATTTTGCATTTGTACAAGATTCAACTGAGCGTTTGAAAATTCCTACAAGACAATAGTTTACTCAATGATATTATAACGTAACCTTGGGTTGCTCAAACCCTGGGATCTCAGCTACTTGGTGTTCTGTAAAATCGTATCATGTAATGCAATCCGATCAAATTATTTTTTTATTAACAAAGATTAGGGTTCTTTTTCTAAAATCAAGTTGGGAGCTAGAAAAGGGAAAAGTGACGTCTGAACTAAGCTGTTTTAGATGCAGGATCTTATTATCATGTTGGTGAAATTGCATTTCGACTTATAATTGAAGGTTGTTCACATGCAAATATTGAAACTCAGGTCCCTTGGAGTACAATTATCATAGACACCAAACGACCTGAAAAACCAAAAACAGTCCTGAAAAGCTTGCGTGTTTTGCTTCAAAATCCATTTAGCACTTTACTGTACATGAATGTGACGTTATGGTCTCCAGTTAATTACTAAATTACAGAGAATGACGCTATTTATTTGAAACGTGATTCACCTTTTACTACTATATAGGCTTGCTTATACCATTATCAAGTATTAAAAGTAAATCCGTCTGTCAATTTGCTGTTAACTCGTGTATGGATTAGTTTGAAGTCTTAATAATTGGCAAATTGGTTATCATTGACAAATGTTGTTTCTCCTCCCTGTCCTGGAGCTGTAACTGTAAGTGTATGGTGATTTTGCTGGTTTTATTTGTTTGTAGAAAAAGGCAGGAAAATAATGAGACGGGAGAGAATAAAATCACAGCAAATTCACTGTAAGAAAGCACAGGTGGGTAAGATTCCTCGACCCCCTTGGCTGCAAGTTGAAGTGTATGTGGAAGGAAACAGCTCGTTGCTTTCATGGACGATACATGTGTATGGCCCATTTCTTACATCAAACGACTAATGCATACACGTTCAGTACCTTGGATGTATAGGGTGCATATCTAGGGAGACAATGAAGAAAAGGACAACATGCTCAACCTGGTTTGGAGCTGTTTGCCACACGATTCGTTTACAGTGTTGTGAAGCTAGAGAAAGCTACACAGGCTATTACTGAGCTTTATATATCCACTGTTAAATTAAATGAATTGAAAAAAATAAGACTGATAGAGAGACATTCGGACTGTCCCACAAACTTTGCCAGCTTTTTTTAAGCAGCTGAAGCCCACTCTTTTCAATGCTTAATGGTTCTTGATTAGATGCTGTGATTGTGACAATCATAATTATGAGCTCCATTAGAAAGTTATTTCTACATTGCAAAAGATTTTAGTCAGTAAAGTATTCAGCGGGATAAGTTATGAGCTATCTCTACCCAGCTCATGCTCATCATCATCATCTAACTGCTACTCCTGCATTATTATTTCTTGTCGTAAATAATGAGTCTCATTCTCCATAATTTTGCTTCTGGTAATTGCATGTTAAAGGCAAAAGATTTACAGTAGCAACTTAACTTGTATGGAAACAAAAAAGAGAGAAATTAGAGAAATACTACTGTTTGGGGTGTTAGCCTTGGGGCTGGGTTCATGTTCAGGCTCAGGCGTAGAAGAGGACAAAGTAGGTATTGAGTGGACAGATTGATAATCAAAGCACCAGGCAAGTAGAGAAAGAAAGCGAGAGTATAGTACTCTCTATACGCAGAGAAGAGAGAGAATTGTACCCAAGAAAACCTCCATGGCACTGCACTCTCCCTCGATTTGATCGTTCTTTTCTCTATCTATCTATCCACCCCCCCCACCCTTTTGCTTGTCTCCAAAGCCTTTTTATCTTTCTCTCTCATTTCTTTGCCAGTAATGGCAGTGCATCAGTGGCAGTGCGAGAAAAGAGGGAGAGAGTTTTCATCGGGAAGGTAAAGCTTTGCTTCACCCTAAAGATTACATCTTTCATGAGCCACCGCCTCTCTTCTACCATTTTTCTATTCTACACCTCTCTCTCTCTCTCTCTCTCTCTCTCTCTCTGCATACACCCGCGTGCATTCTGCTGTTCCAATGAAAAGCTCTCTCGCTCACTCTTCTGTTTAACCCGTTCGTCTGTATCCTACAACTACTACTAGAAAGAGCAAGAGAGGAAGAGTTAATGCTCTTATACCAGAAAGATAAACACCTATTTTCCCAAAGGAAATCGAGCAGTCTTTAGCAAGCGGCACAAAGAACCCCACCAACAAGATAACAAAACTGACTCACTCTTGCTGCTGCTATCACTATTTGGGATTTCCTGTAAAAAGGCTGTTTAGTGAAGCATAAATCTCGGGAGACCACTGCACATACATAATGTAACTAAAGTTTAGTTTGCGTAGGAAAGAGAATGAGATACTGAAATAAAAAGATCGACAAAAAAAAATAAAAGTTACTACCCTTAGTATAATACCAAACTACAAGTGAACAACTAGTTATTACAAAGAAGATAGGATAGGTGCGTGAGAGAGACACTTAGCTTAGAGAGAGAGATAATGGAGGATGGTTCTAATGCCACTTCTTGTATGATGGCTTTTGGAGACACCAGTAATGGACTATGTCCTATGATGATGATGATGCCTCTCATGACTTCGCATCACCACCATCATCATCATTCTAATGCAGACTCATCATCAAGTGCCATGTTCGTTCAGCTACATCCTACCAACAATCAAGAACAAAACCGCAATGGTAATAACGGGGGCTCTTCTATGATTCTTGAAGACAACCACACCAACACGGGCCGTTATCTCATGGAGAACACCGACGCCAACTGTGCTTCTGTTAAAGCCAAAATAATGGCGCATCCTCACTACCACCGTCTCTTGGCCGCCTACGTCAGTTGTCAGAAGGTGAAGAAATTGAGAAAACTGCATCCTCCTTTCCTAGGAGAACTAGCTTGTGGCTAGCTAGAAGCCATCACAATAAACTCCCTTAAACCCCTAATATACAGTGTAGTTCTGTTTGTGGGTTTGAAGGGTTATGGGGCAAGAGTTGGTGTGCCTCTTGTGTCATGCAACCACAATATCTTGAATCTTCATTCTCCCAGAAGAAAAACTGACACATTTCGGCCATTTTTGTACAAATGACAAGTCTTACATTTCTAAGAAGCCCTTTTTCTTATTTTTCAGATCATGCTCTAAGAAAGGAAAATCTCCATATTTTCGAATTATTTTTAACTTAATTAAGCATACCGAAATGGATTTTCAGTCCCTAGAAAGTGAGAGGTCAGAGCCTTTCGAAGTAATTATATTATGTGTCAGAGACTTCTAGTATTGGTTATATACTTCTTTTTCCTGGCAATCTTCAGGTTGGAGCACCACCTGAGGTGGTTGCTAGATTGGAAGAATCTTGCGCATCTGCAGCAACAATGGGAGCCGGTGGAACGAGCTGTATTGGTGAAGATCCAGCTCTTGATCAGTTCATGGAGGCTTATTGTGAGATGCTTACCAAGTATGAGCAAGAACTCTCTAAACCATTCAAAGAAGCCATGCTTTTTCTCCAGAGAGTTGAGTGCCAATTCAAAGCACTAACAGTTTCTTCTCCAAATTCTGGTGATATAGCCTCTCTCTATCTCTATCTCTCTCCCAAACTCGCACACGTCTTCGGTTGTATGTGTGTGTAGGTCTTTTTTATTTCCCCCTCTAGGGTCATAAGATCTTCCAACTGTTCTTTTAATTGTTTATAGTTCATACGTTTTGTGTTGGGTGTAGACAACCAGCCGTGCATGTCTTTGGTTCCAAGTAAGATATTTTTTTTTATTTGAGAACTTGTCCAAAGCCTATTTCCTGAGTTGGGTTTTTCATTTTCTTCTTCTTCTTCTTCTATGTATTGTATCTGTAACTGTATGATGTGCTAGGGTATACATACCACAGACAAGTTATTACTTCTTGCACACCTTGGCTTCATAAATATTCCCTGATTTGATTCTCTCCTTGGTAGTTGTGTATTTTCATGCCCTTTCCTGGTTTTATCTGAGTTTTACCACATATACGAGTGTCTGTCTTGAAAGTTTCTTTCATGATTTTGGAAACAGGAGGAAGATTTCTTGTCATTGCCATTCTTTCACATGTATGCGTCTACTTGTTCTCAACTTGAATGACAAGGCTAGGCTTAGTAAGAGAGTTTCAATAGTTCGAAACTCAGTTGAGTCTCGTTGCAAGTTTTAAGTGAATTATGTCACAACTATCACTAGTAACTCGTGTGGACAACATGTCTCTTATCTAAGCTAACGATAAGACACAAGCCAGCCAGACTACATACCTTGAAACTCTAGATCTTCTTATCCTGTTGTTTCTATTTTAGGGTTTATCTGGAATTGATTGCCTTCGTGGAGAAACATCATAGAGGATGAATGACACTTTGACCTAGTTTCTCATTATGATTTTATTAAAGACGAACTGCACCCAAGTTTTGAGAAGAATCACCAAATACTGTGGAAGTGAACCGCACCCAGATGGAGGAATTTATAAGCCTTGAAGACATTTTAAGATAAAACTTCTGTTAATTGCTGCCTGCATTATTATGACAAAACTTATATTAATTGCTGCCTGCATTATTATGACAAAACTTATATTAATTGCTGCCTGCATTATTATGACAAAACTTCTATTAATTGCTGCCTGCTTTATCTGCAGGTTCATCGGACTAGCAAAAACTATATTCCCGTTAATATATAATGAATGCTATCTACTTGTGCTAATTAGAAAATAAACTTGAATTATGATTGTTAGAGTCCTAGTTAGAGTCATTGTTTAAGTTAAATAGTACTCCCTCTTATCCAAAATAAGTGCCGTTTTAGAGAGATGCACACTTATTAAGAAAGCTAGTGAAATGTTTGATATACTTTTATTAATTGCATGTTGAATTACCTTGAAAATGTAATCTGTATAATTAGGATGTGAGAGAAATTAAAGGGTAATTTTGAAAATAAAATTATAAACATGTATGAAAAATCATGAACAACATTTATTTTGAATAATTAAAATTTATCTAAAACGACTCTTATTTTGAATAGGAGGGAGGAGTAGTTTAGTTTATCAAGAATTGGTTTTTGTAAGCCTATATTTATATGGGCATATTTCATGTTTTATTTAATGCCAATTTACTTTATAATACAGAAGATTGTTTAGCCTCTATACCTCTGTTTCTTTTGCCTCTTCCATATTTTGCTGTCCAACGATGCTTTCTAATTGTCGTTGACCTTTTCTGCTAAGCAAGATAAAATCATAGTTCTAGAGTGGCTCTTTAGAAAGAACTGGAAAAGAAATAAACAAAATGACATTAGTTTTAACTGAGATTCAACAATTCACCCTCAATCTCCTGTTTCCTCCCTTTTTTTTTCTTGTTCAGTTATCAGAATAACTTGGGTTGATGACATGTATATTGCTAGGTTTAACGGCATGTTTCTTATTGCAGTAAGTAAACTTCCATATTTCATGTTGCAGTAAGTTAAACTTCCATGTTTCATATTGCGGTAAATTAAACATTAAAGTCCATATTGTATTTGACATGAAAATAAATTGGTTGTTTGTGTTTCAAAATGAAACTTATCGCTTCCTGTTGTATAAAATCTAAAAAGTCTTTGTGAAGAGACAGCTGTATTTCGTGATCTAAGCATTGATTTGATCATTTAATAGATATTTTGAGGAACTGAATGATTGTGGGAGTTATAGAGGTGTGACATAATAGTACTTTCTAATGTTTGCTTTGCATGTAGTTGGAAACTGGAAGTGAAAAGTGATGTGCTTCAATTGGTTTTGTGCTTCGATTAGCAGGCTAATCAGAACTATTATTAGAAATTTGGTTTGCTGGCAATATGAGGAAGCGAAATGAGTTTCCTGATATTACAATTCCAACTTCAAAGTTTCTCCAAGTATTGCTTAATCAAATAAAATTCAGCCCTTAACCTATCAGGCTTAGTGTGAGTGGATGAGGTTAAGAGTTGTTGTTCAGTCCTGGAAGCGTTAGAGTTGATATATTTTTAATGTGTAGAAGGGTCGGTTTGTCTACCTTGTGAAACATAACTATTTTATTCATCTTTCTGGTATTTCAGTATTTAAAAGAAGCCAAATTTGCTTTAGTATGAGTGTGAAGGACTATATTTTGACTTAACCTTTAGGTACAGCATAACAATTTGGTAAAGTGGCATGTGATGATATTATCAGTTTTCACTATGGTTCGGCATTTGCAAACTTTTTACTATTGTCCTTTTTTCATTAACATCTGCATAGAGGCTAAAATGTGATAGAACATGGAAACTGTGACTTATTGGGGATATATTCATGCTGAGTAGTGAATTGCAGTGTTTGATTTGGTAAGGTAACTTTGTAGACAGGTATAAGTTCATATTTTGCAGGGATTCGTCTCAATATTTTCCTTTTGATCTGTCTGACGTATATAAATATAGGACATTTGTGCCAACTTGTGATTCCTGCTCTAAAATGTTCTCAAATTTTTCATGGAACTATCTTGTGTAGAATCACTATGATTCCTTGGGACTTTATTCCCAAAAGAAGGGCAATTTAAAGAGAAGTTTATGTGCCATATTTAAATGACTAGATAAAGAATACATCAATGTCAAACAGTTAATTTGTAAAACAAGCAATGCAAGTCATTAGATTGCAATTTTAATCATTCTGTATGTTAGGGTTACCTCAGTCAATGAGTCTCATGCTATGCAGAAAGATGGCCATATTTTGTTATCTTTGCATTTCCACATTCTGTAATAGTTAAGTTAGAAGATGTGAAGGTCAAGGGAACTGACCTATAAGTGATAAGGAATTAATGATTGCTGACGTAGTGGGCTGGCTGCTATGTGGAACTGTTAGCCAAAGGGAAACTTTCCCTGGGCAAGTCATCTCTTAATTAATGGGTGATGTATTTGGTAGGAATTGCTTTTTTGTTTTTTGATGCTTGAACTGCTTCTGGTTTAGCAGGTAGAAAAGGTAGATAATTGCTTGTTAAAATCATTCTTTCAAGTGAATAGGAATGCTGCAATATGTTAGAGCTTAAAACTATGACAGCAGTAGCTTGTAATGAAGGTAAATTTCTTGCACTTCAATGGGGTGCTTACTTGTATGTGGTGCCGTCAGGCTGTGGTGATCTGAATGACCGGAATGGATCATCAGAAGAAGATGTTGATGTGAATAACAACTTTATAGATCCCCAAGCGGAAGACCAGGAACTGAAGGGTCAACTGCTCCGAAGGTACAGCGGATATTTGGGCAGCCTGAAACAGGAGTTCATGAAAAAGAGAAAGAAGGGGAAATTGCCAAAAGAAGCCAGACAGCAGTTGCTGGATTGGTGGAGCAGACATTACAGGTGGCCCTATCCTTCGGTATGCAAATCCCATATCCTTTTCAAGTATTCCATGATTGCCACATGGTTATTTTCCATAAGCAGGTAATAATTTGCCTAGATTGGTGTTGCATTCAAGTGTTCTGCAGTAAGTTTGGTGTTTGTGAGTTATCTTGGGGACACAACGCTTTGAAACTGTCCCACCCTCTCCACATCACCATCTCTTGTTTTCCATTTTAACAATTAGGTGCCTGGGGTCGCTCTCTTGCAATCTTACCACCTACCATGTTCTAGGTCAAATTTTTTATTGCTTGTAGCAAGATAAAACACGAACAGTTGTATGTATGGATTCTTCATATTTCTTGACAATGGGATAATTAATTAACTTTTGTAGGTTACCCTAGCCTATTACGGTTTCATTATGCTTATTTAGCATAGAAATGTTGCATTCTTGGGGAATTAAAGCGAACCTGTATAGGTAATAATGATTGGTGACATTTCGAGACCTAGTGGTCTTATCTGGCTTGTTACCATTAGTTCACTCGGATAGACGGCATTGCTTAATCATATACCTACTCACGAAAAAAGCAGAACCAACCAACCAACGTAATTAGTGTGACAATTTCTCATATATATATACATATGTTGTGAATTGAGCATTTATCCTTTGTCCCGCAACAGGAATCTCAGAAGCTGGCTTTGGCGGAATCTACTGGTCTGGATCAGAAGCAAATAAACAACTGGTTCATCAATCAAAGGAAACGACATTGGAAACCATCAGAAGATATGCAGTTTGTTGTGATGGATTCCACTCATCCTCATTATTACATGGACAATGTGCTAGGCAACCCTTTTCCGTCGGACTTCTCCCCGGCACTTCTGTGAAGACCATCTCCTGTGGTGCATTTCTTGGTGCACCATAACGTTTAATTATGTTGTGTACTGGCTTAGTAATAGTAAACAACTGAATATTAAACGAGAACTCTTCTATATATATTTATCTCTATAGGGTAAGGATTTTGGAGTACTATTTCGGAGATGCAGAGGGTTAATGTTATTTATGAAACTTGTTATGGCAAGCGTAGATGCATGCAATGCAAGCCTAATTACGACGTGGGCATGGACAGCAGATGCTAACACTAGTATCACAAGAAATGCTCAAATGCACGGATATGATTATCAGGGCTAAGAAATTAAAACCAATTCTCAGTTTTGGTGAAGCTAATGGGCTTTCTAATGGTTAGTGAGTAGTATGTTAGTAACAGCATAGTCGGATTGGACAAGCAACTCTTTTTCGATTGTATTTTGTCGGTTGAAATTGATGTCTGGTTATGGTTTTTAAACGTGTTTCGCTTTCCATTAAATTTGATCTGCACTCTTCTTGATAAAAAACTGTACCCTATAATTATGTTAAATGTCTTTTTTTTTTTTTCAATGAAGGGAAAATAACAACTATATTACAACTTACAAGTCTCGGGAGGCTAATCCCAGTTATATCCTTTAGGAGGATCAAAAGGCATCCTGGGGGTGCATTAACCAAAGTAGTGATCCTTGTATCAAAATGAGCAGCAAAATTAGCTAACCAATCGGAGTTTTTATTGCCTTTTTTGTATGTGTGATGGGGAAGTATTGTCCAGTTGCGATTGAGAAGTTCGTTGATGCCAAAAACAAGTGGATTGATCGATTGAGTGCGGGAGGTGGGATTTGAAAAAGAGCTTAGTACCACTTGGGAGTCAAGTTCTAAGACCACCCGGTGGTAACCCAGGTCCCAAGCCAGATGCAGGCTAGAGAAAACACCCCACAGTTCGGCGGTTAATGAAGAACACCAACTCAGATTTTAAACAAAGCCTTTAAGCCAAGCACTGGTGCTGTTGCGGAGAAGTCCGCATGCAGTGGTCAAGTAGGAGTCGGTTTTGCTCGTCCCGTCCGTGTTGAATTTCACCTACCCCTGGGCCCGTTTACTCCAGCCAATGTACTGTTCTTGTCGAGGTCGATAACCTGGAACTGTTCTACCTTGCCAGACCGAAGCTGTATGAATATGATGAACATATTCTAGGATATAGTGAATCGGAGATGTTGGCCAAGAGATCTGTGGGTCAAAAATAGCCTGATTCCTCCAGGACTGTAAGAACCAGCAAGTAGTCCCGAAAATGAGGGACCAGTCGAAGCCACAAATCTGTTAGTTTCGTTGAAGATTCATGAGTAGCCAATCTTTATCCCTGATGGTGAAAAAATATCGAGAGATGGCTTGCCGCGGGAAGGCTAGTCACATGCATCGTACTCGGGGGCAATCTCGCATAACATGAAGAGAAGACTCTTTTGTCTGACAATGAAGACATTCAGCAGTCAGAGTGAGCCTCCTACACATCCATTGTTGATTGGTAAGTAATCTGTCTTGAGTTAGGAGCCAGAGGAAGGATCGAATACGTTGTGGGTCGTCCCATCACAAGATAAGCAACCACTGGCCACTATTGTCTTAGAGTCGTGCTCCCTCAGTATAGAGGACGCCGCGACAGTAGAGAACTTGCCCATCCCCGATCTGCCCCAGGTCAGCTTGTCAGGCCAAATTGAGGATGAGGCGGAAGAATACCTGCAATAAGCATGCAAATATAGTGAGGAAGTAAGAACTAGAACTCATTCCATAACTAGTTACCTGAGTTGTCTACATAATGTTGTACACGACAGGACAGCGCTGGGGGGCGAGGGGCCAAGAGCATGTGTGAGTAGGGGCCCTAAATCCTCCACCCAGGGATTCAACCAGCATTTGGCCTAAGAGCCATCATAGATCACCCATTTCATGCCTCGAATGACATGGGGTCATATAGCTTTGATGCTCCTCCAGGTCATGGACCCATCGGTCGCCTCGAGGGATGTGGGCGGGTTGTGAATATTCAGCTTGTATTTAGCAGACAAAATTTTAATCCATAGCGCGTTTGACTCCGAAATCAGAGCCCACCCGAGCTTGATTAATAGCGCATCATTCGATTCTCGAATTTTGCGAATGCCAGGCCCCCCAGCTCTTTAGATTGACAGACCTTGTCCCATTGTACTGGGTGAGGCTTTCGGACACCCGGAGAAGAACCCCACAGGAAGTTGCATATAATTTGTTCCAGGTTGTCACAAAGGCGACGAGCGAGGCGAATTGTCTGCATAGTGTAAGTGGGGAGAGCAGAGAGAACATATTTGATCAGAGTGGTACGTCCTGCGAAGGATAACAGATTTTCTGTCCAGCCCGAGAGGCGCTGTTGGACTTTATTAAGAAGATATTGGTATGTGCGTTTGTGAACTAGATTGTTAAGCAAAGGAACTCCAAGGTATCGCCCTAAGTCCGTGTTCAGCTTAAAACCCAATACGCGGCTCAACCGACGTGCCGTGAAATAGGGAATATTTTTGGAATAGTAACAACGAGACTTGTCTTGACTAACCTTTTACCCTGAAGCATTGGAAAATGAAGATAAGATGTCCCGAATGACCTGAGCTTGGTCGGTATTGGCTTCCACGAATAAAATGAGGTCATCAGTGAAAAATAGGTGAGATATGGGGGGACCTATTTTGCTTAGCCGAATCGGCTGTCAGCGGCCGTGGGCCACCGCTTGAGAGATGAGGTGGCCCAGATATTCCATGCAGAGGACGAAAAGATAGGGTGATAGGGGGTCTCCTTGTCGAATGCCTCTGGAAGGGTGAAATGTCTTGCTGAGTTCTCCTTCCCAGTTGACTTGCATGGAGACCGACGAAATACACTTCATGATGAGAGAGATGAATGAACCAGGTAGCCCAATATCGAGCGGAGTATCTTTGATGAAGTCCCAAGAGAGGCGATCGTAAGCTTTTTCGAGATCAACCTTGATAGCTATAAACCCCTTCTTCCCCGATTTTCTGCGCATTGTATGAATAATTTCTTGGGCAATTATGATGTTGTCAGAATGGATCAGCCTGGGACAAAATTGCATTGATTCGGGCTAACCAGGTTGTCAAGAAAAGGTTTCAACCTGTTGATGATGATCTTGGTGAGGCCTTTGTAAATCACAGAACACAAGGAAATAGGTCAGAATTGTGTGATCGACATAGGGGAAGGTTGTTTGGGGATCAAGACCAGGGTTTGATGGCTAAATATGTCTTTTCTAATGAGTTAACACTAATTGAAGGAAGGTAGGCCTTATTTCTTAAATATGACAAAGTCTCTTTTGGACTTTTTACTTGCTTTGCAAGGCTACCTTGTGTTTGCTACATTATCACAATTCCCTTTTGAACTTTTTACTTGCTTTGCAAGTCTACCTTGTGTTTGCTTTAATGTAGCCTGAATTTGTTCTCTCTCAGTTGTGAGAAGCTATTAGAATTACTCACACTAATTTATGTCCTAAATCTTAAGCTTAGTGGATGATGACTCTAAAAGATAAAAATATGAGGAAGAATTCAATGTTTGAAAGTGTGAAATGTGTGTGAGAGAGAAGTGAATGCCAATAAAGGAGAGTTAGATATTGCCACAAGTAACCAATTACTTTTTGGGTTTGCTTTCTTGTAAGACTAAGTTTCCTTATCCACTTTGGTTATTTGTGTCAATGTCAACATTATTTTGCTACATCTCTCCCTTGTATATATTGGTAACATACTATTTTGCTACATCTCCCACTTGTACCCATTGGCAACAAATGCTTTAAAAAGAGCAACACATGCATGTTCGCAGCAATAAATACTTTGTTTATAGCAACTCATGTTGTATTTCTCAACCTCAAATATTCATTCTCACTATCATACAAGAAGTGAAGCGTGCGACCATACGAGAAAGGTACTGACGAGGATCGTTACATTAAGTCATCATTAAACTAACGTAACATCACTTAAGATCTCTCATTATACTCCAAATTTATATCTAATCACACTAGATTTTGCACCTCTGATCTATCTTTTCACAAAGAACTATGCACAATAGACAACTCTTGCTTATCGACAATTAATGTCTTTGTAACCGCTCGGGCAATGAACTGCAAATATCTTCTGTGATATCAAAATGATTTTTCCTTAGACCCTCATGTCAATCCATGAAATCTTGGTTGCTTTTCTAGTCATACTCCGTTATACTGCTTCATTCCTGACCCTTGGATAATATGCTAAAGTAGCAACACCAATTCTCAATTTCATGTCATATGCCAAAGTTCTAAAGGGTTATCCATAGGACTCACATAGTCATGGACGAATCCACATTGGGGCAAGTGGGGGCACTTGTCCCCACTGCCTCCAAAAAATTATATATATAAAATTATTATTTTAATTTTTGATCCCATAAAAAATAAAATTTTGCTCCCATTAAAATTTTGCCCTTATTAAAATTTTTCCCCCACTCAAAATTTTTTTTGGATCCGTCCCTGCATATAGTAATGAAGAAGGGACCTATTCATCACTTCCTTATTCGATCCTTTTAAGTATATGCAATATGAAGTGTATGCTATGGTGGACCTCCCACTAAGGGTTGGTCACGCTCTAAATAACACCATCCAATCACTTCATAAAGTGACCGACTTGAGCCACCACAAACTTAAATTTGACTTCATATAGGTTACATGGATACACTTTCCATGTTTGACTAAATAAGTCTCATCTTAGCACTCAGCTATGGCAACATATAAAATCCTTAATCACATCACAATAATTCAGAGAGATTGCCAATCATTTGGTATCTTGCAATCCTTTATCTAATCCTACTCGCTATCATAGCACTGGGGTGATGTTCTCGTGTGAGAAAGCAACATCAGATTTGGTGACCATTTTTCGAAATGTGTCATTTTCAATTAAACCTTAATTTACTATGCAAATTCACACAAGATTAAAATGAAAAACATATTTCATTAATGCATAAGTAAATGTACAAATATATCAAATCCTCAACAAACCAAAACGCCTGATGTGCTTTTGAAAAGCATCTCTAACAATGGGTTTAGTAAAAGGATCAACTATCATATCTTTTGTATAGACATGCTTTAGGACCACATGTCCTTGTGCAATGATATCACGAATAAAGTGGTAGTGAGTATCAATGTGCTTTGTCTTTCCATGATACTTCGGGTCATTTGCATAGGAAATTGCAGTTGTATTATCACAATAGATAACTGTGGTCTCACGAAGATGCCTAGTAATGTTAAGGCTCCTAAAAAATCTCCTCAACCATATCACCTCTTACACCACTGAGGTAAATGCAACATACTTAGACTCCATCATGGATAATGACATCATTATTGTCTCTTACTACACCAAGAAATAACTCCTTCTCCAATAATGAAAGCATATCCTGATGTGAACTTTCGCTCGTCTCTATCAACAAATCCATCAGCATCATTATATCCAACCAATTTTAGGCTCCCACCTTCATATCCCAAAGCCATATTAGTGGTTTCTTTTAGATATCTAAGTATCTTTTTGATCGCTGCCTAATGTGTAGGTCTAGGATTACTTTAATATCTATTAACCATTCCAACAACAAAGCATATGTTAGATCGAGTACACACCATAGCGTACATTAGATTATAGACAGTGCTTGCGTATTACACCTTATCCATTTGTTGTTTTTCTTCTTCTTTTTTAGGACATTGATCCATACTTCGGTATAGGCCCTTCTTTATTGGAATGTCATCAGGTTTGCAATTGTGCATATGGAAACGTTCCAAGACCTTATTAATATAGGTTTCTTAAGACAAACTAAAATTTTTTTTAGAAAAATGTCTCGAGATCTTAACCCGGAGAACATAATCTGCTTTACTCATGCCCTTCATCTCAAAAGTAGAGGACAAACATTTGAGGACAAACATTTTTAAGTGGCAATGATCATCTCCATATCATTCATTGCTATCAAAATATCATCTAAAACAAATAGAGTATATGAAACACATTCTCTTATCTCTTTATATATACACGATAGTCCTTTCAATCATCGTAAAGTCTACTGATGTAATGGCTTGATGAAATCTAAGATACCATTGCTTAGATGAATGTTTCAAGCCATAAATGGATTGTCTCAAGTGACACACTTTGTGCTTTTGCCCTTTTGTCCAAAACCCAATGGATTGATTCATATAGATCTCTTTATTTATTTCTCTATTGAGAAATGTTATTTTCACATTCATTTGGAACAAATCCAAATCTAAATATGCAATAATAGCTAGGATAAAGATAGATGCAGATCTCACCATAAGAGAAAATGTCTCATCATAATCCATACCCTCCTTTTGGGTGTAACCTTAAGCCATTAATCAGGTCTTATACTTATCAATTGATCCATCTACCTTGCCATTAACCTTCAAGATGCACTTGTTTCCAAGGGTTTTGCGCCCAATAGGTAAATCAACTAAGTCCCACACATGTTTTTTAGCTATGGATTCCATCTCGTCTTCCATTGTTGCAAGTCACTTACTCGAAAATGGTGAGTTCATTGCTTCTTCAAAAAAAGAAGGCTTACCAACATCAATAGAAATGCTTAAGAAGGACCCACCTTCTATTTCAAACCGTCTATGTGGAACATTTCCGTGTTGGCTCCTATGCAAATTTAGAAACTGAGACTCAGATTATATACTCCTATTGACCTCAATAGTCATCGGAATGGATTGTGAATCCATTTGGGGTACTTCGTCTTGATGTTCCTCTAACTCATAGAGCTTAAGACTTTGCTAGATCTCACCGATACTAGGGAATTCATCTTCCAAAATATTCACATCTGGGGACTCAACCTCAGTAAGCCCTCCATGATGTTCATCATACATCACATAGCCCTTAAAATGCTTACAATCTCTAATAAACACACATTTATTATCTCTAGGGTCTTACTTCCCAAACTTATGAGAAGAATAGTGAACATAACCAACAAATCCTCATGGCCTTAAGCCTTCCAAATTAGGCTTATCTTCATTCCATAACTCATGTGAAGTAGTTAGGACAGATTTAGTGGTCACTTAGTGAAGGATGTATATCGTAGTCACAAGAGCATCCCCTTAAAACTTAATCGGGAGATTGGCTTGAGTCATCATCAACCTAACCACGTCCAATAAAATACAATTCCCTCTTTTTGCAACCCCATTTTATTGCGAAGTTTTAGGAATCGTTAACTATTAGCGTATTCACTTATTCTCATAAAATTCTCTAAACTGATCAGAGAGATACTCTCGACTTCTATTAGTACGAAGAGCCTTAATGCTCCCCTCTTTCTGATTCTTAACCTTAGCTACAAAGCATTTGAAACAATACAAAGCTTCTAAGCGATGAGACAACTAAAATACTAAGCCATATCGTGAAAAATTAGCTATGAATGTGATAAAGTAAGTGGCACCATTACGCGCTTTCACATTCGTAGGCCCATAAATATCAGAGAGGATCAACTTTAAAGGATGCGAAGCCCTATTAGCCTTACCAAAAGGCTTTGTACTAGGTTTCTCAGTGAGACAAGGCTCACAAGTAGGAAGACTCACTATGGCAAGAGAGCCCAATAGCCCTTCTCTAGCCAATTTGGACATTTTATCTTGTCTAATATGTCTTAATCAAGCATGCCATTTAATAGGCTCAAATTCAATGTCAACAGAAGAAGAAGAAGCAACATAGCAAAATATTTACAAAATTCAAATACATCTTGTAACATCTCATCCCCTACTGGAAGGGTAAAATAGTAAATTTGGCATAGGATGAGATGGATCGGAATGACTTAGGACTATCCATGCACACTGGTACTAGTAACCAGTGAAATCTGTGCACATGAAATTACTGGTCATGCATTCATGATAATTCCCG
>JANVCQ010000002.1:18590494-18606377 GCA_025531925.1 Erythroxylum plowmanianum | reverse complement strand
CCGCGAAGTCATGCTATTAAATTAAACAAGAAAGTTAGGCGTTTGGGATTAAAAATTGCCCTGACAGCTCGTGCAGCAGAAGGAAAGGCATGCCTCTTTCTTTCCCATAATTATCCAATTTACATTATCTTTTTGTAAGCAGCTTGAAGTCTTATTCTTTGTGTCTATGCTTAGTCTTCCTTTAGAGTCACTACATTTAGGTGTTGAATTTGTAATATATTCATGGTCGAGGACATAGTTGTCAGCTGTGATTCAGTTCTTTGCTTATCTGCTGATGAGTGATGTTAGATCTTGGCAATGAAGGCGTAGACTGATAGTGCTGCAGTTCTTTGAGAATCTCTCCTCATATTCACTTATTTTACGCTTTTTTGTTCTATGTATGGAGCAATAATCTAGAGAAATGATGCTCAAATGTACAGCTTCTTGTATTTGAGGATTTGGAGGTCCTAACACATAAAACCAAGAACATTGTGAACTATGCCAAGCAAATGGAGAACACCAAGAAACTGCTGTTGGTGGATGGTGGCCCCATTGATGAAAAGTTGAAGTTGGCTACACAAAATCTACATTATGTTAATGTGCTACCCTCTATTGTAAGTTCTGGTTCTTGCCACATATTGTTGGAACAAGTTTGGCAAATATCAAGCTTACATTCTTGAATATCAAGCTCCACATAACTGTTATCATGGTGAAATTCTTGAGTTCCTGGAAAAAGTTTCCTTTATACATATGTATGTCAATTTGTCACAATATCAAGATCCAAATCATGCATGGATGTTGCAGATAATTCTGGGATAATTGACCAGTAGGATTTCAAAGCCTCATTTAAACTTAATGTTAGCACGTACATAATATCATCCTACTTTGTGCACAAGATAATAAAAGATCACAAAATTGTTCAAACTCGCTTTACTTATCTATAATTCCTTCTCAATCATTTCTAGTAGTAAATTAGCTACATTTCAGTTTGAAGCAGCTCTGAAGATTTATTGTTGCCACTGTGAATATGCCTATCATCTGTGTTCCTTGCTTACAAGGTCAATTAAGAGTTGTAAATCATCTCACTAATTTAGTTGGCTATATTTTCAGGGTTTGAATGTTTATAGCATCTTGCTGCACGACACATTGGTGATGTCACGTGATGCTGTAAACAGGATTGTCGAGCGAATGCATACACCAATTAACCGCTGAACCTCGCACACAACTTGTGCCAGTTGGCTTCAGTTAAAATGGTAGAAGTTCATAGACCAGAGGTCTAATTAATCCCTGAACTAGCTTTGTCTGTCGACTAGGGTTGAATATCGTTCAGAACTGAAGAAATGCCATTTGCATGGATTTTGAGAATTTGTGCCATTCCTCTTATAACTGAATTACAGATCTCATTTGTTTCAGTGGAGGTAAAATTTTATGATTGATATGAACTCATTTCTCCATGGGATGAAAAGGTCTAGTTTGTTCAGAAATAATCTGGTTGTTATCGGAAAAGCCATTTTTTGGGTGTTGCTTGGTTGGACACAGATAATCTCATTCTCTATTTAGATTCCTAATTGCAATTAATAAAAGGATTTCGAGTCAACTATTCTTCTTTTTATTAGTTACTTTTATATAATATAATAAATAAATAAATATCTAAAATTGACAAGGGCTTAAAAGAAAATGGACAAGTGCTCACCTAAAAGCAGTTACCCATCCGAAGGGCGGACGGTACGTGTAAATCCTCAATTAGCCAAATCCACTGACCAACGGCGGTATAAGTTATTGCAATAAACCAGAAGCTTACAAACATTAATGCCCATTTTCTTCAAGACTAAAGGGAAAAAGCTACTGTGACGGAGGTCAAGTGTTCTCTTCCACGGCCAGAATCTAGGGTTTGTGAGAATCCCATTCCCAGCTTCTTCCTCTTTCGTTTTTCGCGCGTTTAAATTTTTACTGGATATCCTTCATTCACTCTCAATATGGCCAAAACTCGACCTGGCATCCCTGCCAAGCCCAAAATTGGCAAGAGAGAGCTCGACTCCTACACCATTCGTGGCACCAACAAAATCGTCAAAGGTTGCGTCTTTTTATCTTTTCAACTACGTTGGAATGTTCATGCTTGTTCTTCCAATTCTTGACTTTGTCTCTGCTCTGTCTTTTTCTTTTATTATGCTAGTGGGTGATTGTGTGTTGATGAGACCGTCGGACACCGGAAAGCCTCCGTACGTAGCTAGAATCGAGGGGATCGACGCTGACAGTAGGAACAATGTTAAGGTGAGGGTTAGGTGGTACTATCGACCAGAAGAGTCTCTTGGAGGGCGCCGGCAGTTTCATGGAGCAAAAGAGCTGTTCTTGTCCGACCACTATGATGTCCAAAGCGCTCTTACTATTGAAGGGAAGTGTATGGTCCACACTTTTAAGAATTACACTAAGCTAGAGAATGTGGGTGCGGAGGACTATTATTGTCGCTTTGAGTATAAGGCTGCCACTGGAGGTTTCACCCCTGACCGTGTTGCTGTGTGAGTTTTACAGCTGGGTATTCGTTTGTGTACTCAAATGTGGCTGCCTGGTGCGGTTATTGTTATTGGAGCTTTGATTGATTTCTGAAGTTCTCAGTTTTTTCGTTTCTTTCTGTAAGGTATTGTACTTGTGAGATGCCATATAACCCGGATGACCTTATGGTGCAATGTGAAGGGTGCAAAGACTGGTAAATCTTCCTTTTTTTTAATGGATTTTAATTGCTGATTTATTAGTCTCTGTAATTTGGGGGCCTGTTTTTAGGAGTAAATGAACTAGGTTTTTAAGCGGGGTTGGTTCATTTGTAACTTATTTGACCATATTTTGCAAATGGCATGAAAGTATTGAAATTTTAAGCAAGTGCTATGAGGAAGTATGAGAATCAAAATGTTCAGAACATCTTGTCTACAAAGCATGAGTATGCAAAAAAAGCATATTGATGTGTTAAAAGGATTTGTCTTTAAAGTATGAACTACCTTCCTTTCACTCCCTTGAGAATTTTTTTAGTTTTTGGACCACTAATAGTCTAAGAATCAACAAATTGTTGTTAGACGATTTCAGGGAAAATTGAAGTACAAGGTCCAGGAAAATACAATTCTTTATATGGAGTACAAGCATTCTAGCATTTAAGTATTCCGTTTCTTGGCTTGACAGATTTCTTCAGCTGCAACACAGTTTTCTCCAGTAATAAGATCATCTTATTGCACCATGTATATGCCTTATTCCTCCTAGATTGATCCAAATTTTGTAGATATTCTGTCAGAGATGTGATAATCTTCTCTAATGTGGAAGTTGTATTACCTGTTTGGTTGTGATTTTTTTTTCTATTTGTACAATCACTTAGTAGTACCTTCACACCATCCTTTAGGTATCATCCTGCCTGTGTGGGCATGACCATTGAGGAAGCAAAGAAACTAGATCACTTTGTGTGTTCTGAATGTGCATCTGATGATGATGTCAAAAGATCACATAATGGATTTTCTGCATCACCAGCAGCTGATAGCAAGGTGAGGATCCTTGTTACTCTGTCCTAGATCAGTTCTAAATGTTTAATGGCTTCAATTACCATTCATAAGCTGTCATCTGATGGTCAATGGAAAGATCTTTGGATGCATATTTTAGAAATTGAAATAAAAATTGTAGCGCAATGGAACCTTTTCAAAAAGAACTTAAAAATGGAAGGTTTGGTATTTTGGTAATCTAAATTGCTGCCAGAGTTCCTCCAAACTTTCAGTTTTATATCTAATCTTTTTATATGGAATTATGTTTTTTTTATATGGAATTATATTTTCCCAGATTTTTGGTCAACCAGGAATATTTATTTTGAAGATTTAAGTTATAATATTTTTGCCGCTAATGTGTTGCTTCAATTTCTGTATTGAATTGAATACCAGATCGAGATGAGTTGGTGTTCCAAGAGCTGATCTCATCTTTGATTATAATCTCGATGGAGAAGTTGACTCTGTAGGGTCTTAAATTGCGGACTACAACTGCAATTGCAACTCTAATATTGTAGTTGCATCCCTCTCTGTTACTTCAATTTACAGTTGTAGTGGTCCGCAACGATTATGATCTGCAACTGCATTGTAATCCACAGTTAACAATTTAAAACCTTGATTTAATGTATTATGAGTTATTCTTTTGGAAAGTATGAGGTTTTGATCCTTTGGTTCCAAATTTTGCTTTTCATGTTAGTTCCCATCCCTTTCCTTTTCTTCTTTTTGTTTTTCTTTGCTACTCTTTTTCTCCTCGTTTCCTAATTGGCGAGTGAAACAAAATTGTAGAAATGTTATAAAAAATGACATTCTAATAATTGCCCATGCTTGTACACAATAAATTTCAGTCTTGCTCTGTTCAGAGTTTCTGAATATAATTGTTTGATGCAAATTTCTTCACACTAACTGATTAATTGTAAGATAAATTTCGCGCTTGGGACTTTCTTTGTAGAAGTTTTTTTAACAATTGCTATTGATTTGGGTAAATAATACCTCCATATTCTCAAGGATAAAATACTTCCATTTATTAGGCAACGCCCTTCGGTTTCTTTACTAGAGAGTTTGTTGAACATATATTGTGGTAGTTTTCTGTATATAACTTCCTTTCAGGAGTAGAATCTCTTATTCACCATTTGCTTTTACATTCTCTGGTTTCCTAGTATTGCTGAACAACCTCTATTGAACTTAGCAGGTTGAAACAAAGCGCCGGAAGAGATGATTGCAATATAAGAGGCTAAACAAGGAGGCATTGCTCGCCTATCCATATTGACAATGTAGAATGTCTTGGTGTGAGATGTATAGTGCAGAAAATCATCTTCGGTTTGCTCAAACTGTAAGCATCAAGTTAATCTTATGTGTTTATTTGTGAAATATGTAGCTGTACGTTTCTAGTGTAGGGCATTCTGTTAATCAACCTGTCTAAAAGAGAATTTTGAATGCAACTTTCTGATGTTAAACCTGATGCATGGAGACATGTTAGATTTTCTGGCATTCAGTTTCACAAACCTATTCTATATTCTTCAGAAGCATATAGTGCAATCAAATCTACTTAAGCTCATCGTCCCTTGAGGCATATAATTTGCCAACTTCTGAGCTCCATTAGCTGAAAGAATAAATCATTGGAGAGATTAGAAGCACAAGTGGTCCGGGTTTCATCTTTCATGTAGGTCCTTTTTACTTTTCACCCCTTTTTTGTGTACTAGCATTATGCCATTAGTATACAACCCTAATTTGGTGATATCAAAAGAAAGACATTCTTTGGTAAAAGGAGCTGAAAACTTATCAGCCCGACATAACGGGACCAGATCCTCTGGTCCCTTTTTTGTGTACTTATTTTGAGTCATTGCATCTGAGTCATCTATTTTTGTGGATCCTACATAAATGAATGGGTCAGATGTAATGACACATAATAGATACACAAAAAATGGACTAGAGGATCTGACGCCGGCATAACATGCGCTAATGCTAATTATTGAGGCAGGTCTGCAGGCAAATTGGTACAGGTCAGGGTACATTTATAGGTGCAAAAGATATGACATGATAATGAGTGTACCTGAGACATATTCTAATGGATTGCAATCACTAAAATTCTTTAGAGATCCAAAATATTTCAAATCAAAAAGTCAAGTCAAGTTGATATAACCTGGAGGCGACGAAATGGTTAAATCCATATCGGCTAGTACTGATGATCCTGTCCTGTAATTGACGATGATTATCCCAATACTATCGATCTTGTAATCAATTTGGCATCTACTTTAGTTATTGAATAATATGCTCACACACTATTTGAATAATTTTTTAAATTATAAAATAATCTTTTCACATATTTCTCATATAAATAGTAATCACAAATAATACAAGAAAATGATCGTTTAATTTTTATATAGATATAAAATTAAAAAATACAAAATATTTAAATTGTTGAGATTGATTATATTAGAATATTATATGATAAGAATTATATAAATTCATAAGCATAATAATAAAGGCTTGTGTGGAGGAAAATAGCAAATTATAAGTGAAACTTAAGCAAAAATATTTATAGTTCGAAGTTTTATATTTATATTGTATACATAAAAGTTAACATATACACCAAATGTAAGTGAAGTTAAAGAGAGTAAAAAAAAAATTGAAACTTCATTCAATGACATCCACTCAAATTGCATTTATCATTTTTCATTTGATATAAAGTTCTCATCATTGAGGAGAGTCTCATTACCATCATTCAAACTCATTGTACTAAATTATATGTCAATAATTTCTCATCCAAGATTATCTTTCACTCACTCTCATTTATAAAACTTGGTTTTCAAAAATCTAATATGCTAAAAGATGAATATGGTCTAGTTAGATTAGATTAATAAAGTAGTCGTTTTTATCAAAAGTTCAAGTAAACATATAAAATTAAATCATTAAGAAATTATGAGAAACTATATTCAACTTAATAATGATAATAACACATCTTTCTTAAAGCTGCAAATTGTATCCAACAAATATCAAATCATTAAATCTTTTGTGTTCCAATCAATTTCTTTTTTTTTTTGTAATGAATGAATTCAAACATGTTCGAATGTCTTTTACATCCAGTTGTACTCATATATTGACTAGAAATTTGAATTGCAAGCATTTGTAATTTTTTAAACTCTATTTCTAAATTGGTCTCTTCAAGCAAATGTAAGACAATAAAAATAATCTTATAAAATGAAATAATGATTAATTTTAAACAAGTGACAAAAGTGAAAAATATATAGCTTGGTTAAATTGTCTCTTTATTACAATAGATATCCCAAAATCACGACATTTGTCTTTGTATATCTCCATTTGTAAGCTAAGGAAATCTTTTATCATCTTATATAAAACAATTGTTGTGATAGTTAATTCTAATTACAAACATTTGCAATTTTGGAATACCACTTCTAAATTAGTCCTACTAAGCAACTGTAAGACAACAAAAGTAATCTTATAAACAAAATAAAGTGATGATTAATTTTAAATAATTAACAAAAGTTAAAAAATATATACTTACATGAAATTTATCTCTTTGACGTATTGCAATGGATATCCCAAAATCACCGCTTGTTTCTTTATATAACTCTATTTGTAAGCTAAGGAAATGTTGTATCATCTCATATGAAACAATTGTTGTGATAGTTAAATACCGTTCTTGTCTTTTGTTGATGAGAACAAGATAAGATATATACAAAAAAGACTTTTTTTTTATTGACCTTGATTACTTCTTTTGCCTGTTCTGTGACATCAATAAAGTAACTCATTTTTGCCTTCTCATTACCATTATCCATATAGAGTACTCTCACCAAAGTCTCATAAATTTGAATAACAAATTGACATTGCGATCAAAATTTATGTTCTTCGTTGAGCCCCTTTTTATTGACAATAGTGATGAATGAGCTTACGAAGAATATTCAAGGGAATGTATCTTGGTGTATATTGTTTACTGATGACATTATTTTAGTGGATGAGACAAGTGAGAGTGTCAATATTAAGCTAGAACTTTGGAAGGATATATTAAAGTTAAAAAGCTTTAAATTGAGTAGGATTAAGACAGAGTAGTTATAATGTAACTTTTCAAGTCATAAGGTGGGATCAGAGGTGGAGATAAAGATTGGTTTAGAAGTTATACTGTATAAAGATTATTTTAAGTACTTTGAATCCACCATCCAAATTAATAGCAAGATAGATGAAGGCATATTTCACCGTATCAAATCAGGGTGACTTAACTGATGTATTAGGAGTTTTATGTGACAAGAAGAAACCACTTAAGCGAAAAGGTAAATTCTACTATTTAACAAACATATGGTCATAAATTATGGTGACGGAGATGAGAATACTTCGTTGGATGTATAACCTTACAAAAAGAGATCAGGTCGGTAATGTTGTGGTGATAGATAAATTAAGGGTTGCTAATATTGATGGTAAATTAAGGAAACACAACTTAGGTAGTTCAAACATGTTAATAGGAGACATTTTGATGCTCCAACGAGAAGATGTAAAAAGATTATAATTAAGGATTGTAAGGTAAAAAAAAAGCGGAAGACTTAAGAAGAATTGGAGGAAGGTGATATTTAGCTATGCTAGAGTTTATCAAGTACTTGACCTTTAATAGGAAATTTTAATGAAATAGGATACTGGTAGAGGATCTTTCATAGAGAAGTTCTTTTCTTTTTCAACGGTCTTTTAAACATTTTTCTTATATTCTTGTGTCTTATATTTAGCATAAACACCGTTACTTGTAGTAGTTGCCCCTTAGTCATTTTAGTTAAGTATTGTTTTTCCTTTTCTCTTTCAATTGCTTGTTTGCTTTATTTATTTATTTGTCTTCTTTCTTGTTTGTTTATTTTTTACTTATTTTTATCTTTTATTTTTATTCTTTGCCTTTTTATCTTTATTTCATTTATTTTTACTTATTTATTTATATATATTATTATCTTTATTTATTATTTATTATTATTTATTTCTTTACCTTTTTATTTTTAATTTGAATTTCTTTATTCTTATTATGTCCCATTGTTATTTTCTGTACAATTATTTGTTTATATTTTTAGCTTTTGAACTCATGTAATAGTTCTCAAAACTTTTTTTCCTTTTCTTGTTCTCTTTTTTCCTTTTGTACAATTTCATCAATGATATAAATTTCCTTTTTTTCCTTTTTTGAAACTTAGGTGCTAAAACAAGAGTATTGTTTTATAATTTTGTTATAAATTGTTATTATGAGAAAATTGTGAAAGTCTGAGAGAAGGTTTAAATGAACTTTACCAAGTGTCAACAACTAAATATTATAACCGAGTGAATGTCTTGCAAAATATTTTACCTACAACATATAAGTAAGCTTAAAATATTTTGCTAACATTCCAATAAATTGAACTATATTTTTTACCGTTATCACAAATATCACAAATCTTGAAAAGCCCCATCTATTCTAAGACATACAAAGCATTTCTTAAACATACATTCAGTAGAGGCTTCGTGCTCAAGTCACAATTCTAAGACAGAACCGAAGAGTGAAGAGTGCTGATGAGAGGAGTTGATGACGGCGACTGATGAGCTGGAGTGAGGAGAGTTGTGAGCAGAGGGCAATGAAGAGCATGTGAGTAGAGGATGACTGTCAAAAACAGAGCTAGAGGGGAGATGAGATGACGGATAGGAGACTGGAGAGCAAAGGCAAAGCCCGTTGCATTTCACATGACCTGTTTCATTCCATCATGTGTTTTAAGTCGAGTAGAAATGCCGCATTAATAGAACTTGTTTGTCTTTAAAATGTATTTATCTTAAATGAAATTCGTGTTACCTTAAATTTGTTTGAGGCAATTTATACGTAAACTTTAAAAAGTTAACGATATACTGTACGTATAATTTATGATTTTTTTTTAAAAGTTGCCATAAAAATAATTGAGGCTTGTAGATAGAGCTGGATTAGCGTAGTTCATTTTAAACAATATTGTCCCATTGCTGAAAGGATTTTTCGTTTTTTATACAGAAGACAGGCTTTTACCAAGCACTCCTGTAAAATAATAATAGTTCCAAGTACAAGAACAACGAACGATGTGTCGGTACCAAATTGCATGAAGTCTCAATTGTACAAGTTCATGTCCAGTATCTAATCCATCTGGGCTGGAGTTGACTGGTAGATGTCATCCATACAAGTTTTGCGCAGAATTTGACTAAAAAAGGAGAATTGGCTAAAATGTAATGGTGGTACCAACAGTTGGCACTTGGCAGGAATTCTAGCTTTTGGCAGGACTCAGGAGACCATGCCACATGTTCATATTGCCACCAAAAATGACGTGTTAGATCAAATTTTGTTTTTTCAAGTTCCTAATTGAGATTCTTAGTTTTCTGATGCCCATTCATTATCCCCTGTATCTTAAGTTACCGACTATGGCCTTTTTTTAAATGAAAACATGAGCAAACTTGATTGAGAGAAGGGCATCATTGCATTTTATAAAGTAAAAATCACTGTATTTTATCAATTAATGCCAATGGTAGGTCTACATCAGAGAATTCAATATAACAAAGGTGAATTCGCAAAATAAATAAAACTAAAAAAAATAATAAAATATGTTTAAAATAGATTGATTGATATCGCTGGAGAGTGAATGTTTTTTGTACTGTAATTGTGTTGGCCTAGAGATTATATATGTTCAGTCTCTTCTCCCTTGTCATGGTGCTGGTGAATTTATACTTTTCTCAGCCTCAATAAGTTTTTTGCTATAACTACCCACTTTCTTATTTTTAGCTAACTATCTGCCATGATTTCCTTAACTTCCATATTTTGGAATTTTATAACTGCTTAACTTTCAACCCATTTAATCATGTTCTTGTTAACTATATTCCATTATTTTTTCAACTTCCAATCCATTCTCTTATATTTTAATTAACTATCCTCCTACACCATTTTTAAAAGAACATATGCCAATTATGTATTAATTGTTTGGGATTCTTAAATTTTGGACTTCTCAATTGATTCCTATATGCATGAATTCTCTTACTAAATGACCTCCAAGACTTTTAGTATTTAGGCCCTTTTCATTTGTGGGCTAAATAGGTTGAATTTTTTTTAGGCCATTAATAATTGCCCTTGCGTATGTTTGGTTGATATAAAAATTCTCCTAATTTCCTAACTGGACTTCAAATTTCATTTCAAAAACTTGTAGGACTCTAGATTGAATTTGTGAGTTGAGTCAATAACGTCATTTATAAAGACTCTCCTAAATCTCAAACAATCTTTTAAAGATAATAAATATCATATCAAAAGTTTATGTTGAGATCTTTCAAATTTGAAATCCTCAATTCCTTATCCATTACATAAGACAATAAATCTCTTTAAATTCTCATATTTTACTATTCCTTTACGATTCCACCATTTCTACATTATAAAAACTTTTAGTTACTTCTTCACTTTTTCCCTTAGCTTTCAAACAATCTTTTATTCTCTTCTCTAACTTCCACCCTCAATTCTTGTGATTTCTGCAACCATAACTTCTTCGGGTCACGCTTCTTCTTCCTCCTTAATAAAATGTGTTGAGCTGAATGCCATTGACATATATGTCTAATTCCAACATTTTCCAAAATTCCCTATGATTTTCCTGATTCTATTTCTCTTGTAGACTATTAAAATTGAAGTAGTCTCCATTCCATTTGAGCCCCTTTATTAGGTAAAGAATTCTTACATTTTAATATTCCATTTTACCCATTACTTCTAATATTCAAACTCCTAGCACTATTGAAGGCTATCCTCACTTTGACCATGAATACGATTTTACTCTTACTATTAGAACTCCTCTGGCTATAGATGCTTCTCATCCATCACTTCCTTATTTAGGATAAACTAGTAAGTCAAATTTCTCTCTGAAATTTGCTTTGTTTTAGGTCCCTGAATCCCTTAAACCCTATCTTAGGAATGTAGACCAATGGGTTAAATGGGCATACATGTTATACCTATCATATCACTCAGTATAAAAGAGGTAAGGCATCCTACAATTGACAGTTCTTTCTAGGAATTATATAGAGTATCTGCGTAACCTTGTACTTGTGATTATGAAATTTTGGAGTCCTTCATATAACTTATTTTTCTTTATCTTTGGGCATGCTTTTATTTCTATAAAAGACATTTTCTTCTTAACTGGGTTGCCTATTATCAAAGAGGACTTTGTTTGCTTGGTTGAAGAAGCTCCTACTTTGGATTCTGGCATTTTTAAATGTTCTTCTTATTTCCCTAAGCTTAAGCATAGAGAATATTTACCTTCTTCTGGCCCTTGATTTCTTGATTTTCTTAGCCTGCAGTTGTTTACCAGTTGTTTTAGTAAGTGTCCTAACGATGTCCTTAATATTTTGCTGTCTCTAAAAATCAATCTTTACTAGTTAAAAATCTTCAAAAATTATGAGTCCTACTATTGGGCTATCTACTAAAAGCTCTTCCTTGTTTATTACCTTAGAATTTTCATTATTAATGGTTACAAAGCAATAAAACTTGACCCTTTTATTATGACCTTAGGTTTTGAAATGTATCTTCCTTACCTATAGAGTAGGTAACTCAACCAATATATGAGAATTTCTCCTATTTTATATTTCTTGAACTATCTAGTAGCACTACCTTTCGAAGAAACTACTGTCAATGACAAATTCTTCTTTGAAAATTTTAATTACTATTGAATTTTGAAATGCAAGATTACTGCTACCGATATGGCTAACATTGACAGTTACCAATTTGGGTGGCCTAAAAGATTTCAGAGGTTAATCCTTTAGTTTGATTATGAACTTCTCAGAGTTATCCCACTCTACTCATGCATTCTCAATTTCAAAAATTCTCTTAACTTTTATTTATTTATAGACTTTAGAATCTTAAATTCTAAAATAAATAAGAAAATCAGCCTTCTTCTCAGAAAGAAGTAGCTCTTAATCCTCTTTCTAAAAGAAAACTTAAAGAGAATTTTCCAGTTCCAAAAAAGCCAAAAGTTTAGCTCTAAGACTTTCTGCGAGGAAGTCCACTCACTCCTTCTTTAAAATTTTCAAAGAATCTATAATCACTGAACTCTTTATTGAAGACACTCTTCCTCTAAAACGGACTTCTTTTACTCTTGAGAAGGTTGTTGAACAGTTAGTGATGGTATGAAACATCCTTATATTATTTCTAACTTTTTTTCCATTACGAATTCTCCCCGATCTATCTTTTTTATAGATGACACAATATCGGACCTTCTTGCTCCCTCTTTCCCTTTAGAACTACAATTGGAAAGATCAAAGCTTCTCCTAACCTAAAAGCCAGTGAAGTTTCTTCACTGAAGGTAAGACAAAAACTCTATTTTATAAGTTGACATGATAGTATGTTAATGAATTTTATAACTTATAAACAAAGGATGTTTGGTCTACAACGATAACCTTATAAGAAGTCTTCAGTTTGAGCTTTTTAGATCTTTTTCCTAACCTTTTTTATAACACCTCACTCACAATCATCTAGAACTAGCAAGATTAAAGGTGTTATTAAAACTGACCATGCAAAGATAGTTGCAATTCCTAACTGAAATTGGACGTTGTTCTTTTTTAAGTATGTTGTCATACGTTGGCTCTACAACTTAGTCATGCACTATTTCGAGACTTCTAAGCAAAGTTGAGAAAGTCTTTGTTTCCTTTGAAAATTATTTCCAAGATCAAGTTACGTACTAAAATAAGTTGTTTCTCACATTGATGTAGAATGGACTAAAATTCTTTTAACCAAATTTAAGAATTAAAAAATGAATTTGACTGTTTGGAAAATCTTCATTGAGCATGAATAAGCCATCAAGCAAATCATAGGGAAATAGGAAACCCTTAAACAAGATGGACAGAAGCTCAACCAGGAATTTTATGAAGTTAAGTAGACAATTATAGAATTGGGAAAATAATTGGTGCTACACAAGGATAAAGTTACCTTTTATAAGTAGTAGGTATAATAAGCCAAAGAGGACCAAGTGTCATACATTAATCAATATGGTGAAATTTAGTCTTTTGAGTTAGAACATTTGTAAACTTCTCTATTCTTGTTAACTTCTTGCTATTTTAGAATGGTGCTTTAAACTTTGATTTTTGAATATTAAGCTAAAGTTATTTTATGTCATGAATTAACTATTGTTCCTTGATCCTCATACTTTTTTAAAAGGGTAAGTATATAAAGTTTTAAATACTCTCCTTTAATAAAAATGCCTATAAGATTCATCTTCTAAACTAAATAGCCAATAGACATTTCAATTTAAAACTCTATGAATTTTAAATGGTCCTTCCCAACTTGGTGACCATTTACCCTATTCTCATCTTTTTTTTTTCCAGACAATATGATAAATTTCCACACTAGTTTCCCTTATTGGAATTCTCCTTTAGTAATTCTTTAATTATAGAATTTTGCCACTTTTCCCTTTTGAATAATCATATTATTCAAGTCTTGAAGTTGCATTTCATCTAAATCCTCTAACTCCATTACCTTCGCTTCTGAATACTTGAAATTCCCTAAAGCATTTTGTTTAGTTACTCTCAGGTATGGAACCACCACTTCCAAAAGAAGGATAACATCATGTCCATATGTCAAGGCAAATGGGCTAACCCTTGTGCTAGTATGCTTACAAACATGATATGCCCATAAGGTCTCAGACAAAATTCTGTGCCATTCTATTGGATTATCTTAACATTTTCTCTAGAATTTCAATAATTATTTTGTTAGACGCCTTAGCTTGATCATTAACATGAGCATAATATGGAGTCAAATTCAACAATTTTACCCTATAATCTTTAGTGAAATCTTAACTTTTTGGTTTTTAAATATAGTTCCTTGATCGCTTATATTTGATTGAGGAATTCTAAACTGATGAATAATTTGTTCTTTGATGAATTTGACTACATATTTTGATTAACTTTGTTTTAAAATTTGTGCCACCACCCACTTAGTAAAGTATTGTGTAGTTAACAAAATAGAACTACAGCCATTGAGGATGGTGGATATATCTTCCTATTAATATTAATGGCCCATCCTCTAAATAGACATAGTTTAACTATATAATGTAACTCGAATGCAGGAATTCTCTGAGTTCTTCTATACTTTTGACACTGTTTGCAACCTTTAGAACATTAATGCAATATTTAAAGATGGTTGGCCAATAATACCCATGTCAATGTATATGCCACCTTATTTTTATTCAATATTAATATGCTCCACCTACCCCTTCATGAACCTGCTACATTATTGTTAACACTTCAGGCATGTCAAAATTTTTTTAAATTGTTAACACTTCAGGCATGTCAAAATTTTTTTAAAAAAGTCTGTCATTTCCTTGATGAAACAAAATTCCTTTAATCAACACAAAATTGAGTGATTGTTACTTAAGTTTGAACAACACTTTCTTACTAAGGTTATCCAAAAAGTCTTTAATTTCCAACCTTCAATCGTGGGCGACTTCTTTATCAATATAAAAGACATATAGTGAAATTCCTCTCTTATAAATGGAAGGGTGAGACCTTTGTTGTACTACAATACAAATATAGATTAAGTCTTCAAACATTTTCAATATAGATGCTATCTATGCAAGTTTATTCTCCTCCCAAAGTTCTCCTTACGGAATATGTTGAAATTCTATATTATCTAAAAATTCTAGTAATTGGATAGTGGTAGTGTAATAAGATGATAAAGCTACACTTATACACTTATATTCCCCTATCACTAGGTGTAACACTAATTATGAATCTCCTTTGACTATAATTTCTTTAGCTTAAAGATCAACTAGAAGTTTTAGTCTAATTAGTAAGCCTTTATATTTTGTGTGATTATTGGTACATGGGAAGTCCATTTTGAGGGAGAGAAGAATTTTGGTATTATTTAGTGCAATTAAGAGAATTTTGATGCCAATATACTTCTTTGTACCAGACCCATCAAATTTCAATTCCCATGGCTTCTTTTTACAATTGAGAATTAAGTGTCACTCATCCTCTTGTACTTTAATTGAAGATTGCTTATTAAAAAGTCAGTTAATGTCTGGCCTTTTACACAATTCTAAGGATAATACATCAAGTTGAAGTCTATATAAGTCCTAACCATTTCCCAATATTTCTTAAGGGGACTGAATTTTTTAATATGTATTTCATTAAATTAGTTTGTGAGACTACAAAGACTTTAATTACAAAAAGTAATACCTTAATTTTGAACAAACGAAATATAACACCAAAGTTAACTCAAATGTTGTAGCGCCCTCTTACTATAGGATATACACCGGGACGCCCGTAGATCATTCCGATACATATCCTACGATAAGGGTGAACTACGAACAATCACTATAGCATTTCACATGGCATCATAATCATAAAGCATCAATATGAAAATCACTAATTTCTGAAACCAAAAATTTTTCTCATTTCAT
>JANVCQ010000002.1:18554927-18569826 GCA_025531925.1 Erythroxylum plowmanianum | reverse complement strand
CTATTTACAAAATGTTATTCCACCTGAGCCAAGAATTTTTCGAATCAATACTAATCGAGAATAACGAAACATTCTCCCTAATTACTTTAGGGTGATTAATCCTATCTTGATCACCCAACTACCTCCATACAGTTCACGCTACATCTAATGATTATCGATTAAGCGAACCATGAGTAAACATATCATAAGTAGTATCAAAATATAAAAATCCTTATACAAAATAACTTTAGTGACCTCAAGTCAAAGGATCGCTTATACAATCATTATAATGAGAATTCTATAAAAATATAAGTAATGTTCCAAATAAATTTCTCATGCAGGGTCTGTTCAGTAAACTTATTCTTTAACAAGCACAAATTTATTTATTCTCTATAATTTAGCCTATGAGATCGATTACTTCTTTCATAAAGAAAAACATAACATATGTTAGTCTTTTTGTATTTTATTAAGGTTCAATCTTAATAGAGCAATGACTCAAAACAATTTAGGGATAATAAATAAATACAATATGAATCTCATTTAATTTCATTTGCAATATACAATCATCGCATGAACTTTATCATATACATCTAAATATGTATAAGATAAATAATGTCTTTAAATAATTATCACTAAACTACAACCAAAACGATTAACTGTAGAGCATAAACCAACAATCTGTTGATGACGCATTGGCCGTGTCTTACGAATATTTATATGATCTCCATCCACGTTAGCCTTGTAGATAAGATTCCCAAGGAGGAAGGTCGTGTTAAGACAGAAGAGTGAGAAGTAAGGGAAGAGAAGAATGGGATACGTCAACGTTTGTGCACAGGAAGGCATAGAGAAGATGCTAAGACAACGTTTAGTAATAATCTTAGCTGATAACAAATATAATAATGCTATTGGTTAAAGTTTAGGGAGTTAGTTAACAGATACTGTAACAGGTGTAAACTACCGACGACTAACTAATTAACAGAGTCTGTAGCAGGTGTAAAGAATAACTAATTAACGACTTTGTAACAGGTGTAAACTACCAACGAATAACTAATTAACTCTTTTACTCTCATATACCCTCTTCTCTCTTCCCTCTATTCTGTAAAAATACCCAATTATCTTGACATCTAGGATTTCTCCATTACAACTGCAAAAAGAACCAAATAATTGATATTAATGGGCGACACATGACAAGGGCATCATCCATTAATCTGTTTCAGTAAAGCACATACACTCCTTGCACCGGGGATACCGGTAAACACTCCTAGCCGTTGGTCTTTCAAACACATGTTTAGTTTGTCTAACAGCCTTCCTAATTCTCTGCTCAAAAACTTTCCACTCTATGGTGTTATTCTTCATGAAGATGGCAGCAAGCCTTCTTTTATTAGGCCGAATAGTTGGCATCCTTCCTCCACCATAGTATATTCGATAACCAGAAACCAAAGATGATAACTGACTTCCCGAGTCTGTCATGGCAAATGCATCAGCAGCAGTGCAGCCTATGAAGTCCAGCACAGCTAACTACACAAGTAAAAGCCAGTTTGAGAGTTACATATCAGTATTAGAAAAAAAACCAGAGAGTGCACAGTTCAACAACGGAATGGAAAAGGGACAAATTCCTTGTACTAAGTTTCTCGTATGATCATGGAATATATAATCATTTGACGACCTATAACCTGCCTGTTACAAATAGCCTATACTAGGATCTAGAAGCATATAGTAGGTTACAGAATGGACAAAAACCGTCCCAACGCCTGTCTAAAGCATGTCCAGTAAGCGTAAGATGTAATTTTTTGGCCAGATAAATAAGCGCTACAAGCGTCCAACAGGCAGTGGTCATTTATCTTTATCTCAGGGAATTTACTGCACCCAACTATATCAAAGTTAATATCTATTCTCCGTAGAACTAAAATCTTTAGGTAGAGCAAGATGCAGATTCCACTGAAGTACTTGTAAGATGTGCTAGCTTTCTTCCATACTTCACGTAATGCATTTTTCATGTTGTGACATTCTTCTTTCCACAGTGCTAGAGTAGAAAGATTCGTTCCTTATATATACTTAGAAACCATATGGCAGTCAACTTGGAGAACTCAAACCAGATTACGCAGATGAAAATCCAAAACTGTATCCTCACTGTACATTAATGCTTTGTTACCTGAGATGAGAAATTCAGAAATGGCTGAAGTTCAGCTGAGGAAAGCAGTTTCTCTTTAGTAACTAGATTAGGATACAAGCCGGTCAAAGCATTCAGTCTCTGTTCCCCACCATAGATGTTTGCACCAGCAACAAATATACGTGTCTTTCGATTGAATCCAAGAGCAGCAAGCATAAGTACTGCTTCTTCAGGTGTTAATGGACATAGGCCTTCAGATCTGAGTGCGGCTGGTGAAGGCAAACTGCAGCAGGACAATCAATTTTCTGATAGAAAATCAAAGCTCTTGCACCATATACCATTTGATTCCAATAATAACAAGGAACAAATGTCACAGAAGGAGGATATTTATCCTCAACTTAGTTACATATTATGTGAACTCAATAGTTACATATTAAGTTAACACAAATATACCAACAAGGCAATTGCTGATTCACTAGTTAGTAGAGACCACCTATTAGAAGTCGATGCCAATTGCAGTTTGAGATCCTTCAATACAAGACTAATATTTAGGAAACTAATACTCCAACTCTGGCCACAACAACATAATATCACACCTTAGATTGAATAGTTAAAGATGAATTCCTTTTGAAATACTGAGACTGAGCCTGCACAGAAAATGTGGAAGCCTTATCTATTTCAATAGTGCGCTTAACGTAATATGCCCCCCTAATATGCTGGAATCATCATCGCTTATTTCTTAGTCCATACACCATTAAGTGGAAACAAATGGAAGAAATCAAAACCCAAGGTCATCTGGGCTTTCACCCAACAAGTACAATCACAAGCAGTCCGAGATATTTGGTTATGGCAAATGTTTATCAACAATATTGTAATAAATGGATAAAGTAGATACTTCTACGCAACAAGAACATGTCATGGAAAAGGCAAAAGGTGCTTACTTCTTTGTCTTCTTGAGATGTGTCAATGCAGGGAAATGGATTTCACGATACACTTCCAACTCTTTTCCCTCTTCTTGACCCCCACCATATTCACAAAGAGAATGAGCTACCATGTCAATTTCAAATCTTAGATGTAAAGCTAGATATTTTGAAGCTTTCACAGCACCACCATGTTTCTCTTTTGTATTTGGTTCTGCATAAGAACCAACAAGATGATGATCTAATGGTCCAGGATGAACTGCATGTTTACGTAACCTTTGAAGGAGCAGAGCACCAGTTTGTTGTATTTTGGGAACAAATTGCAGTGCATGAAAATTACATCTGCATCGAAGTCTCTAGATGAAGTCCCCCATATCAGGACAAGCAAAATACGTATAAGGAGTAAGGACGAAAAAGAAATCCAATGCTAACAAAAGTTACAATGAACCAAAGCATTGGAAGTCGGAGATTTACCTGCAAATCAAACGGTATTGGATCAAATGCTAGGCGATTTCCAAATCCAATGAAATGCACAACTCTATTTTTAAGGATAATAGGCAAGATATTTTTCATATAAAAGCTTGGCTTGGCCTCTTTCCTCACATCTGCATCTGTCACCTGCACAATATTTTATGTCATTATCACAATCATATTGCTGACTTTGGAACTCAAATAAACTCTGGAATGCAAGAACTCACAATGCTACCAATTGCCTCCAGATCTAGTGACCGCAATTCCTGGGGAAGCTTCTTCACTATCTGAATATCAGGAGACAGCTGCTTTAAAAAATGCTCCTCCTGATAGATATCACCAAATTGACTACAAAAATATGAAATTGTATAATGTTAACCCATTTAAACACAGATACATTAAGCAAGCAAACACAGCTTCTTTTGGTATATAGAAGTACTTAAAAGTTGTTCAAAGTAAGTGACCAATAATACACACTACAGGAAGTGGTAATCCTTAACCTCTAATGAAAGCATTACTTCTATGTTTACCAAAAGAAAATTGCAGTTCTCATATCCTATGATAAAGTACAGCAAGTAGTTAGAAAAAGAAGTGTTGACAACTCTTTCAAAAAATATGACGGATAATATACACTATAAGAAGCAGCAAATCTCTACCTAAAACAAAGGCATAGACAACAATAATTCTTCCTTCCCCATTAGGGAACAAAATGTTGTATCCTAAAATGAGCTATATGATTTTCCATAAAGGATAGAAAATAGTAGGTTTTGACCATAGAGTACAATCCACCATTACCTATATAAGATATGAAATATCATTATTTATCTAGTTTAATTTGTCAAAAGATCATAATTTATCCTTTTATATTTGATGATAATGAATGACATAGAACTATGGAACATTAAGGTAGATAGAGCTAACTTTCTCACACTGTCACACATATCTGGCTACCTTAATATTATCAAAATATAGATGTCCCATGTATAAGCTTCCTTTAGAGAGAAATTAATCCAAAATTTCTCAACTCAAATGAAAAATAATAATTACAACAATAAACAAAGAACTTTTAACAAAAGCATCATACTTTATTTTAATCTTCTATTTTTTTTAGTACTTCAAACGAAAAAAAGATATCCAAAAAGCAGTTTTTATTGTATGTAACGTATTTTAGTTCTGCCATAGCATACATTTGAACATATTCTATTCAACTTTACAAGAAAACTCATACAACCAGGATTCATTTCAATTATATTGTGTTTGTTGTTATACTAAAAAGAATATGAATTTGGAAATTGAATAGAAATTCCTTTCTCAAGACTATAGAGCTAGCTCAGTCACAATAACTTTATACTTCTTATAGTATAACTGTAAACAAAAATCAAATCAAAAATCAAATAAATACAGTCAATAAATCATTCAATCCAAAAGCTGAAATTGTTTGGTAAGAGACAAAATGTGATGATATCTAAGACACCTCACATGATCATAAAGCCTGTTTGGTTAGGCTGGAAGTGGAAATGTTCACCATATAGACTATGATAACATGATTCAAGCTTAAGACTTCCTATGTCCAAAACAACTGAGCTAAGGAACTTAGGCTATTGGCGTAGACACAAAATGATAATATATTAAGGTCAACAATACAAATAATTAGTGTAAGACAGACCTATTAGTGTAAGATAAATAGAGAGAATAATACATACTTGTATCATGTCTACTTTATCGTTCACAAGTAGACTTGACCAATAAAAAAACTTATGATCACATACATGACTAAATTCAAGTAAAATCAAATGGATGGATAAAGATCTACCTCACATCCTTCCAAACACTACTATACATAAATGTGGGAATGACAAGAGTTGAGTTCAACAATCTCGCAATGACAACAGCATTACAGACCTGGTTCAAAATGTGTAAAGAAGAAAATAATAATCAAGATAATGTCATGCAAACCATCATCAACTGGTCAGTCGAGACCAATCATGAACGTTAGAACTAATCACAAGCAATGCTTACAGCTACTCGCTGCTGGTTTATCCCACCATTTGCAGTGATCATAATGTAACCATTATTTCCCCCTATCAAGTTACAACAGAAAATGGTGCATTAGAACCACCAACAGACTATTGATAAGAGGAATGCTTGATTTAATTTTTAATACATTATATGATCATATCAACATGCAGTGGAGATAAAGATGGAAAGATAGAAATCAAGTAGAAAAGGAAAAGATTCACCATTAGGTGCCCAGTTGCGCAGATCAGCACAAGGTTTCCATGCAGAGGCAGGAACAAAAGGCTCTTCCCACAAGTCCTTTGGCGCAGGTTTATTCTGTCCCATGCATGAAGAGTCAGACACTAGGTTCATAAGATTGGAATTAAACAGTTTCACCACAGGGGGAAATGACTTCAATAAGAAATGAAATTTAGATACCTCAGCCAGAGTATGTGCAGCCAGAGCAAGCATCCTTTCATAACCTTTTAACTGGCGTTTACCTTTTCCTTTTTTTTTCCATTTTCTCTGCAAGCATATAGAAAAATGAGAAAGGAAAATAGAAAATCCTAGTAGAAACTGCAACCTTAGATCCAGAAATAGTTATCCTTTACAAATGACAACACATTATGTAAATGAATGAATATACATCTAAGGGCTCTGGTTTAGCCTATAGTTCCAAGGCTAAATTTTTTTTATTGCAAAAATCAGATATTCTCAATCCCTCCCCTATTTGGAATACCGCGGATTGCAGGAAATTGTCATATCTAAATATGGAATCAAGACAGAAGGACAGCACTTGAATGCAACTAAGGTTAAACTGCTTCAATGTCGCAATTTTCATCTCTTGAACCAATGTATTCATTGATGATTTTATAAATTAGAAAGAGTAAATACATTATTAACTTCCCTCTCTATATCTAGCACGCATTCATGAAATTCTCTTGCGAATGAAGACCCATCAATAAAGTTTCTTCAAAAATAAATCCTCATTATACCTATAAATATAGAAATACCAGAATTCCGTTCAAAACAAATAACCTTTTTCTTGAATTGAGAAATCTTCCGTCAAAATGCATATGTATTCATCATTGATGAGTTTTACGATAGCCATTGGACCAATAATCTAGCTGCTTGGCAACAGTAAGGTTAGAAACCATGCTTTCCTCTCCCCTCTCGAACAAAAGCACTCGGTGTGTGTTCCGGAATAAGGGAAATTGTTGACATACCTTAACTGAAACCGTGACAGAAGATGAATTCTGCGAAGAATGATCTTGGAGGCTGACGACTTGATCATCTTGAAGCCGCACAAGCATAAACCAATTAACCAAAAAGAACAAACCCACCAAAACAATCACACCCACCACTCCTTTCACTCTCTTTCTTTGATACCATACCCTCACAGCACCTCCTTTTCTTTTTACCCCTCTCTTTACCTGACTTTGTTTCTGATCCCAAAACAAACCCACCAAACTAGACCAAGGAGATGACACCCCATTAGGAGTATCTGAACACCCATCTTCACTGGCAAAACGTGAAGAACCAAGTCGAGGAGATGGGCTCGGAGAGGATTGGCGGCCAATTGAAGCAGCTGAATTGGACCGGACGTGGAAAGAACTGGTGGTCTCAGACCGATCCAGGACCAAAATGTTTCGACTTTCAGGTTGATCTTGAACGTAGTCGGGAGGGGAGGCCATAAGTGAGTTTTTAGTTTTGTCGTGCCTGAAAACGGTATTGGTCGGTTTTAGCCTTTTAGGACAAGAAGAGCTAGAAAAGCGGGAGGTAACTTCCCTAAAAATGGAAGCTTTCGGTCTTGTCTGAAATGCCGTTGATTGTCCAGCCGTTGTTTCCGGTTGCTGACTTTAAAAAATTAATTAAAAAGGATAGAAGTAATCGGCCTGGAGTTGGATATTGGTTTGACCATGGTGAGAGTTTGAAAGCCACCTTTTACTACTCAGTATTCCGGGCCCACCCACCATATCACAACAGTTCCTAGTTCCTACTTCCATTTTGCGTTTTGCTTCCCGAGAGCAGAGATGACATTCAACGTTGAACAATGTTTGTTTGTTTTCTTCAATGTTTCTGCAATCAATAGGAATTGGTAGAAGGAACACTTAAGGTGGGCTACTACTATGTGGCCTCAGATCTACTCTTCTCATTCTGCTGTAATCACTGTTCCCTGACCATCCAATCTTGATGTGGGCTATTACCATATATGTGGCCTCTGATTTACTGTTCTCATTCTGCTTTGCCCTATAACTTATGCTTGACTAAATCTCAATCATCTAATTTATTGTAATAAATAGTTAGGATTTATTCAAATAAATGGGGCACAGCAAAATAGAAACAGCATATCTGCCTACTATGTGAATGCCTTTTGCTTGTTCCAAGATCTAAGTAGTTTTCTTGCTTTTAAAACAAACAAGAATATAGTTTGAGTTAAGTTGTATCAATTGCTCGTGTGCTTATTCTTCTTTGAGCTTAATTACCAACTTTTAAAAGACTTAGATTTTAAAATTTAATTATGAATTAGATTTGAATTTAAAATTTAAGATCAAAAAATTAAGAACCCAATTTGAACTTATAAAAGATTTACTTTATGGGAATTTTAGATAAAATTAAATAATAAAGGCATTCTTTGTCATGAATCTCAATTCTTAAAACTCTCAAGTCTTATTCTTATCACTTTTTTAGAAAAATCACTCTCCTTTTAAGTCTCACCATTTGTTTAATAATTAACTATTTCCTTTTTATTTAATTTTATCAAATTATATTTATGAATTAGGTTCAATATTAAAAAAATTTATAATGAATCTGATATAAGTTTAAAATTCAATTCAATTCATAATCAAATCGAGTATAAACTTGAATTTTTTTAAAAATAAATTGATATTTAATTTAACTCAAACTAACCCAACCCAAATTAAATATAAGTTTAATGGAGACAAATATACCAATGCAATGCGAGCCAAAACCATGTCTACTCAAGCCCTGCTTTAACATATTGTTACATATAGGATAAACAATTAAAAGTTTAATTATTTAATTAAGTGCTTATAGTTCAAATGAAAAACTTTTTATATAAAATATAAAAAGAAATATGTGTCTTATAAAAGAAAAATAGTAGAAATATTTATTTTATAATATGGATTTTTTACTTCATAATTTAAAGCTCATTCATTTTAAATTAATCTTGCATTAATTAAAAAAATATTGACCTTTGGATTCTATTATAGACTATATTTTGACTTGATACTGATTCAATTCTATCTGGTCTTATATGAAATCAATAAGTTTAGCTCAAATTAATCAAGTTTGAAGTTAGACTCAATTTTTAAAAAATTTTGAACCAAACTCGAATTAAAATAAAACGATATCGTTTTCAAATTTTAAATAAACAATAATCAAATTCATCTTGAACTCGATGGAACTTGAGCTCTGACCACAAAACTTAAACCTGATCGAAATTTGGATTACACGGGGACTCGAGCATAAATTTCTGGATAGAGGTCATTAACGTTGAAGTTTAGTTGGAAAAAAGTTGGACCTTTTTTCATTAAAACACGATGTACTAATATAGAAAATCTGCTTGCGCTACAAGTATAAAGTCCACTGAAATGTGTAATGGGATCGTAACGAAGGTCAGGTGATAAGAATCTTGGCCTCATCAAACTCAAGATGCTTACAGCTCGGGTAATTTGGCTAATGTATGAGCATCCGAGAGGAGGGTATGTTGCTTCTTCTTTTCTTTTTTGGTGTTCTTTTTCATGTGCAGCTATCTGGCTTGCACTATGATTTAACAAACGAATGGACAACAGGAGCATCCATCTTTCCACGTGAAACAACCTGTTTCCATCAATCAACCTTTGTCGCATCTGCTTTGATTCATACCTCACATCACATGCCCTTCAATTTTCAGGGAATGATAAACAGGAGTTGCCTCACGTCCTCTTTCGGGTTAAGGAGCAATGTCCCAAACCACATGGTCCAAATCCTTGGGCAAGTGAACAAACTGGTAAGTGGGCACCGTAAAGTTGACAAAAAGAAAATATTTGTTAGGTATGATTACCACAATCCATGAACATGAAGACGACACCTTTAAATAGAATAAGCAGAGCTGCTAAGACGGGACGTATTAGTAGAGCCTTCCAAGTTCGTCCAATATCCAAAAGTGGGGCTAAATTTACTGGAAAATCATCTAGAGCTGGATTTGCTCAAACCAAGAATAGAACAGAGTTCCAAGTTCACATCAGTTTTCACCGCATAACTCAGCTGCAACTTGTTGTGTAAGTAATCTAAACAATTTTTCATTCTTCACGACATGCTACATCTTTGAATATAAAGTTCACCAAAACACAGAAACTTGCTCGTTATTGGAAATCTTATTGTGCCGCAGAAAATCTTTAACGTACATTGTACAATCAGGAGAAAATTTCGAAATACAATATATTGGAACATTTACAGCTGAAGTATGCAAGTTACCATCTTTAGGACATAATTACACAACTTTATCATCTGATTGTGGCAGCTACGCTGCTCTGTCCTCTTTCTCAACCTCTCTCTGGCTGTATACAAAACTGGAAGCTTCACTTCCAAGTTTGAGAAGGTTGGGACTTGGGGATACTCAAAATGACACATCAATAGCCTCATGCTCTGGGGTCCTGAATGAAAATCCCGATTCATCACTTGATCTCCTTTTGACCACACTGGCCCTTTGAACCAATCTCACCAATGCTTGCACAACTTCAGACATAGGGGGGCGAAACTCAGGTTCCGGCTTCAGAGAAAGAAAAACAAAGTTCTTACTATTACCAACTATTGATGAAGGAAGTAAACTCAAACTTCAATATAGAGATCAAGCAACTAGGACCACATTCAGAATCAGGCTGATATATCCACAATCAAGTTCAAATAGGTAAAAGCAAAAAGAACGTTAATAAGTAGAAGGGTTCAATGACATGCAAATAATCTCAAACTCAAAATTTTTACCTGTTTAACAAATTAATGTTATCAGTAATGACTGATTTGGCACTTCTCATCGTCTCTTTATTGAAATGGTCAACAGAGATACAGTAAAAATTATGCATTTATATTACTTTGACTTAGCACCACATGTTTATGTTCAATAGAGCAGCTCACCTGAACACAGAGAGCAATAATGTCTGCAAAACGTGAAAGTGACTTTGCAGGATACATGCCATTTAAGGCAGGATCCACCATTTTTGCCAAAGCATCAATGTCATGCAGTTGGGGAGTAGCCCATCTCACCAACGATTGCTCTGATCTTGGCCTTGAACTAGGATAGACAAGATAGCATTCATAAAAAATAATACAAGATATAGCCCCATGGTGCAAGTACGTGCAGGATTGGAGGAAGGATGTGGTGGGCTACGTTTTCATAGGTCATAAAACTGAGCTCAACTCCATCCCAAAAGGCACCTTATGGGGAGGACTGCTCAAGTCTGATAAGCTTATTAGCTTCATGCTCTCAATCGATGGGGGGATATTAGCACACCTAGAACCCTTCATGATCTTTGTGTACACGGACATAGACTTTACAGTCGAACAATATGGATTTAATGTATGTATCCTCTCCTTTCTCTTTTATCGCGACTTTCACATTGTATAATAACAGCTATTTTAACATTACATTTACTGTATGAATCAAGGACTGAACCTACAATTTGATAAGCTATCAAAAGAGGTATTACCTGTCAAGCGGTTTCCGACCAGTCAACAATTCCAACATCACCACCCCAAAGCTGTACACGTCACTTTTTACTGTATAAACTCCTGATAAGGCAAATTCAGGAGCACTATAACCAAATGAGCCAACCATTTGGGTTGAAACCTATCAAAAAGAAATAAACAACACTTATTCAGTTCACAGAAACTAAGATATATCTATAGTTGTTCACAAAATATGAAACTAATAAGAATCAATCATTGCCAACCTGAACAAAATATCAAATCGCTTTATGTTACCTGTCTCTCAGTGTTTGGTGTCAGAGCAGCTAAACCACAATCTGACAAGTGGGGATTGAGCTCTTCGTCGAGTAAAATATTTGCAGATTTGAAGTTTCTGTGTACAATAGATGGCAAGCAGACTTCATGCAAATACCTGATGAGCAGGCTACAGCTGAGAAAGGAGGCACAGCCAGAGCATAATAGAAAGACACAGAAGGACAATAATAATGTCGTACAAATGTGACATACTCTAAAGCCCGGGCAGTGCCAAGTGCTATCCTAACGCGAGCATTCCAAGGTAATGTCATGCTGCCATCTTCAGCAAAGTGAAGCACATCATGAAGACTCCCATTTGTTACATATTCATACACCAAAAGACGCTGCCCATGCTCAGCACAGTATCCCATAAGTGAAACAATATTTGGATGCCTCAGGCGTGACATATTTGAAACAGCTTCAAGAAAGTTATCCTCCTCCTGTAATGATAGTGCTGCATTGTCGATCTTCTTAACAGCCATTATCTGGATAAGCGTGACAGATAGTTATCATTTCATTATTCTGGAAAAGTAAAAGAACTGCCAACAAGAGCCCAGAGGGAGAAGAATTATCATATTCATATGAAACCTACAAGACCATAGCTGATGACATGTTGCTGTTTAAGATCCATGCAACATCAAATGGTCATTTGTGGATGCAAGGGGCAACACTAAAGAACCAGTTTTCATCAATCTGCCAGCTTGACAGTACATAGCATAGGAAATTGTACCTTTTTAAACAAGAAAATTTCTCAAGAAAAAGAAGCAATTGAGGGGCCTAATCGGCAGAATACAACTCTAACCCAGCTAAGGGCACAGTGAAGACCAATCTAGAATTGTAATTACGATCTAACCAGGATACTTTGCTGCTGAGAGGCTACACTAAAAGGCCTTTGAATAACTATGGAAGTAACATCCCCACAGCGTTTCAAACGATAAAGAAAACCAAATTAAATTATTCAAACTATAAACATGGCCATCTATGCAGTGGCTAAGCTACCTTTCCATTAAGAAACTCGGCTTTGTAAACACGACCTAGAGAACCTTCACCAATTAGAAACTCTTGACTAAAGCTATTTGTAGCGGTTTGCAAAGAAGCAACCGTATATGAAGTAGCAGTAATTGGTGACTTTATTCTCTTTGCAGATCCGGAATTTCCCTGTAATCTGTCACCCAGCAATTTCTCAGCAGGTGGGGGCTTCAGATCTGTAACAGCTGCCATATTCTTCACTCTCTGTTCTTGCACATCTATACTAGCTGCAAGGAAGTAGATTGAAGCATCTTATAGTTAGAAAATTCACATTAGTTAGCCCAATTTAAATTCTTAATCCCACAATGTTTCAGTCATATATCCACCAGGTAGGATTCAGTATTTAATTCTACAAACAAGATATTTTGTCTAAGGTCTACACTTACAATAGATTAATCTAAAGAAAGTAAGCCAGACTAAGTTAGATAAACATGCAAAAGTGGTGTCATTTAGATATAAATTATGCGTTACTATGCATCATGTATTTTACAAATTACAAGTTAAAATCTACATTACAATTTCACGTTGCCAGAAAAACAACGAAATCTCAGAAAGGGAACCTACTGTTTATTGTGCTACCAGTATGATTTCTCCGGGAAGCTATAGAACCAGTGTCTTTTCTTTTATTTCTCCGAGCACAAAAAACAATAGCAAGTAGTGCAACAACAACCAGAAACACAAACCCCAGGGCTATGCCTACAATAGCTCCCGTTGTCAGTGTTTTATCTGAATGAGATGGTTGTCCACTAGAAGATGGGGGTGTATGTTCTCCTGGTCCTGAACGACTATGATTGCTACGAGATTTTCCAGGAGGAGATGGGGTAAAGGGTGGTGGAGGAGGAGCAGGACCATTGTCAAAGGAATTCCCAGCATATCTGTTTCATTTGCAAAAGTTTAAGATATACACAGTGCCAAGGTAAATTATGTAAATTTGGCACAAAAGAAACAGAACACTTCATAACATTACATAAAATTGGGGATTGAACTGAGCTCTCGAGGTATCCATCCACTGAAATTATTGTTGGCAACATTTCTGTTGAATGTATGAAGTGATATAAGAATAGATTAGTAGAAGATGTTTTTGCAATGACAATTTCAGAAAGTACTTACAGAGTTGTCAAAGGCAAAGTTGTGAGGACATTGAGAGAACCAGTCAGTTGATTGTTCTGAACATAGCTATCATATTTAAAAAGGAAAAAAAAAAGAGTTAACAATCAAACTATATAGTGTCTTCTATTCATTTCTTTGATTTCGTTATCTTCTGTTATTCACGCTAACACCATCTTACTCACAGTGTTGAGAGGTTTGTCAATGAAACAAAGGAACCAGGAAGGTTTCCACTTAAGTTATTGAAAGACAGATCCCTGCATCAACAAACAAACTGACGTAAGAAAACAGCCAGAAATGCTCCTTACGAGAACCTACAAAAGAACATTTATAAGACATGGACAATGAAAAGGCTGACAAACATATATTGAATGCAAAATGTATTGTTCATCACCATGCGAATATTATTGAGGTTAGCAAATCACTTGTACATAGTCATCTGTTGCCAATCGAATGAAGGAAAACATTCTTAAAAATTGTCTATATCATTATAAAAGCTGACTCTGGTTACGTTACCAAATGCAGATATGATCCTTGAAAAAGAAAGTAGCTTGGGATCATGTAAGGGATTCAAAAGCTACCAAACAACAACTCCAACTGCTAATTGCCCTGGGCATAATATACCATGACATGAGCTCCCATGGCATAAGAAAAATGCCCAAAAATTTGCACATGTAAAAAGGCTAGTAAGAAAATAATGAACAAGATGGTGGGTAAGTGAGATGTCTTACATGGTGGAGAGTCTAGTAAGATTGGTGAATATATCCCCAATTGATTGAGAAAGTGAATTACCACTTAAATTCCTGAAATTTAATGAGGTCAGAATTGTATGGTAATGGAATCTGTAACATGGAAAAAAGAATGACGAGCACTAAAGATGCATCACTCACAAGTACGAAACTGAAATCATGGTTGATAAGGAATAAGGAAGATTCCCACTTAAGTTGTTTTTTGCAAGATTTCTGCATAATGGAAGATTAAAGATGATTGTAGTTTAAATAACTGAAATGCTAACACAGCAAAGCAATGGAAATGCTCAACAAGAAGGATCATTACAGGCTTGTAAGATTAGGTGGCAGCTGATATGGGATTGAATCATGAATGTTGTTATTGCTCATATCACTGGAAAACACAACTTATAATTAGTCGCTCAACAAAAGATAAAAAGAAGAAGATCGGATCTGATATTATGTTAAAAACAATAGATGAAACATAGAAGCAATATTCTCACAGTGTTCTCAATGACACGAGGCCTGAAAGCAAGTATCCCATTGTACCGCTGAGT
>JANVCQ010000002.1:18523283-18552147 GCA_025531925.1 Erythroxylum plowmanianum | reverse complement strand
ACTTGAGCGTCGGAGGGGCTAATCGGGACGTCACTCCCGACGAGCCTTCTTTGTTTTGCAGGTATATTCACGTCGAAAAACAACGTAGAAAATTGTCAACTCATGAATCCAAACGGCAACACACCGTTCAGCCTGAATCCGGCAGAACCACTTTGAAAACGTTAATTTGCATATGTAAAAGTTTTAGCATAAGAATTTTTATACAGTCATGTCAAATTTTGAAATTTAACAATTAAGTGAATTTAAATGATTTATGTTAAAATTAGTTACTTGAAGTCACAATGTCATTATAGATTTTTATTTTTGTTCTTCGCAAATTCAATTTTTGAATAATCCTTTCTCTTGTTAGCTTTTGATTTTCTTTTTCTTAATTTTTGATAATTATATAATCATTAAAAAATAGTTGTCTTTGGTAGTTTGAAGCTATCAATCTATTATGGGTGATATTAATATATATCATGTTCACTCACATATAATGAGTTTAATCAATTAAATTTATGCTATGCCCAGAATTTATTATCATATATTTATTAGTAATTGAATTAATTATGGAGTAGATTTTATATGATATAACTTAAGTCGTGTCGTATCCAATTCATCTTTCAATATAAGACGTTAATCACCTTTGAATACATAATTTTTTTTATATGAGTTAATAATTAAAATGATCTTCTTCTGTTATAAATTCTCTCAAATTAAATTGAATTTTACTCACCTAGAATTGTCTTATAAGATTGTATCATGCAATGATCTTTTAGTAACATTCTGAAGCACCAAACTTTAAGTTTAATTTTTAAAAATTAGACAAGAGTCACAAGGATAAATTATAATACTCATTTAACTTCTTAGGTCTTACACAATTTAAATTGATATCTTATGGCTTGCATTAACCCTTCTCACGGTCAGTTTTACACAAAGTAAGAGTAGCTTGTTACATCATTAACTCATTTTTATCTAAAGTGAATGTCTTTTCATGAAATATCAAATAGTTGTTGGCACAAACGTACTTAATGCTTAACATGAGACTACTAGTCTAAAACTCGTCTTTTCAAAACTCTTATTTGATAACTTCAAATAGATATGGTGACCATTGAATCTCCAAATTATTTTTTATTTTATTATTTAAAGCAACATTTGTGGTTTAAACTTCTTACTCTCAATTATTATCTACAAAATATGCTTTAAACCTACTTCATTTCTATTTATTACAAATATTAAAGGCACTTTATCACTTGAGAGGTTAATATCTTATTTGTTTGACATATTCTTTTATTCATATTCAAAATATTTACATTGAGAAACATACCTTAGAATCAAGTATTACATAATGTTTATTATAGTAAGCATTTTTATCATGTATTTTCTACTTATACATGATAATATAACAAATGAACATACATTTAGAAATCTTTATCAACAATATGTTAATATCTATATAATTTTTGTAACTTTACATTTATATATATATATATATATATATATATATATATATATATATATGGAATCTTTCACCATATCACGTGCAGAAATATACTTCATATCCATTTCACCATATGCAATTATATTTTCATGTAATTACGCTTTGTATAAGTAATTATTGCTTTACCATCATAGTTGAATAATATTAGATCAATCTCGCTTTTAATGACTCCAAAATGGACTAAGAATCTCATAACCAAATAAATTTTCAAATTGTGGATAAAAAATTATTTAAATTTGGCTTCCATTATAGATAAAAAAAATTAAAAGATTGTCTTTTACTTTTTATGATATTGCATTATCATTAAGTAAGAGAAGAAATCAAGAGGTAACTTTTCTCTCATATAAATCTCCTCTATAATATGTATATGTATAACCTTGTATAAGTAGGCCATTGTCAATAGTACTTTTTATATTCCTAAATATTCTTTTTATTGCTTTTCAATGTGTTTGTCCTAAATTTCATTAATATCTTCTCACTATTTTAAAAACGTAAAAATATCTTGTCTTATACATATCAATACATACGTGAGAATTCTAACTATATTGAAATAAGAAATTTTCTTCATTTATTCCCTTTCTTGTGATAATCAGGGACAAATCTTTTTGTTGAGACCTTCAACTTTAGCAATAGAATTATCAGTTGTTGCAATCTTGCATACTAAATTGTTTAATACTCTTATAAATATGTTGTGTGTGAAAAAGAAAATAATCTCTTGAAATCTTTACTTTAAGAATATATGCAACTTAACAATATGTCTTTCATCTCAAATTCATATGACAACTAATTTTTTATTCCTTAATAAGCTAATGATCATTACAAGAAGTTAAAATGTCATTCATATGTAAAGAAAAAATAGTATATTTTTCTTTGGATCTTGTAACATATAGACAACAATCTTCATCAATCATATGAAAGTCATACAAAATAATCAAGTTAAGAAAATGAATGTGTTGCTCTCCTGAGGACTACTTGAAACCATAAATTGATTTTAATAATCAAGATGTTTTATGTTTTTGGCCTATTACAATGACACTTGCAGATTGTTCTATATAGATTTTTTCTTATAATTCTCTATTTAGCAAAGTAGTCATTACATCCGTTTAATGCAATTCAAGATCTAAGTTGGTTACTATAGCCAGGATTAGATGGATTAAAGCAAGCCTCCAACTGATGAAAATGTCTCCTTATAATCATTTTTTTCATATTGTGTATATCTTTTAGTCATGAGGTGTACCTTATGTCTTTTAATACATCCATCAACCTTTCACTTTATTTTAGGAACCCATTTGTTCCTAATAGTTTTTGCCATTTAGGGATATCAATTATGTCTCATACTTGATTAGAGATCAAAGAAGTCATTTCCTTGTTCATTACTTTCATCTATTCTCTTTAGTAGGACCATTAAGACCCTCCTTCACCTTCCCTAGTTCATCTTCTTCATAGGGGATAATCATATGAATTTCATCTTCCACTTCAAAATGATGTCAAGGAATCATTTTATGATTAATTCTATGTAAATGAGATTTATGAGATATAGTTTCAGCAATGTCTCAATTACTCATACTAGGATCAAATAAAATAGGTAAAATATAATTAGGTTACAATTTGAACTGATCTTGAGTCAATTGTTTTTTGTTTTTTAGATTGCTCCCACGCTAATATAGTCTCTCTTCTTGATTTTGTGAAATAAAATCATTTTTAAGAAGGGTCTCATATAAAAATAGGTATTTTTATACTTTACCTTAATTTGAAAGTCATTTTATAAAAATTTAATGTTCTGTTATTCAAATTTAGTTGCTTCTTCGTTACTTTGTTTACCTATGAACACATATCTTTATAAGTATTCAAAATATATGATAAAGATACTTTTCTTTCCTCTTGAGCCTAGTTTTTTATATTTGTGAGAGAGATCAAGAATGTAGTTAATACACACACACAGTCTTAAACTTATCATATCGTGTTTTCTATTTTTATGTTATTTATACAAAGTGTTTGTAATATCTTCTGGGCACTTGATTAAGTACATGAATGGTTATGAGCAATGTATCACCCTAATAGGTAATTGGTAAATCTTCTTGTGCCAACATAGACCTAATCTTTTTTAGAAGCATTATATTTCATCTTTCTATAATGCTAGTCTTTGATCCTTTTTCATCGCATATCATCTTAAACTTATCAAATAAGTATCCTTGTCCTTGATCAATTCTTAATGCCTTTATTTTCTTATCTTATTGATTCTCCACCAAATTCATATACTTTATAAACAATTGATTGGTTTTGATTTATAAGAAATTGAATAGAAATAATTATATTGAGTATAGTCATTTAGAAAAATGATGAAATACACAACACCACATCTTTTCCTTATATTCACTATATCACAAATGTTAGAATGAATTAAGTTTTATGGAATAGAAGCTCGTATTCCCTTTCCAAATGGATTTCTTGTTACTTTGCCAACTAAACAATGTTTATAAATAGGTAACTCTATGATTCAAATCACCTAAAGGCCTTTTATATCTATGACTTATTCGATTTTTACGAATGTGATATAGTTTGATATGTAACAAAATTACAATATTATTTAAATTACTAGATGATGTAAATAAGGAATAAATTTTAATATTACTTTGGTGAACAATATTTGGTATAATAAAATCATCCAACATAAACATATAAACTAAACAAGTGGTTTCATAATATAAATTTTTTCCAGTATTGTGAAAAATTGCACTGAATCCAAGTTTAATTAAACCTAATATAAAAAAAAATATTTAATCTTTGAACAAATAACAGTTCTTGTAGGATTAAAGGTCGACCACACACATATCTAACTTACAAGTACTAGTCTCTTGTACAACAACCTCTAAGTTGTTTGATACATAAATCTATCATATTTCATGTGGGATTTTCTGAAATCCTATGATGGTATACCTATACTTCACTATATAGTTGGTTACTTTTAAGTCTGTAACCCACAAAGAATGTGATTTAGTTAGAAAAAAGAATAAGACACATACATTATTACAAGGTTTTACGTTTTTAAGCTCTCTAACAATCACAAGCAAAATTACCCTTATTGCCACAACTGTAACACTTTACTATTTTCATTTTTCTTCTTTTTGAAAGACAATCTCATTTACCATATTGGATTCTTGACCATCTTGAAGTCCTGAGTACTATGGTTATTTTCTTACCTTTTTATACTTGGATCACTATAATGCTTATACTTTATGTTCATAGCTCTACATGAACTAAAAACAATTGCATAAAAGGACATCTTAGATGCTTCAAGATGTTCTTCTAGTATAATATGTCTCCTATCATCCTTTATCATCATGATGCTCTCATTATAAGTTGGAAACATTTTCATATGCACCCAACTCTATGGTAGAGGATGAATAATAACTTACACTTGCTTTTTCATAAAATAACTCTTGACCAACATCCCGCGACTCACTTATCATGTTTGACATATACCTTAAATGATTTTTCACTATGTTGTAAAGTTTCTTCTTATAGGTGTCGAACTTGATGGTGAGGAACCTTACTTTAGTAGTTGATGTACCCCTAAAATGAGCAGCCAAAGTAGGTCACATGTCCTTAGTATTCTCATATTTTTTGAACTCGTGCCTAATATCATTGTCCATACGACTCAACAAAGTAATACAAGTCAATACGTTTTTTCTTTTTAATACCTCATATGCATTATGGCCCCTTTTATGTTAGGTCATATTACATTCTGAACAACATTAATGGCTATATTCAATGGTTCTAAAGCCTCATGCTCTTTTATCACATATTGAATTTGCATACTTCAAATTTTATAACTAATGTCATTCAACTTCTCACCTTTGTTAAAATGAAGCAATAATATTCTTTAACACAACAACCATATTTGAAACAATGAATTTCTACATCAAGAAAGAAAATAACATATATGTATGTTAATGTCATACCATGCACACATAGATTAGATAATCAATTTTCAGTTGCTTATGAAATCAAAAAATTACAAAACTTCTTAATCATCATTCATATAAAAATTAAATATCAATTACAGTCCTTAAGTTTAATCTCATGCATAATATATGTGACAATTAAATGGGATGATCAAATATCAAGCTTAGAGAACACGTCAATCAACACAGTATATATAGTTTATTATAACATACTTAGAACAAAACAAATTATTGCACAATGTATGTATGAGCTAAATGTAACAAAACATAAATGAAATAAAGTTAACTAATTTGCATAGTAAAGCCCTTTAAGCATGATATGTAATAGCTCTAAATATCTCAATAGGGAAGCATACAGGGCTTAAGGTCCTGTTCAACTCCCTTATTCTATTTTCTTATAAAAACAACATCACTGACCAATTATATGATTTAGTAATATGTGATTTCAAATTTCAAAAAATGTTTAATAATTCATTTTCTTTTTATGGCACTCTCGAATGTTAAAGTCCTATACTTCACTCTAACATTTTTGAAAGCCAAATAAGATGTGTAATATAGCTCTTGTATTAAGTTTTTAATATTGGTAAAATATTTTATTATATCTCTCTCTATAGAATGACTACACATGAAATAACTACTTTAACATGATGATGACATATCTTATTTATGCAACAATGCACAAAAGTTTGGGTATCCTATTTATTATATGCATTTTCCTACAAATAAACATTTATAAATAACGTTCTTATTAAATACTCATGAAAACCAAAAAAATCACATATTAAATTAGTGAACTCATACTAAGAAAATATTTACATAAAATTTGAGTAATTTACTTATAATATTAACTTTACTATTAAACTAATCAAAATTATTATTATTTTATTTTAATTATAAATCATTTATAATTATTAATCTTAATCTAATTAAGAAAATAATTTATAAAATTACGTAATTAATTTACAATTTAAGATTATTTTAAGTTCTAATTTAAATAAGGATATTTAAATTAGAATTCTAATTTTATAGGCTTATTTCATATTGAATTATTCCTTTAAAATGCTTTATTCTTAAAACCAACTCCTCTTAGTTTATTCTTAGAATAGTATAATCCTTATTTCATCATTTTTTAAAGTAATAAAGAAATTTAATTAACTAACCCCAAATACTTCAAAAGAATGTAGATTTACTTACATAAAACCACCAACTCACTTCTAAACTAGAAATACCCAGGGTACGTAAAATCTAACATTTTACAGCGAGAGTTCATATCTCAATTATAAAGACATGTCAATTATAATCCCTCGAGCTAAAGTTGCCAATCTGAGCTTGAGGTAGAACCTGCTTAGACTAGTATTAACCTCTACAATTGCATCACCAAAAATCTTGTCATTCCTTTCCCTCTAAATGTACAAATGTCATGGATAAGCAATCCAAAACCTATCATGAAGAGCTTTTTATCACTCTTGACTCCTATATTAACTTTTAAGGCTCAGGTAAGTGTGGTGAACCATTTCTCGTAAGGGCATTGAAGGTTAAAAATTATAAGCATGCTATTTCATGGTATTAAGGAGAATACATATTTTAAGGACAAATGATTGTATGATTTCTTGCCATTCCCACATAGAGCACAAGTGAGGTTGTCAATATGAAATTTTAGCTTGTCAATGGTACTTAATCTTTGGAAAGAAGCTAGCCAAAGTATAAAGGAGTGTGTGGGAGCAATGTTACTGTCCCACACCAGTCCACAGTTAGGACTCCTTATAGGGTTTCCCAATAATATTTTCTTATATAAAGTAGTGAAAGAAAACCAAATATTTATCTAGGCACCATTGCACACTATCAAAAATGGAGGGATCAAATAAGTACCATGACATATAGAAGCCTCTTTAGTAATGAAATGGCTAGCACCAATCCCAATTCATTATAAGGATTGCACTTAATAGGAACTATGACTTTTAGAACATGATATTCCCTAATATAATGGGCCAAGTAAGTGTTAATTATCAAATCAAAAGTCATTGTTCTCCCTATTACCAATTTTGTGTTTGCTCTTAGAAGGTGTATGAATGAGTTTGTTTAGGCTTCACAGTCCATATACTTTCTCCTCGCAAGTGATATATATGGATCCAGTTCACCTATAAGTTTTCTTTTTTCTATACATATCCTTCATAGCTATTTTTTCATAAGGACCTTGTACATTTTTGCAACTTGATACTAATCCAAGTCCTTTATGTTATTTTAGGAGGCATAGTACGCTCTATTTAACACTTGGGTTCTGTTGTTACTGTCGCTTGATCCACTTCATATAGACTCCCTGATCAATTTGTCAATATTTTTCATGCACTCTTTGGAAAAGCAAGTTGTGTAGACTAGTATATATAAAGGTTATTGATTATAGATATAGCTAATTGCAGCCTTCCACTATAAGATAAGAACCTATTAAACCACTTTCTTTTCAACTAAGGAGATCAAAGGAGCATAATTTGAAACACTAAGTCTCTTGGTAAAGATGGAGACCCTAAGATATTTAAAAGGAAGTTGTTGAAATTTTAGCCCTAGTGAGGAAGCAATTAAGCTCATAGTAGTTTAGGGGAGAGTAAAAAAATATATGGAGATTTTCACTAAATTAAAGCTTAAATCTGAAACTATTTTAAAAGTATCTAAATAATTTATCAAGTTTAATAGAGCAATATCTACCCTATAAAACCTTAAAATATCATCAATGAAGGATAGTGAGGATATTTTTAGTTTGCCACATATTTGATGATACTTAAAGCAAGGAAATCTTACTATATTTAAAGAGGTGATACTATAGAGGACCTCTATAGTGATAGTAAAGATATAAGGAGACAAAAGATAATCTTGTTTTAGACCTTTCGCATTAAAGTGATACAAGACTGGATCTAATTGATAAACTTGCTAGGATAACCAATAGCTTAAAGAGTGCTTAGTATAAAATCCCAGTTATCAAAAACAAAAGCTTTGTTAAAATCAATTAGTAATACATGACTGTCGATACGCTTGTTGGAGTTGTATCCTAAACAAAGCACTTGTGCAAGCATGATATTGTACCATATGCTTCTTCCACTCTTATATGCATCTTAGTAAGGATTTATAAAATCAAGAAGTGTCTTCTTCATTCTATTTACCAGTAGCTTTGAGATAATCTATAGATTATATTCAATATGCAATAAACATATAGTTATTAAGACTATGAGGATTGGAAAATTTAGGGACCAATAATATATGTTTTATTCAATTTAGTAAGTGGCTTGCCATTCTTGAAGAACTCTAGGATAACATCAACAATCATTGGACCACTATGTTCTTGTATTGCCTAAAAAATCCTTTCACTAAAACTAGTATACCTAGGAGCTTGGGTAGGATGAAAGGAGAATAAGACTAATTTGATTTCATCATTAATCAGTGTATAGGTATAAAGAGGTAATAAGGAGCCTTAAAGATTGCTCCCCAGATCCTCAAGAAGTTTAGTTATATCTTTACTCTTTCTTAAGAAATTTTTGAAGTGATTCATTAGTAGTTTCTTTCACTTGTGTTGTTAATTTACTAGATTCCCATTTGAATCCTTAAGTGAAATAATTCTCCCCTTGATCCTTCTACCTTGGATCACATTTTAAAAGTATCTAAAGTTCCTATCCCTCTCCTGTAACCATTGTATCACAAACTTTTGCCTTAGTTGGGAGTTATAGGACTTTAATGTGGAGAAATATTTCTTCAGTTCAGCTACATTAAGAAATAATTCTCCCCCGATCCTTTTGATGCCTCTTGAGCCCCATTAGGGCATCAAAAGCCATTCTCTTATCTTGTAATATTGGATCAACATTATCTTTCAGCAAACGAATGCATTCAACCTTAATTACCTTTAGTTTTTGTATACATTTGTAAGCTCGTAAGTCGGAACACTTAAAGCTTACTGTCTTAGCAACTATATGACTTGACTAAGGATGATGGAGAAGGAAGTTGAAGAAATTAAAAGGGGACTTCCTCGTTACCACCAGATGATTGAGCTCAATTAATATAGGCATATGACAAAAGAAAAAAAAAAGTATTACCAAATGTAGCATAACTGTCAGGGAATCTATTAAGCCATGAGTTATTAATTAAGGATCTATTAAGCTTCCTTTGAATAAGTCTATCCCCACTTTGGTAGTTACTCTAAGTGAATAGGGAACCAAAATATCTAAGATCCACCAAGCCCAGGTTTAATTTTAGATTAGATAATTTGTCAAATATTGAGTGCAAACACTTCATAATTCTTTGCAATTCAAAGGGAGATACAGTACAGTTTTAATATTCAACTAATATCCAGGGGAAGTAGTGTTGGATTCAATTCTCCTTAGGTCAAATCATAAACCAATTCTTTGAAATTCCCAATTGGCAGTATATACCACAATAATTTTTAAAGGTAAGTTAGAGATTTTCAGTGTTAATTCATAGTGAATAAATTCGTCTAAGAAATACCTGTTGGATAGTTGAAAAAAAGAGGGATCAAAAGAAATCATTACTTTACAACTAGGGTGAGCTGAATGGTTACTGAGAGTAGTCTACCTATGTTTCAAAAATCTAAGCCCCTTTGAAATTGTTCCTCTTTTATTTTGGTTAATTAGATCAATAAAATAAGAATTCTTAAAGCCAAGAAAGCCATTAAAAGTTCGTTATTTATTCGGCTAATTTAAGCCCCTTACATTTTATACCAGTAATATCATTAACGTTGTTTGGATTTGGTTTTCCTTATTCTAGTCTTTTGATTAATATAACTAGGGCCAACTCCTAACTAGAGTTCAACTACTTTTAGTTACATTAAAGGAGCTTACTTTACTTTGGAGCTTATCCTTCTTAATATTTACCATTAGATCTTTCCTTTTACACATGTTAGTAGGGCGTGTTTATATTGGTTGCATCTTTTTATTCACTATTGAGGGGATGCCTACATGTTCCTTTACTTTAGGAGATTATTAGAATTCTTCTATGCTCTTTATTTGAGTTGCTCCCCAATTTGATTAGTCACTATTATAGTCGAGGTGTCGATTATTTCTATAACTTGAGGATTGGCAATGACTTCTATATTCTCATATTCAGTGTTTGTGGTATCTTGAGATACTTATTCCTTGGGCCTTTATAGTTTCACTAATCCCTTCTTAAGGGGTTTCCAAAGATAAGACACCTCACCGAGTCCTCAACTAAGACATATTTCCTATCAAATCTTATGATTTGAAAGGAGTTAGGTAGATTTTTATTTAGTTCAACTTCCACACACACCCTCACAAAACTAATTCTCTTCAAGTTTGTTATGTTATTATACAGGGTTATTGGGTTACTTAGAAAATTAGACAAATAATTGAGCCCTTTTAAAGGTCAATATTCTAGAGGGATATGATGGAAGTTCACCCATATCAGGATGGAATACTCTGCCCTATCTAGCATCACCATCAACTTCCATTTCTTAATTATCAAAGGCTTAACTTGCATATACCAAGTTATAAGATCGATGAATTTTTGCACCATTTCCTCTTAAGTGAATTTGAAGATGAAGAACTCATCCTTAATCACCAAAGTTTTTTCCAGGGCAAGCTTTCTTTAGTTTGTACTCGCTCATTGGTAGATCAATGTGAAAGCTAGTCATTTTTCTAAGAACTATCCTAATAATGTTGCGCTCCATTTCTTTGCACCTTTCTCCTGCACCTCAAGTGGCAAGAAAATCAATGCTCTGCTACCTAATAGGGATACAAAATGAAGCCTCCCAAACGATTCAGGATCTCTTACCATCTTTTCCAAGTTTGTTTTATCTTCTACTTGTCACCTACTATAGGAGCTACTAGTGTCTTAGGTTCAGATTATGGCTAGAAAGGGCAAGGAAGGCAGAGTCAAAGTCGAGGTCTAGTGAGGGTATGGGTGGTTCAGTTGAGGGATAGGCTAACTAAGTTCAAACATTTTAATTATAAAGGTAAATTGTTAGATGAAAACTAAGGAGGGAATTTTAAAACAAGGTCGTGTTACTTAAAGTAGAAATCGGTCCACTCTAAAAGCAGTCTAAACTGTTAGAAAAGCTAGGGGGGAGAAGGGAGAGAAGGAAATTAGGAAAAAAAATTAATTTAGTAACATTCTATTTTAGTTATCCATTGATAATAAACATATTCTTCTTTATAGATTTCTAAAACACATTAAAAAAGCCCATGATTAAAACATGTTAAGAGTTTTATAAACAAAAATAAAAACCCATCTAATGGTTTTAACCTAATATTGAATTTTGGTTGTCCATAAACTCAAGATTATCTTCAAAGCATTGTGAATCTTCCTGAGACAAATTTCTAAAATGAATACAAAATATATTTGGATACCATATACAATTCTGATCTAAGTTCATCACTATCTGACTATTTTTGAATTTTTAATAAGTTTGGTTGGCTAAAACAATAGTCGTATGCACTTTTTTTAAGATCTATAATTCCAATCTAATTTAATTAATTATCAAATTATTTTCTTAATATTTTAAAGATAATTAAACAATTCTCTTTCTTGAAGAATCAAATCTATGATGAAATTAATCAAAATTAAAATTTGAATTTAAATTTCAATCATAATAAATAATATCATAATTAGGATGCATATTAATCACTACGCTATGATACTATATGCTAAAATTGGTTGTTTGAAATTACATGCTCATCAAATATGACATCCAATCAATTATGGATTTTGATTTTATTTTTCACAAATTAAAAGATTTTATTTTTTGAATAATCATTACTCTTGTTAACTTCTGATCTTTTTTCTTAATCTTTAAACATCATATCTTATATAATTTGTCAGATATATCTCTTTCAATTAAAAAAATACTAAAAGAGTTAGATAAATTTTCTCTCTCTCTTATTTGGAAAATAAATTCTTAACAAAATTCTCATTATAATTAGTTAAGAAATATACTTTAATCCGTATATTTAAATTGAAATAATAAATTTAAAAGTTCTTAACTTTTTGAAAAATTTTTTGCTTGACTTTTTGAAAATTTTAATTCGATGATTAACTTATCAAAGCTTATACATCATTAAGTCAAACATTATTTCTGTTGATTTTTAACTAATGTGGTGTATTTATCAAATATCGTATGAGTATTTATTTGTTAACTATATTGATAAACAATTAATAGAGACAATATTTTGACCTAGGTCGAACTAAATTAAAATTTTTTAAAATATTATTCATTGAATTAAAAACCTAAATAATAGTTATTTTGCACTTATTATTTCTATTTAAATTTTATAAATTTGAAAGTTCAATTAATTATAAAAATAAGATATAGAAATTAGTTCCATACAAAATGAAAATATTGAAAGCCATTTTAGATAAAAAAAATTGTCTTGTAAAAAGATAAATAATAGTTCAAATAAAAAACTTTGAAATTTAAGAATATGTTTAAAATTACGAATTTATAAAAATTGAGTATTGACATACCAAAAACATCTGATTTATAATTGGGTTTATTCGTTACGTTAATTTTGCATGTTTAAATTTTACTAGCGGGAAATCGGATGTCGGCTAAGAAAAAGGTACAATAGCGAAGTGCAAGTACAAGCTTTTTCAAAGGGCAGGTCAGGGAATTTGTTAGAAAGACGAAAATGTCCAGCCATTGCTACTCCTGCTCTTCCTTTTTGGTGGTCGACGAGTTTTTTCAGGACCGATAACGAAAAGTCTTCGGTATGTGATTGTTTCATATGATTTGTCTCTTTCTGATGGTCTTCCATCCCCCTTTAGTGGAATTGGAGTCCTGACCCGATCTCACCAGACCCTACTACTTTATTCACTTGTCTTCTTGCTGCAAAAATAATATCAAAAGAAGATATTGTTAATAGTGGATCGGACTACTGCCACCAGTAAAATGTTGGCCAAGCAATTTAATAAAAATGCTTATGTATAAATAGAAACGTTCATTATGTAGACTTAGCTACATGAAACTGAAAAAAGGCACATGTTTTATACGTTTTGTAGGCGATATCTACCAATTTCTTGTATAATTTACTCAATCAGAACTTGGTCATCAAGTCACACTACTTAGACAGCTTAAAGAGTGGAGGGATAGGCCAAAAAAATTATACAGGCAAATTGGTGTTGAAGGAAAAGCAGCAGCCTTTGTATAATCCGATGGGCTAACTTTTTGCCTTTCTGACGTATTGACCAAGACAACTAGTTTTACAAAATCTTGGCGAATCAAAGACGACTTGTTATTGTCTAGAATTCTATTCCTTTCCCAATGAGATAAAAAGGGGCAATTCTGATGCCTGCGAGCTGTCTCAGTTCTATCAAAAGAGGCCTCTTCACATGAGTGGAAGTACTCTCTTCCTCTTAGAATATTCTAATCTTATATTAATGTGAACTTCCTATAAATATATAGATAAAATTTAGTAAAATATAATAATAACTAATTAATCGAAATAAAGGATCTGATCCCTCTTCGCATATAATTTGTCCCTTATTCACACTTCACATGAGTATTCATATGACACTTTAGATTGCCAGTGACATCAAACATGTTATAGATAGTGACTCCTCGAATTACATTTGAAACTTAATTTTAAGTATACGTTATACCATAAATCTTATGGTAATTGTTCTTAAAAAAACCACTTGGTTCAAATTTAATTATAGAAATTTCCATTACTAGATGTATATATATTTTCAATATAATTCAACTTAGTTACTTTATAAGAATATGAGTAGGATAATAATTCAAAATAATATTTTATCTTTCAACCAAGAGTAAACTACAAGGGAATATCTTAGGGCTTAGGTACTTTTAAAAGGTTTATAATTTTTAAAATTTTCAAAAATAATGTTGTAGTTTATAACTTTTTACTTAATCTCTTATCCTTTTATTTTCATTAAAAACTTATTAGAAAGGCTCACATGGCAAAAGGACATATGAACCTACTCATCTCACTAACCTGGCCTAGACCACAAATATACATATCCGACAATAAATAAAATATCAATTTGTGAAGAACATTAATCCAAAAAATTTGGCATAGTTTTCTCTAAAAATTTTGCATGTCTTTGAACTAGTGAGGACTAACGAGATCCATTGCCATGGCGGGTTTATGTTTTGAGTTCGAGTTTATAAACTAATAAAAATCATAGATCTTTAGTTTTTATGTAAAGTAAAGTAGCTTGCAACATGATTTTGCCTAGCTTATATGTTTATTAGCAAGAAATTTTAATAATTTTATGTTTTAAAAAAAAAGGGGCATCATATATAGATATTAGGGTATTCTTTTGAGTATTTCATTAATCGATATACTTAAGGTCATGTGCTTTCAAAAACAACAATTAGGGATATACTAGACCATTTAAAAGAGATAATAGTTTTTAAACATGAAAAGAAATGATAGATTTACACTAATCGAGAAGTTAGGCATGATAAACACTAGTTAAATGATACATTTATCCTCATAAGGAGCTGTAGTCTAGAATTTCCTTAATATATTTTATCTCATAAGGTAAGTTGTAGTCTAATTACTTGTTGAAAAAGTTAAAGTGGCTATGAAATCTCTATTTTGTTGTAGTAGTAAAATTTACTTGCATATATGTAATATAGCTAGTTCTTTATTTTAAGCTTTTTGTGACACCTATATTCTATTGAAAACATTGTGTTAATTAAATTTATTTTATGCAATAATAGTCCCCAAATTGAGTTTCAATGTTAATATGATGGTACTTTCAAATTACCTATAGTTTGTGCAATAAAAAAAGGGAAATAATGTGAACGTAACTAACAAAGCTTAAAAAGATCTTTTACTTCTGCCTAGCGAAACAGTTAAAAGACTTAGGAGTGAAAGGGTTAGTGAATTTAAGGCATACATGTTGATTAAACTTTAAATGGCACTTTGAGAAAAATTTTAGGAGGCTTATTGGACTTATACAAAGATTAATCATTAGTTAACTTGATTCAATCTAAAATTGGAGAAGACTTGGAAGTGAATACAATCTCAGACACAAGTCGTGTTAAAACTCGTATAATTGTCAAAAATTAAGTGTTGAAGACTACGACTTAACACACGATCATGTTTAGCCTATGTCATTATGTCTATATAAAAGTGAAGTTACACAACCTCTAATATGATTATATACCAACCGTTATAACTTTTTAGAAAAATAAGTTGAAAGACACAATCTCCAAAATGGGCATTTCTCAGGTTGTGTCCACTACCAAAATCTGAATTTATTTTGAATTTAAGGAGTGTTTCTATGCATTTTTGGAAGTTTTGACATCTTTGTTTGTTGAGAGTTATGAGTGTTTCTTTTCCTTGTTCTGTATTAAACTTTGAATTTATCAAAAGATGTTTTCTTTATGATGTTTGATTATTTAATGAATTTGATTCTTAATTCCTTTTTAAGAGAAAATTATATGATTTAGCTTTCCTGAGATTGGATCAAACTTGCTTATAGGTTCTTTAGAATTTTATTCCTGGATGGATTTATAACAAATGTATAACTTTAAGCTTAAGCTGGATCACTGAACCATACTATATTTCATTTTTGCAGTGGACTTAGACTAATGAAGAGGTTCTGAAGTTCAATGACTAATTTCCTTATGTGTCTGTTGATGACGTTAAATAGAATAACTGTAAGCTTACAAAGGTACTTATGGAAAATGTTAAATATCCTTGGTTGAGATATATAAAAGGATGCTTAGGAAAGGCAGTGGATAATGATGGTCATTATATGTGCTTTTTGTGAGGAAGGTCAAATTGATAGTGCTTATGGGGAACATTTACTTATAAGGCTAGAAAGGGTGACCAAGTTGATTGTGCTACTAAAGAGGGAGAAGATCTACTTGTGGAGAGGGTGAACAACCTAACAGTGTTAATAGAGTTAAAGAACAATCTAAATCTGTTGCAAGAGAGGGAGAATAGTTTGATTATATTGTTAGAATGGGAGAACAACGTACTTGTGCTCTTAGCGAGGCTTAGGTAGCCTCAAATGATTCAAATAAAAGTAGTTTAGATGATCCAACGTATAAAGGTAACAAAAAAGCATTTAGTGACATTAATGATTATAGTTCATTTAATTTTGATGACATATTTAATAAGGTATTTAGTAAAGAGCTACTAAAGAAGTTAAGAGGTATCTTTATAATGGTTTCAACTTAGAGTATAAAATTAGTAAAAAAATGTCTCAATGAATAATATACTAAAAATACATACATATCTGTTATATGAAGATCCAAATAAGCTTACGAGTGTAGTTGATAGTTTAAAGGTTGGTATATTATTTAATTTAATGAATGCATTTAGATAAGTTCTAGTCTATATATGATTGAGAAGGATTTTAATTACTTATATATAAACAATAAGAAATTTAAAATAACTATTATTTGCAAAAAGAGGTTGTGGCTGGAGAATACTTACTTCTCCAATACAAAATGGTTCTACATTTCAAACCAAGAGATATTAGTCCATTCATGAGTGTGAACGAGAATACCATAATAGAAAATATAAAGCACTTTAGATTGCAAAAAAAATACTTCCCATATTTTGGAGATAGTCCTATATATGATATTAGTGGGCTCAAGGGTTCACTTTTAATAAACTTCAATATTAAGATTATGAATAAAAAGACATATAAGGTGAAGAAGTTTGTATTAGAGATATTGATGGTGAGAAGGGCAATCAATTTGAAAAATAAAGTAATTATATATTAGCTTTATTAAAGTATAATTTGGATGGTTCTTTTATAATCAAGTATCTAAGAGGATTCTTTGATTCCATATGCATACACTTAGATGATTGTAAAAAGGGTTTTTTGGCTACTTGTAGGCCTTTCATATGATTCGATGGTTGTCACTTGAAGGGAAAGCATGAAGATAAATTGCTATGAGCCATTGGTGTAGGTGCAAGTAACAATATGTTTCCAATCACATATATTATAGTTAAAACTAAGAATAGAGAATCATTGAAATGGTTTCTTAGATGTTTATAATGAGATATTAAGGACTATAAATATCACAACTGATTTTTCATTTTTGTCAATCAAAAGTTAAGATTTTAGTTACCTTTCATACGTTATATTATATGCATTCTTCAAGTGTTTAAACTTAATGTTTTTCTTTGTAAAAGAGCTTATAACATGTCTTAATATTGATATGGCTAGTGTTAAATCTGTACCTATATTAAAATAAAATTAAGAAAATGAAAGTTGTAAAAGATAAAGTATAGAGAGAAACAAGATTATAACATTTAATGATTTTGATAGGTATATAGTTTTTTTTTACTATTTATGAATTTGACTAATGGACTACCTGATAGTCTAAGGCATGTTTATTTTTAAGTTTTTAACTTGAGTAGATACATGAAACAATTGAAAGGGATTGAAAAATTATCCTTTACTAGTTGGAAAAAATACTAACAAATAGTTCATACAGGACACTCACAATGATGTACTAAAATTTAATATGTTGAACAAACATTGAGAGAACTTCATTGTATACATAAAGGAGGCTAGGGACAAGCTTATTATCACAATACTTGAGATGAATAAAATAACAATGATAAAGAGATTTAACAAAAAAAAGCAGCAAATAGAGAAATATAATGGGCCCACTTATCCTATAATTAAAAAAACCTTGAAAAGTATAAATAACTTGCCAAAAATTAGATTCCATACTTTAGTGGTAGAAGATAATTTGGAGTGGAACATATAAATTTTTTAACAACATATTATTGATTTTGGCATACACTTGCATATGTAGGAGATAGAATTTTAGTGAAATTCCTTGTTAACATTCTTAGGCTACAATTAAATGCAATGGTGGTAGACTTGAAGAATATATATTTTATACATAACAAAGGAAATTTTCAATAAACTTATATAGGTCAGGTTTTTACAGTTCCTAAAGAAAATATGTGACCAATCCCTAGTGAAAACCATAGTTCTAAAATTCATCTACCATAATACAAGAGAAAATCTAAAAGGTCAAGAAAGGCAAAGAGCAAAGAGGTAAGAGAGGAACAAAGCCCATATAAGGTCACTTAAGAGGGCATCAAATTTTACGTAAAAAGAGTAAGCAGTATGATTCTAAATGCGTAGCAGTAGGTGATCTCAGTTATGAAAATTAACGTATGCTTTGTTATATCAACGTATGTCAAATCTTTATTTTTTTTATCTATGTATCATATCCAAAGGAAGCTATTAGGGTTGTAACAGGACTTTGGGTATATTTACCTTTAGTCTTGATTTTGATTGACATTTTGTAATTTGCTCTTCTTTACAATGATTTGAAGTTAATTTGGTCGAATATATATTTTTAGTTAATCAGCACCAATGGTACTAGCCCACAATCTAACGTCAACATCATGCAAATTGAAAGTGCGGTTATATTTACATGTGATAAGACAAATTTGTTGAATGAATCCAACATAAAGCATCTTGAAATTAGCAGCACTAAAGCAAAATGAAAATTATGCAGCTAGAGGCTTGAGCTCATGATCACGGGATGTATCACAGGCAGCTGGAGGTAGATATTGCCATATTGGTATCAGACCATAGCTGGGGAAAACTGCCATCTTGGATGAGCATGCACAAATCCAGAAGCTGGAACAGATGTTACTTTTAGTTGTTGTTCCATCATTTCTTTATCTGCCTTGAGTGTTAATTTCTCTTCAAGAAGTTCATTCTTTTCAGTTTATTCAGGTGCAGAAAGTCAAGAAGGTTATTACTCAAAAAAATACCAAAGAAGTAGATCCAATTATCAAAATACTAGGCAGCATTAATCAGCCTAAACGTACAAGCACGTCTAAAGAACTAAACCACAATCAATAATATTGAACATCAAGATGTTTTAGGCCAACAGTAGACAATTACTACTTACTAAAAACCATGATAATCCTACAAGTCATTGAAAACCAACTGACCTGTGTCACTACTGCCATTAACATTATTGTAATTGTTGCTAAATTTCTAACAGCTAAGGTCAACAACACTAATTGCAAAGTTTGAAATGATCATTTCCATACTTTTACCATTAGTGTGAGATGATTATATGCCCATAATTTCAGTAACTAAGTTCCCCCATCACTGGCACAAAATTTGGATTAAGTTAAGACATTTTATCACATCAATGTACTTAAAATGGTTACCTTCAGACATTTTATTTCTTCAAGTCGCTTTTCATTCAATTCTTTGAGTTCCAGAGCCTCAGCTTTAAGTTGGTTCAGGACTCTAATAGCATTATCAAGTATAGCTGGTTTGTCCTTTTGAGCAGCTCTCCCAGGATCCAAAACGTGAAGAATCAGATCTTAATACTGAGGTAACTTGGAAAAGCAAACGACGAAAGTTGAAGAAGGAAGAGAAAACTGAACACAAAAGACAAAGGTGCCTGTTTGCGTTATAAACGTAAACGACGGAAAAAAAAAAAGTCTACCTGAAAAAGCTAAAATGAGGGGTTTTTTTAGAAAGCTCCAAATTTGAGCTTCTTAAAAAGCTGTATTTTAGCTTCTAAAAAAGTCATTTTTATTTAAAAAGTGATTTTAGATTTTACGGCCAAACACTCATTTTTTTAAAAAATAACTTTTACGATAGAAAAAAGTGTTTTTTCACCCTCCAAAAGCTGAACCAAACAGACATTTATTTTTCATATTAAGATGAGAAATTTTCTCAAATTATTCACTCATATTCATCATCATTCTTTTATAGGAAGAAGTTAATAAGTATGAAAGAAAGTAATGTTTAATCTTAGGAAGATGAGATCGTGTATAAAAAAGATCAACAAAAGTTTGAGTTTTTATTTATTATCAGGTAGTGTTACCTTTAAACTAATATATTTAATAAAATATGTTAAAAATGAAAGTTTAATAAATGGGTATACTAACAAAATAGTATATTTTAGTCATTACTTAAATACAACCTCATTTGGATTTATATTCAAATTAAAGGGGTTTTCTTAATTTCTTGGCAATTATCTCTAAATGAGATTCTTTAGGAAACATCAACCTTGACATCATAACTTACCATCGCATGTCGAGGCAATACATTTTTGAACCTGAATATTAATATAACATTATTTTCATAATTAACATAATATCAATTATGTTTTTGATTAAAAATTTCTTATAATTTATTCAAATATTATAATAAACCATATAATAAAAAGAAAGTGCCAACTTTAATGATAAAATGGATTAAGAAAATTTTCTAGGTCTATTATGTATCATTTTGCATCATATTATAAAGTTTAATAGATATTATCACAAAAATAGAAAAATTAATCATTGTCTAAATGACAATCATACGAGTACCTCTTCATCCATTACAATTTTAATTCTAAGAAACAAATGGCTGCTGACATGAAGTATATCCTTGAACTATAAATTCAATATCCAACTCATCATTCATAATTAACTTTATTGTACGTTCACACTCACTATCTTAAGACGTGATTCAGTACACTTATTTGCCTACATATTTGCAATCAAAGTTGGAAAAAGAAATTTGTCAGAAATCAGATATGTTCAAACTTCATTACTAAGCTAAAAATAGCTTACTACTCGTATTTTTTTAACATATGTGAGATCAAGTTAACTTTACTTGTGTGGTCATTTCTTATAATGAGGAGATTCAAACAATGTTAAATAGATGATGAGAAAATTAAACACTTATTGTAGTATAATTGCTAATACTATGATAATTATATATTATTGTTTTGAATTTGAGATACAAGCTTGCTGCATTTCAGTATATTTCCGGAAGTTGTATGATGATAGAATTTAAATACATGTTCATATCATTAAAGAGTTGTGATAGTATGATTTATTTTCTTATTACCAATACAAACTGGATAAAAAGTTAGATCATAACACTTTAGTATTATAGTTTCATAAGTACAGCAATTTTGGTTTGACTCAACCAACCCACGCTATTAATAATTTATTTTCATTCAATATTAGAAGTAATATTTCAATATAGTGAAATTCTCAGCATAGGGAATTTGAACAAAAACAAGAGTAAAAATGAGGAGAAATATTATTTTAAAAATGCACGCTTACTCCTTAATCCCTGAACTGAACTTGACCTATTAGTTTACTTGAGTTCAGGAGGGTACTCACATGCATAGTCGGCATACGCCCATAAGAATCTTGGTCGATTGGAGAATAAGAAAGTCGGCAATGCCAGTAGGGCCCTTCTGTACTTAATAGCCACTTGCTAATGAATAATAAGTATCTTAAATGAAAGTAATTGATTATGGTATCTGAACTTCCAATCTGTGAAGGAAGAGGCAGGCACTAGCTCACTTCTCCTGATTTTTATGGCTGTCTGCCAACCAACATGGGGCGGGTTCGGTATCATAGTATTTTGAACGTAGAACTCACTAAATAAAGAAAACTCAACGTCAAGTGGAATGGTAAAAAATAAAAAGGGAGGTGTTACTATTATTCAAAAGGTAAAGTTTGCATGCACTGCACATTCGACATCTCAACTTATGGGGACTTCAAGCAATGATTACATGCTTTTTAACGCTTTAGCGCCAACTGCATGTAAATGTGGAACAATCAAAAGTAACATAGAATGCTTCCAGTTGTCAAATGCCACGTTTTCTTGTTCCTTTCGTTCTTGGGTGGGAAAGGGATGTGATCCTATGTACCCCATAAACTGTATCAATCCTGTGCCAAGCTATCCCAACTCTTCATTTATGTGGGAGGATTTGATGTGGGGACAACGTGCTTTTTATTTGACTTGCAAAGTATGATTGGATTCCACATAAATAGAGGGTTGGGATGGCTTGACACAAAATTGGTACAGATTACGAGGTACAGAGGATTTGATGTGGGGACAACGTGCTCTTTATTTGACTTGCAGAGTATGATTGGATTCACACGTAATTAGCAGTCTAATTACAGAACAGTATAGCCGGCCCCGCAGGACCATGTCGGCCACATAACATAATCTCCCCAAGCTTCACATGCCTCTCAAGTATAAAGCCATGATCAATCTTCCCATCAACCAACAGCCTCAATAAAACCACTGCAATAAGTACTTCGCCATTATTGGCACTAAAATTGTGTGGCATCAATTTTTCTGTTACATAAATTATTGGCACTAAAATTGTGTGGCATCAATTTTTCTGTCTCTAATTTTTATGTAATACTAAATCGGGTGAATAATTATATAATTTAAATAAAATATTTCAAGATGAATAATTCAACGACTTTAAACTAATATATCGACAAAAAAAATTATACATACTATGAGTTCTATGCATAACTCATAATATTTCTTATAGAGTTTAAAGCTCGCTCAAATCCAAAACTTGAAACACCAAGTACTCCATCCGATACTAATTTGACCTACCCTCAGACTAGCATCAAATTGCACTATACAATATCAATAAGTCATTCTATTGCTTACCAACACATGATTCGTGTGTGTTCTTAATGTCTTTCCTGAAAGGGATTCAGTGGGCCAATCTTGCTGTACACAGAAGTCATAACGCTTTTCTTTACTATAATTTACTCAACCGCACCTAAAGATTTGAATTCAGAACCTCTTAATCTTGGAAAACGAATAACAACTATGGGACTAATTTCAACTCTCGATCTCATCCTATTCTTACCTACTTGTGACCGATTATGTCTTATCTTGTCATTGTGAGGGTCAACCTAACAGTGAGTCGTAGAATAAGTCCAGCATTAAGCTAATAACCTTAAGCGAGTCATATGCACCTTGTCAGTTACATTTTTCAATTATAATGCCACTCCTAATAAAAGAAATGCATTTAAATCCATTTGTTAAGGATTTTCAGAAATGATCTATTGCAGTTATCAGTTTACCTGATGCATTTCTAAATTGTCTTTAATTTCTTTTGAGTTCACTTTGCAGTGGACTCCAACTCGTTGTAAAAGCAACACCAGTCATTTCAGTCTTGTTGCAATTGGGTATGCATGTCACATCACTTTTTGCGTTTGTTATACCAAATATCTACTCAAACAGTAAAGCTGTTTCAAGAATCAGAACAAAGCTCAGTGTCCTTGGGATTGGGATTGAGAAGAAGAATGACTACTACAGGCTTTTTCCCTCCTGAATAAAGAAAAAAGTCTACCAGGTAACGTCGGGCCCAATAAGAATGTGATTCAATACCTTTGGGAAATTACCTATTTCCACTGGTATTTAATTTTAAGCGGTTTGACAATTCAATCAATGAGAAGTTTATCTTATTTATTATTTTAGAATTGCTTAGGTCATTTATAGTATTTTCTCCTTTTAATGTCGGAGCTTTGTCTTTACTTTTTCTAATATGGAATTTTGATGATTTATTATAGTCTTTACAAGTTTTATTATCATAACAAACAGTAAAATGTTGACAAAATGACTCCAATTTTTTAATTTTTAAACATTTTATATGTTAACTAATTTTGTCTCATATCTTGAAATAATTTTGAACCTTTTTAATATAATTAATTAATTCTTTATATGTTAATTTATTGCAAGATATTTGTTTAGTACTTTTTTTCTTAATTTTATTTCTAACTTTTTCTCTTAGAGGAATGGGAATTCTCACAAGGATCTTCTTCTTTCAAAAGGGTTTATTTGAATCCTCTCTTAACACTGTTTGTGTTAGAAAATATCTTTGTACCATTTAAAATTTAAAGACTTTACTAATTAAATTTGTTTTCTTTAGGTGGGAAGGATATCCTATGAAATATAATGATATAGCTATTAGTATTTTTATCTAATTATAATTTTTTTCATTTATTCTAACAACTTTTAATGTCATATTTTGTGACACAATTAAGTGATAGTTCACTTAGTAATAATATCTAATACTAAAAGTGTATTAGTAATAAAGATGTATAGCGTTAAAATTAGGAAATGAAGCCAAATTATTAGGCAGAATTACACTGACAAAAAAATGAAAATAAATGATGGTTGAGAATTTAGGTTGATTAATTTAGAATGCACCATAGTAAAAGAACTTGTAAGAAAGATTAGAAAGTATTGGGTTTTCTTGGCTAAATTAAGAACTAGATTAATTGACTCAAACTTTGATGACAATATATGGATAAAAGGTGACATTAATTCTCCTTTGACTTTAAACTCTTTTAGTTAAAAGTTAGAGCTTTTGGGTTGCTTTGGGTTTGCATTTAAATATTTAGGTTAAAAATATATTTTAATCCTTAAAGTTTGAACCAAAATTTAAAATCCAATGAAATCCTAAATTTCTTCAAGTTAGGAGTCCATACCAGTCACGCAAGTATCTGACCTGGACTCTAAAATCCTTTAGGGTTAAATACAAAAAAAAAACCTAAAATTTTCTTAAAATTTTAATTATAGCCCAAACTTTAAAATGTAGCAATAAAATGTTTAAACTTTCAATTTTTTTCAATTCTAACTCGACATTAGTTTCACTGTTATCTTTACTGACATGACATTGCTACGTGCCCACGACCCTCACTAATCAGACATGTTAGCATCATTAGGAGGAGCTTTTTTAATTATCAAAACGACGTTGTTTCTTGATGATAGTAAAACGACGTCATTTCAACTAAATGCATATCTCTGTCTCTTCTCTGTCGATCATCTCTAAAATCCCTAATCTGTAACCTAAAATCCTCCAGCGTTCATAAAAGAGTGATTTTGTGTGGGGGTGCTTCTTTTGTCGTAAATTTAATTGCTCCATCAAACCAACAAATGTTCTTTATGATTTCGTGCATGGTTGCTTCATAAGAAAGTGATTTATTGTCGAGTCAAAACTGAAAAATTTTGAAATTATGACTTCTGTCGTCGAACTTCTTGCGGCGCCAACTAAGGTAGGATTCGTCCTCTCACTCTCTATTGTTCTTTTTTCTTGATTCATTTTTTATTGAATATTTATAAAATGAAATGTTGTTGTACTAGGGTTTAAATTGGAATTTGATATTGATTCATTTATATAATGATCTTAAGATCTTCTGTTTCTAAACACATTGTGCTTCCAAAAAAAGTTTTCCCTTAATTTAAGTGTCCTTTTTGTTTCTCACTTTTTTTTCTTCATCCATAGTCTAGATGAACCAGGAAATTGAATAGTGGTGGTCATTAGCTAAATTCAGAAAAGAAAAAGAAAAGGTGATTTTTTTAATTAAAAACGAGAATTGACTTGTACGTGTACATAACGTCTTATAAAATTAGTGACAAACTTATCAGTTGGTCAATTATAGAGTATATTTAGTAGAGGAAGGGAAGGGAGGTTAAATGAAGAAAAAATGGGAGTTACTAAGAATCACCATATATTTAGGTAAAAAGTTGTCATTTTCCACTTGCCCAAATTCTTTAATACTTCCACTAAACCCTGCAAAAAATGGTTATATAAATTGCTGAAGTGTTAATCAGATAAAGAAATGAACATCAGATATATGGATATTTAAAGTTTACCTTTTGCTTATCACTTACAAAAGCCCATCAATTTCCACTTAAGTCGAGATCTTCAGCAAGAATGCTTAAAAACCAATTCTATGATTGGTAATTTTCTTCCTCAACTACAACCCAACATATAGGAAACATCTAATTTTTTCCGTCACGACCAACAATAGATAATAATGCACCACCAAAGAAAGTCTTCAGAAAACATCCATCTAACCCAATAATCTTCCTACATCCACCAAGAAAACCATTCTTCCAAGCACTAAAATCCCCATAAAATCTTTTGAACATTGGTTTCCCAGTATGTTCATCAAAATCACATCAATAATAAACTTTCCATCTTTGTTAGCCTGTCTTAACTCATGTCCATAAAACCATAACTTCGCATGATGACCTTCCATTGATCGTCAAATCATAGTAATTGCTTCCCACTTAGCCTTATAACATTGAATTTTAGTGACCTTAATGCATATTTTGATTAAATATCATCCATCATTTCACTAATAAGTCAATTCAGGTTCCTCCTAAACTTGCGTATGATCTCTTTCACAATCCATTTATGGCTCGCTTGCTAATTCCTCTACACTTTACTGCAGTTATGAGTGTTTTTGACTCTCTTCATAATAAGTATTTTCTCATTTCCTATCTAGCTAGCATATACCTAAAAAGGGCAATGTGCATCACAAGCTGCTTCTATTCATACACCAGATCTCGCCATTGAAACATTATACACGTTTGTAATTGCATACTTCCTTATAGCTTCCCTCAACTGATTCTCGTCCTTGAACTCATTCCAATTTCAAACCTAAAATTTGTTATTTCAACTTTTGGATTAAAATTAATGTATTTCTTCTTTAGTAACGATGCTTCATCATCACTAGGAACTAGTGATTTAATTTCATCATCATTGTCATCATAATCACTATTTCCACAATGTGAACTTCCTTATACTATTCTAGGATCTTTCGATTGATCACCAACTTCACTGAAATTCTTTTCACTACCACCAACACTATCGACAACATTGTCAAATTGAAACCCACTTTTCAAAGTCTTCTCATACCTCTTCTCATTTGTTCTAGCAAAAACATATTCTTCATCATCAGTTCCAATGAATTCCTCACCAACTAAATCATCACTAGAATCACTATCTTGCATAACAATGAAGGCCTCATCTTCCTCCAATTTAACTTGGAGCAACCCCTCATCTTGCTCTAATTCATAATTAGATTCTGACTCCTCACCATCTCTCGCAAGATTCTCATAACTATAATCATAATAGATTCAACATTTTGACAATTCAATTCTTCCAATTTTTGGAACATAGCCAACGTGTCCTTGTCATGCTTTAAGCTTAACTCCATCAAGCTTCTAATGGACTTATGGAAATTTGTAAAACATAGAGATTACTCTATGTTCTTTATCTTCGGAAATCCCTTTTAGAACTAGTATGCTTAGTTCATTAATACCCATATACTTTTTTCATCAATACCCATATCCTTATAGCTTCCCTTAACTGATTCTTGTCCTTGAACTCATTCCAATTTTAAACTTAAAATTTGTCATTTCAACTTTTGGATTAAAATCAATGTATTTCTTCTTTAGTAATGATGCTTCATCATCACTAGGAACTAGTGATTGAATTTCATCATCACTGTCATCATCATCACTATTTCCACAATGTGAACTTCCTTATACTATTCCAAGATCTTTCCATTGATCACCAACTTCACTAAATTCTTTTCACTACCACCAACACCATCAACAACATTGTCAAATTGAAACCCACTTTGCAAAGTCTTCTCATACCTCTTCTTATTTGTTCTAGCAAAAACATATTCTTCTTCATCAGTTCCAATGAATTCCTCACTAACTAAATCATCACTAGAATCACTATCTTGTATAACAATGAAGGCCTCATCTTCCTCCAATTTAACTTAGAACAACCCCTCATCTTGCTCCAATTCATAATTAGATTCTGATTCCTCACCATCTCTCGCAAGATTCTCATAACTATATCATGGTAGATTCAACATTTTGACAATTCAATTCTTCCAATTTTTGGAGCATAGCCAACGTGTCCTTGTCATGCTTTAAGCTTAATTCCATCAAGCTTCTAATGGACTCATGGAAATTTGTAAAACATAGAGATTACTCTATGTTCTTTATCTTCGAAAATCCCTTTTATAACTAGCATGCTTAGTTCATCAATACCCATATCCTTATAGCTTCCCTTAACTGATTCTCGTCTTTGAACTCATTCCAATTTCAAACTTAAAATTTGTCATTTCAACTTTTGGATTAAAATTCATGTATTTCTTCTTTAGTAACAATGCTTCATCATCACTAGGAACTAGTGATTGAATTTCATCATCACTGTCATCATAATCACTATTTCCACAATGTGAACTTCCTTATACTATTCCAGGATCTTTCGATTGATCACCAACTTCACTGAAATTCTTTTCACTACCACCAACACCATCCACAACATTGTCAAATTGAAACCCATTTTACAAAGTCTTCTCTCTCATTTGTTCTAGCAAAAACATATTCTTCATCATCAGTTCCAATGAATTCCTCACCAAGTAAATCATCACTAGAATCACTATCTTGCATAACAATGAAGGCCTCATCTTCCTCCAATTTAACTTGGAACAAACCCTCATCTTGCTCCAATTCATAATTAGATTCTGACTCCTCACCATCTCTCGCAAGATTCTCATAACCATAATCATAGTAGATTCAACATTTTGACAATTCAATTCTTCCAATTTTTGGAGCATAGCCAACATGTCCTTCTCATGTTTTAAGCTTAACTCCATCAAGCTTCTAATGGATTCATGGAAATTTGTAAAACATAGAGATTACTCTATGTTCTTTATCTTCAGAAATTCCTTTTAGAACTGGCATGCTTAGTTCATCAATACCCATATCCTTTTTTCTTATAATCTTAAACCCCCCCGCCCTCCCCGGCCACCCCCCCAACCGGTTTGTTTTTGTGTGTGTGCTG
>JANVCQ010000002.1:18492383-18514747 GCA_025531925.1 Erythroxylum plowmanianum | reverse complement strand
ATATTTAGCATCATAGTAATCAGACCAGACATGCATCTTTTACATCATAAATCACGTGTCTTTGCTTCATCTTCTTTACCATCCATTTCATGCGTGAATTTGGTCTGCACTAAAGGGTAGTTTGCATTCTAAATCTTTAGCTAGGTCTTGTATGTCGCATGCATCTAGCGTCTTAGGAATAAAATATTGCATTTGTTCATCTTAGCTATAATTTGCATTTAATTTTTATTTTTCCCCTAGCATATACACACTTACTTTTGATTGAAAGTTAGATTTCTTTCTTGTATCTTGATCTCTGTAGGACGATACCCTTACTCATCTATACTACATATTAATTTAAGTAGGGGATTAAATTTGTAGGCTAACGACAACCTACCAATAACATACCAACATAAGTGATTAATAACTTTTTCTTATCTATTCTAATTTTTTTATCTAATTAACATTGTTAATGTTATGCATATTATTTTGTTGGTTGAAACAAATTCAGTTGGTAGTTATTCTGTTATAAAATTGTCATAGGTAATTGTATAATTTTAACCTAAGCCTAAACCCAGATTCTTATATTTTACATTACAATGCTATTGATTTCATCCTATTTATGTTTAGCAAACTTGAATACAAAGTTGCATGTCAGCTATCGATGAATGTCTTCCTAGTTAACAAAGCATCAATATGATTTATACTAATTTTAAACTAATATGCATTCATTAGCAACTTGACCAATCTTTAATGCAAATGAATTTTCATAAACAGATTGGTTCTCAAGTTGCCAGTTCCACAAGCACTACTCAAAGGAAATATAGACGGGTTGATCCAAGTTTTTGTAAATTATCATTTGAACTAAAAGGTTTTAGATTTGAAGATAATTCTAGCATAACCTTTAGACAATTATAAGCTACCATAAGTGAGGAAAGAGCAATAATTAGGACTAGCAACCAACAAGTTGACAAACTAGACCCTTGATTTGGTGTTTTTCAATCTATGACAATTGATTTGGTGTATTTTGTTACTACATTGTTATTTTTCTTATAGGATGGTTGTCATTATGACAAAAACAACATATATGTTTATATATGACATATCTTTTATGTATGGTGATTTGATATTATTTAAATACCAAGTTGGTTCTATTATATGGTTTATGGTTTGTATATATATCTCTTGCTCCTTTTTTGATAGGTTCATCTAGTAAACTAGAAATGAAAATTTTATTGTGAAATGGAAGTAGATACTAAGATAATAATAATAATTTTGTAGATAGATAGTAATTGAAATATTGTTATCGAAAGGAAGTCGGTGTATTTAAAGGCTTATAAAGTATAACTCCATTTAATAATAAAAAACATAAGTGCATTTATACTAGCTATACTAAACTTTGAATTTTATAACCATATAGAAGATGAATATTGAAACAAAAGACCAAATTGAATACCATAAACTTTAACCCTTTTTTCTCTTTAGTCAACATCTCAATGTATTGCTTCATAATTTTCAATTGCACATCATCTTTATTTGGGTCCATGTATACTACTCATTCTTTCAGCATCCTTCTTCAATGCATATATTTCATTCTTAAATTTTTTTAATGACATAGATTGCTCTCTTCAAAAATTGCTTATCATACCATTAAAAAAATTCACATTTACTAACAGAATAACTAGGATATCCCAAAAATCTTCTACTCGAATTACTATCGCTCTATGATTTCCTAAACAAGCATCAATTCCATAATTGCAAATCATTTTGTTAACATTCTTATAGTTAGAGCTACTAGATGTTGAGAATTCCACTTGCAAATTATGATAACAATTTTATAATCATTAATCAATAACATAATTGATACATGTATTAGCATAGATACACTTCCAGCTATTTTCAACTTATAAAAAGCCTACTCCCACGACAATGTTGCAAATGAGGGATAGATAATCTTAACCACAAGCAAACAATTCCTTTATATTATGAGATTTGTGTACATAAGTTGAGTTCAACATAGGTCTTGTAGATTTAGAACACCATAAAGTACTACTATTATCAAAAACCTTAGTTTTTAGCAAGGAATCATACTACAGCATGCATAAAGCATATAGAAATTGTAACCTAAAATGGGAAATTATGAAGGAAAATCTTGGTTTTGTGGTTTGAAGTTGGAGATGGCATATCGGACTATGTCTAAAGAAGATACTTACATTAATTAATGATGTCTTCGTAAGATTTGGACCTTAAGACAAATTCATCAAGAATTTGCTACTTGAAAAATATATTTATATATTCCATAGCATAATCCAATCACGACAATACCTTGAGTTGATATGAGAATTTAACTAAATTAAAATCAAGTCATATTCAACTTGACAACAATTTGTAAGTTGGGCCACACTATGAATACTTATCCTGTTAACTCAAAAGATTAGAAGTACTAACAAAGTGATTGGGAAATACAGTTAACCTATTGCCTTTTAGAGTATGAAAAACAATTGGAGGTGATGGTCAGACAATGCATGAAATCCTAAACCATAGTCATAAATTTAACAAGTCATAATCATAAATTTAATTGAGAATCCCAAATCATAGTCATCCCCACACTGAAAACCAGTAGTAAACATACAATCAAAGCCAAATTATACGATTTAGAAAGGATGATACATTAGTTAGATAAGAGATGATGGTGAAACTGAGGAAGGAAAACAAACCCTGATAAAGCATCCAACAATGTTTGGAATTGGAATGAAAATTAGAGATGAGGGATTTCAACCTAAAATTGAGAAGAATGCACAACAAATTAGGGAGGAAGATGGACATGTCTACTTTGAACCAAAGAAAGCCCCAGACAACAACAATGGAGGACGATAAAGGAAGCCCTAAGAGCTGTCTACTTTTGACTAGAGAAAGCATCAAAACGACATCACCTTTGCCTATTTTTAGTCTAATCGACACGACAACATTTGGACTATCCCAAAATGTTTTTTTTTGAAATTTTAAGAAAACTATATTACTAAAAACGATAAAGTCTACAATATACAAAAACTAACACGTCTATGAAGGCAATCAAAGAACAGGGGGGAAGCAGCCCCTACAAGCACAAAAAAGCACAATCAAAACAGACCACTAAAACTATAGAAACCAACGCCACCTCGTTGCCAGTCGTATAGAATCCTGTTTACCATTCACGAGGATAATCTCCCTAATCAAGTTAATTATGGTATCCGCCAGCACATATTTGCATCTTTCCACTTGCTTGTAAATTCGATTGTTCCTCTCTCTCCAAATTTGGTAAATAACCATCTGAAATGAGACCTGGATAAGTAAACCACTATCTTAATAATCTCTTTTCAATTTCATCAGTCTTTTGCCATATGTCCACACAAAAAATTAGTAAAATTTGCCAGCAAAATTTTTTCTGATGGATGATTAATGTAAATGGTTAGTCAAGGTTATTTGGATACATTTGAAAAATCTTAAGGTTCTTTTTGAACAAGTTGAAACAATAGGGTTTAATTTGAATTTTGATGTCAATGCTATGGTCTTTATTGACCCTTTTGTCCAAAGATTTTATGTTACGCAAATCATTTAACTTAAATTTCAAATTTACAAAATTCTAAACTTTTATTTGAATTTCATAAAAAAAAAGATAAACATGATATTTTTTATATAAAAAATGCGACCAACATTATATATTAGAGCGTGGAATGTGAGTCCACCACTTTAGTTGAGTCTTTGTTTTTGTGATTTAAACCATTATTAAATGAGTTTGATGCTCTCTTCTTGCTTTTGTCAAAGTCACTTGGAGTGTAAACGTGGTAGAATGAAAAAAGGGCTTCCAGTGGTAAACCAGAAGGGATCATCATTATCTCCATTGCCATTTCCTGTGGCAACAGCAACATTGCATCTCCCAACGTATCGACTATACCAAGTACTTTGCTCCTATTAGTCAAGCTAATCAGCTCTTGAAGATAAGTATGTTCACAGGAACAAAATCCATAAGGTCACAATACCTACCAATACTGAAGCATTAACAACTTTCTTATGAAGCAAGATCAAAAGTCATAGCACAAAATCAAAAATAGGTTATTTCATTAATTTAAAATTTTTAACTATATAATAATATTAAAATTCTTTCTAGTGCTATTAAATATAAAAAATTAATTAAATTTTAGTATAAATTGGCCAATAGATTTTTACTTTTATCTAAAAATTATATTAAACAAATTATAATATTAATTTAAATTAATAATTTATTAAATAGTTTATTTAGAACACATAATTTATAATAAATTATATTTATTCATTGCAACCTTGCCAAGATGACCTAACACAAATTTTTTTGAATATATTTTTCCTTTTTATGAGCTCCACCAAAATTTTGTGTTTTGTATTGAACTGATTGATATCGTTTGATATGCATTGTGCTGATCGAATAATAGTATGAAAACTTATAATACCATACAAAATTATGATTTTGGAGAATGTCAACTTTTTCACTGAGTACTAATTGTTACTGGCAGGTAAAGTCATTACTAACATAATATCAATGTCAAAATGAAATTTAATTTTTATCATACTAAATTATACTAGAAAATTTTTAGTTGTGTTGTTCATATTGATCTGTATACCAAAATATCAAAAAAAATGTTGAGTTAAATTTATAAGTTAAGAAAAATTGAAAGATTAAATTAAAAATTATTAATAGCAAATGTATTTTAAAAATAGCTTTCATATCTAAAAATAGTTTCATAATAATTTTAATAAACGAAGCTATTGAATCAAAATTTAAAATATTGTTATTTTAATCATAATAAAAGACTAAATTTTTATATAAATTAAAAATAGTCTTTATACTTTTTACCTAATTTCATCCTTAAAACATTGTTTTTAAAGTAAATTATATTTAAAATCTTAAATTTTGTATAATTTTGTATTACTAATCAAAACTATTAAAAATAACAATAAAATATTCAAATTTTAATATATTATAAAATTAACTTGACGTTGATCTTATAATTGACAGTGCTGATATGACCTATTATAGCAAAACCCTTTGAAATATAAGTATCTACACGATAAAAAATATTTTTCAAGTAAACTAATATATTAGAAATTTAAAAAACCTAATAAAGGCCTTCAAACATAATATCCCCTGCTTGGTTGTTGGGAAAATGGTGATTTTGAATAATTACTTTTTGGTTTATATGCTCAACATTGTATGTTAACCTGTCTATAAGTGGGCATATCATTCCTTAATAATATTCAGTAAGAATTTTCATAGTTATTGAATTATGTCTTTAGTTTTTGAGAAAGCATGGTTTGAAGGTGGATTTTAAGCTTAGACATACCAGGGATCATCTGTACAAAAAAGTTTAGTGAAAGCAACAAAATCTTACAAAGTATAAAAAGGTAATGCTTTATCATTTAATTCTTTTAGTCTAAATGTATAATTACCAATCTCGTAATTTTTTTCAGGAACCGGAAAACATAAAACTAATGACTTACTTCATTCAATCCAGAGGTTAATTTCACTAAATAAGAGGGCCAAAGTATTGAGTGAAGGTATTGTTAATAGAGTTTTAGAATGTGATCAAGGTAGTGACCGAACTTTAAAGTAGACGTTCGTACAAGTTCATTCAAATAGTTTACAGAGCATAACAAAACAAAACTGCTTAATTTATGGACTACTTTCTAAATATCTAAATACTTCTTACACAAATCTAAAGAAGACATGATATTTATTGGGGTAATGATGCGTGTTTACCTATTGTCACCGGATAACTTTTTTTGGGTTTCTAGTAAATTAGTTGATGTATAAATTTTTTTTGACGTAAATATTTACATTTTAAAAGGTCTTACCAATATGGTAGGTTATGTTAATATTAATACAGATGGTGCAGTAAAATTGGGCTCCAATATTGCTTCAACAGGAGGCATTATAAGGAACTGTCAGGGACACTGGTGTGTAGGCTTCTTACAGAATATAGGAGTCAGTGATCCTTTATTGGCCGAACTCTGCGGTGTGTATTCAGGTCTCATGCTAGTGTGGGATTGGGGTTATAGGCACGTGATAATTGAAGTGGACTCACTAGAGGTTATTAATATTCTATCGTCCTCCCTGAATGATTTGATTGAGATGGTGTTTGGTATGAGGGTTTGGGAATGAAGGAATGTAATAATTGTGAAAAACAGTGTTTGCTTTGGGGTTTTCAATTCCAGGGGAATGGATTTATTCCATTAAATTTGGGAATCTACTAAACCCACCAAGGGGGTGGGTATCGAGTTTTCATTCCAGTTTAAGTTTTTATCACGTTTATTTTTTACTCTTTTATCTTCAGCCTTTGCCCTACCATCCTCTTTACTTCCTTATCGCTTCTCAATTCCTTACAATCTTCCATCCTGTGTTATCGCATCTCATAACGAACGAATTTTTTGTTCTGCGCTTCTAGTTATATTTTCTGAAATCCCAATAAACATATGAAGGGCAAATTATTTTCATTTTTATTGAGGGTAAAATTAGTATTATATTATCTTTCATTCCCATTAAAGCAACAAACCAAACAATATTATTGATATTAATACAAAAACCCAAGTTACAAACCAAACATCGTTTTTTTAATTTTTCATACCCATTCTCATTCTCTTCTACTATTATACCATATCCATAGCCAACCCCGTGTTCAAACCAAACGCCCCCTGAGTATTCTTTTTTGGTGACAGATATCCGAGACTTGATACTTCGAGCATGGGAAGTGCAACTTGAGCATACGCATAGAGAAGGGAATCAATGTGCTGATCAATTGGCTCATTTAGCCTCTTTAACAGAGTCGGGACTGCATATCCTTCAGGAGTCTCCACGGAGCATTTTGGATGTACTCTACCGGGACATGCAAGGAACCCTATACAATAGAAATATTCGTAGGGGTTTAGGCTTTACAAGCTTGTAGCTGTTGTTTTTCTTTCCCTTGTAAACAAAAAAAAAAATTGTTAATTATAGGGTTAATAGCAAACTAATTTTGTAATAAATTGAAACTTTGAGTATCTTATCATTATTTATATTAGTTTTCACAATTATTGTAAAATAGATAGGTGAAAATTTTAAATATAATATACCTTCATTTTCTATTTCTTTTTTAAATTTAATTTAAAATTTAATCTTTATATTTAATTTATTTTTCGAAATTTTCCTATTTATTTATCAACATCTATTTGCTTTAAGTATATAACGCAGGCATGTAGATTTAATCTATGTATAATAAATAGAAACAATAAAACATAAGTGTTATTATTGAAAATTCATCCTTATTTTTAGCTTTTTAATATAGACATGTAAGTTTTTTTAATGGAAAATGTAAAGGTTTCATTAATAGAAATTGCTTTGTACAAAAATATATGTTTCACTACCATTTGTATCAATGCTACATCGTTTCACCATGACTCAAAAGAATATTGAATCATTTTTACTAACTGAATGCACGTGTAGTGTTCTTATATGATTCTCTAGCTTTACAAGGTTATGTCCTTTGCTCCTTAGATGCCCTGCTTTTGATTCCTTCTGCTCAACCCATTTCCACTTCCTTACTAGTTAGTCTAGCATCTCTATATGGAGATGTTTAGATGGTCTCTTGCAATCCTATTAGCTCCCTCTTTTTGGCTTATAGATTATGTCCTCATTTTTTTATTGCAGATCATCTGGATGGTTGTTATCTTCAATTTGGGCAGTTCTTCCTTCATCATATGCTAAATTTGTAAGCTTTGCCTTCTTTTCCTCCTTTTACCTTTGCTTAATATCTTCCCTAGATTGTTTGATTTGGACGTTGATTGCTTCACCCATGGGTTTGTTGTGATGTTCCCTAGATGTTTGTTTGTTTGATTAGAAATCCTTGGGTTACTAAGATTAAGAGTGTTTTGGTTGTTGTAGTTTCTGGTGTCTCCTTAGTTTAGATTCCATGCCTTGGATAATTACTTGCTACATTTTGTCTTAGCCTCACTTGCCAATATTTGTACTTGTATGGATTGTGATATGCTCTTTAGTAAATATTCTTCCTTAGTATCTTCCCTTCTGAAGAAATGTTTCTTCCTCTCCTTCCATAGTTTATACATAGATAAGCCCAGGTTGATTGTATAAACCATGTAATTGCCACTTGTTAGCCCTTTTTTTTTATTATAGTTAGTTGATAAATTTAGTGTAGGTGAGACTACAATTTTAGATCTAATTTATCTCCTAAATTTTCCCTAAATTGACTTCGAGTATGGACACCTGTAAAACAGGTGTTCATGATTCTCTAGGTCTTATTTGCATAAGTAGCATTGCCTTTTAGTTTTAGATAGCTAAACCTATCAATAATAAGAAATCTATTTAACATTGCTAGCCATAATATGAAGGAGATCTGAGGAGTAAGGAAGTTATTCCATAGAGTTTTCTGCCACCTCAATGTTGTTCGTCCATGCCTCATGACTCTTTTGTATGATTCCTTGTTGTATCCTCCATTAAGGTTCCTAAGTCATATATGAGAATCCTCCTTCTTTGAATTTGATTTGTAGTTAGGTATAGCTAGGATTAGGCCAATGGAAATATCTTTCCACTTATTGTAACATCCTTATACTTATGATAAGGTTAAAATAGTGTTAATAAGAGGTTAATGACAAATTAGGAAGCATGAATTATGCTTATGCATAATGTGACATACACTTACACGAGAATATTAATTTTTTGACACATTGAAATAATGATATATGTATTTATTGACATTTTTTGAGTATAATTGATTTATAAATACGATTAAAATGTCAATTGTGATTTTTATGTGTTGAAAATTTATTTGGAGAATGTTATTATTATTTCAAAATTTTTGGTAAATTTTAGGAAATTTCTAAAAACTTGGGGTATTTTGAATTAGGAAAAATAGATAAATGGGAGTGTGAATCGTGAAAGTCTCACATGCATGGCAAATGGATTACATGTATGGGTGTCACGTGTAAGTTAAAAAAAAAGAGAGAAGAAGAACACTTCTTCAGCTCTTTCGGTGTTCTTCATTGGACATTATCCAATTCTTTTCTTTGAACATGCATCACCGAAATACTTGTTCAATATTTTATATTTGGTAGTGCATATATATTGCTCTGTTTCCATTCATCTTTGATCTCCTCTAACCATCAAAACTTATTCTTCAATATCACTGCTGAAATTTTTCTGAAATCAAGTAAGTTGTGTTTTTCGATTTACTGGATATTATAAATGATTTTGATGATGTTTTAATGATAAGAAATGAGTTCATGTATGAGGTGTGTAAGAAGGATAGCTTTGGTGATGTTAAGAATGAGTTAAGTGATAATTTAGTGAAATTGAGATGTACATAAACTGTGAATATAGAATTATGAGAATATGAGTTTAAAGTGAGTTTGAGGAGTGGGCAATTGCAAAAACTAGAAATAGGATCTATTTTACCTTGAAATGAGTTATGGAAGAATGCTGGAAAATCATAAAAGAAGAAAATTTGCGGAAAAATGAAAGTGCAGAAAATATGTAGAAAGTGATGAAAAACTATAAGTAATGTTCTGTTTTTGGGTGTTGTATTTGATCTTGCATTTGAGATGTTTTAAAGTTAAGGGAAAAGAATGAAAATGAAAACTATATGATGAAATGAGGTTTTTGTTAGATATTAAAAGACATGCAGAGACATATATGCAAAAAAATTGATGAACGGCCGTATGTGAGTGTGTTTTGATGCTTATGTTTAATCTTGAAGTTTTAAGTTGTTTTAGAGTAAGATGAATTGAAAGAGAAGTAGAAAAGATGATTTTTGTGTTAGTTGAATAAGTTAGGAGTTTGAAATCTAGAAAAAAAAAATAAAGGAAGAAGAGAGAAGAAATCTGCAGTTTTCGGTGAAGAAGAAGAAAACCTGTGTTTTAGAAAGAGAAGTGAAGAGGAGTTGAACCAAAGGTTAACTGTAGAGAGACTATTTTGAACATCTTTCATTCATTTTGTTATAACTTTGTCTCCTAACCTTCAAATGATTTGAAAATTGAACCAATATACGCCTAAGACATTGTTTTCCTCTTCATAAAAAATTATAGCCTTCTGAATTGATTTAAAATGGATTGATTGGATAAAAGTGAGGAAGTCTGCTGGAATATTATGAACTGGAAAATTTTCATTGAATATGCTTCGGTATTTTGATTACATCTTGATCTATATGTTTCCAAATGAGTTGAATCTTAATTTAGATTAAACTTGAGACATATTTCTGCAACTTTCTTGAAGAAGTAGAATTTTAATTCTGTCTCTAAGAATTTCAAAAATTGGCATAAAATTGAGTCTTAGCTTAGGCTGTAGCATTACCAGCGATAGAAATCATGTCCTATTGTTATTAAATAAACTGTATTGATGTAGGCTGAATCAGACAAAATTGTCTTCACAATAACTATATCCTATTCTCTTATCTTTCAATTGGTATAAAGTTTGTAATTTTTGGATATTGGAATTGAGAGATATGAGTTATACAACTTGAGTGCATGATCACACACTAGCCAAAATTTCAAATATATCCAGTCTGTATTATATTGAGCATAACTCATAGAATAATGAACCAAATTGTATAATTTTAGTGTCATTAGAAACTTAAGGCATAAGGGAACAATTCTCAAGAAGAAGGTGTTACAAAAATACACCATCTTCCTTGTCATATTGATTATGCAAGGATGAACCAAAAGGAGGTTTTGAGAAAAAACTGGAATGATTGATGAGTGTATGAATTTTGACACATTTGGAGTACAATTGGCCTTTGCATCGATTTATTACAGAAGTATACCCGGGCATATGTCAATGAACATGCATACAACATGATACATTTATAATTGTGATTATTCAATTAAATGAGCCATATAGTAATATGAAAATGTATTTGTTTGCATATAAAAGAGCAAGTAGAATGACTGCTTTTAGACATTGCTAGTACTTCAAGGCAATAAGCGAAATGGAGTAATTGTGAGTAACCTAAAACGGTCTTACCTTAACTTGTTTTGTTTATTATTGAATTGAATTTAATATTAATGAATGTGTACTGAATTTCGGACATGAAATGTTCGAGGAGTTTTGATGCATGACTAAAATAATGGAAGTGTTACTTATATGTGAATGAGATTGACTATTTGATTCACAACGTGCATGTTGAATGTCAGACTAAAAGTCTAATGACAAATGTGAATGAGAAATAATGTGAATGTGATTGAATGAGTATGATGATTGAATTTGTGAATGCATTTCATTTCCAATGCATGAGATATAAAGGCAATTGTGATTGATGTCGCTAGTGAACAAAAAGGAGCTTAAAACTCAGACACATGTGGAAAGAGCCTAGGATTCAACGTGTACAAAGAACCCTTATTCCCAACAGATAAGGGACAGTATAAAGAGTCGGGTATCCACAATGGATGCAGGACAATAAAAAGGCACACAGTCACAACAATGCAAAAACGAATGTGAGTCTCATAGACTTTGTATTCACATATGATTTGAATACATTGAATGATTTGCAAAGCTATGAGAATATTTCAAAGATGGATATATGATAGTAAATCGATGATTATGTACTACACAAGTGAAATGAAATGATATCTTGATTGGACTATGTGACTGAAACATGACTGTTGTGAATAATGTGTTTTGTGTTATAACCTGATGATAATCAAAGTGATTTGAATTATGTGATAACATGTTATTGTGTGATACCTCATGAGTGAACCATCGAGGATAGTTACTCTACTGAGTTCGCAAAACTCATCAAAATTGCAATGTTGATAATTTCAAGTTCGGTAAACTGAGACGACCTAGCTTCTAAGACTGCTTAAAGCAATTTTGTGCAACTTTGAAGATCAGACATGACTCAAAGGTCGGTCAACTGGGGTTGAAGACATGTTTTGTTGATATCTTTTATTTATTCCTCATGTTTGTAGTGTACTATGTAGATTAAGCTGTTATGCTCATAGGATGGTGTTATATAAACTTGGATATTGAACTTAAAGCTACAATGTACATTATGGTTTATGATATAAAATGAGGAAATTTTGAATTTTAGCAAATGTGTGATTTATGATTTAGTTCATGATGCCATGTTATAAAGTGAAGGTGATATAGGTAACACGCCAATTCTATCAAGCATGTGCATGTGTGACTGTATAGTGCACGTGTATGTCGGGTAGGATTGGGGTGTTACACTTATCATTTTTGATCCATATTCTCACCCTTGCATTTCTTAGGTATCCCTTGAAGATGGTTCAGTATTGGGGATCCTATCAAGGGTCCTATTTTGCTTCAACTACCATGGATTAGTGAAGCCATTTTCCCATTTCTTATCCTGCACTCAATATGGTTTGTCATGAAATTCCTTATCTTTAGCTGTTGAGAAATAAAAAAAGGAGTAGGATGGTCTAGGTACAACCTCCCAAATTGTCTTCTGTCTTAAAAAGTAGATGTGAATTCATCTAGTTTATAGTATCTTTCTTATCAAAACCTTGTTGCTCATATTGATGGAATTGATTCCCAACCTCCTCTCTTGGATGGGTTTTATAATTGCGCTTTATTTAACTTTGGCATATCCTTTCCCTTGATTCCTTCCTTTTTATAAAAAGTCCCTCATTAATCTTTTCAAATATTTGATTAAGTTCTTGGAGAGGTACATGTGTGACGCCTAATATATATGTAAATATTTAGGGACTGATCTTACCTATTGTAATATCCCTCTATAAGATAGGTCCTTGTTGCTTTATGCTCCTAATCTCCTCTTAAATTTCTTAACTAGAGGGTGCATTCTTTGAAGTTTAGTCTTTTGAAGGCTAGTGGAAGACCCAAATATATTATCAGGAGTTTAGAGCTTTAATGCTCATTAGATCAACTAGTTTAGGCTCTAATGCTTGAGCATTTGAGGATAGAATTAGTTGACTCTTCCCTTCATTAATTTCCAATCCTATAAGCTCTTTGAACTGTTAAAAAGTGTCCATTAATATTCTAATTGACTTCTCTTAAGCCTTGGTGAATAAGAATAAATCATTTGTAAAGGATAGATCCACCATTCCAAACCTCCTACACTTATTGTAGTATTTAAAACTAAGTTTTGAAGCAACTTCGTGTTCTATCAACTTTGATAGAGTTGTATGCACAGAAAAAAGATGTAAGAGGAGATGGGGCCACCATGCCTTAACCCCTTGTTTCTTTTAAAAATTCTTGTAAGTTCTCAATTTACCAGATGCTAAAGGATGTTGTTATCATAGATTTCCCCAAACATTGCTAATATTGTTCAGGGAAGTCAAAGACCTCTAATAACTATAAAATAAAATACTAGCTTATTAAGTTAAGTACTTTAAATCCACTCTTATGGCATAATTATGAAGGTTATTTTTCCTTATGTAACCTTTGAAGAGCTTTTGTGCTATTAACACAATGTCTCCTATATTTTTATCTTCTAAATAACCCCATGTGATTCCCCAATTATTAATTTTAATATCTTCCTTAGCCTCCCAACCATCATTTTAGCTATGATCTTATATAGAAAATTGTAGTAGAAGATAAGCCTGTAATCATGGAGGAAGTTTGTCATTTGAGTTTTCAGGATAAAGTAAATAAAAGTTTCATTAATTTCCTTTAGAATCTTCTTTTTCTCAAAGAATTCTTCCATTGCTTCAATAACCAAATTTCCTAATAGTGGTCAGGCTTTATGATAAAAGAGCCCATTTAAACTATCAGGAATTGGAGCTTTATAAGTATTAAGCTCAAATACAACATTATGGATGTCTTGAGTAGTAATCGATCTTGTGATAATTCCTTACCTTCGATCTTCATTTTGCATTTTATAAAGGTTCTAAGAATCTACATTTGAATTGACAAAAACTTTCTTTCCTAATAGCCTTTTAAAGAAATTAAAAACCTCCCACTTTATTTATGTTTGATTTGTGGTTATAGGCCCGTCAAATTTGGCTAAAGAGCTGATCATATTTTGATTTCTCTTGGCCATTATTGAATTATGAAAAAATTTTATGTTCCTTTCTCCTTCCTACAACTACTGAATTCTTAATCTTTGCTTTAATATGGATATATGGATGGAAAATACTTTGGCATATGCTTGAAGTGTCTCTCTCTCCTTCTCCTTAAGAATTTCATCATCTAGGTTCCAATAAAGCTATTGTTGTACTCTTAGCATTTTTATTTTGTTCTGTTAACGTCCTAATTAGTACTAGCCACCCCTTTAGCACTAAGTTTCTTTAGTTATTGTTCCATATAATAGTTTTCTAACACACTTGAAGCTTTTAACTCTATGTATAGGAACTTACATTCCTTTTGCGAATTCCTTCATAAAAACCTTCCATATCTATAAGGAAATTATTAAATTTGAAGGGAACTACTTTCTTAGAAGAGTTGAAAATATTTTGCATCATTACCAGAGAATGATATGAGAATCGAAGTTCTATAAACTGCCCTTTGCTTTATGTGAATTTTGTCATCAAACCTTCATTACTAAATTCTTTGTCCAATTTCTTCCTAACCAGCCATCCTGAGATTGCTTATTACTATAAGTATCTCCCATTAAATCTAAGGTCTGTGACCAAGATTGTGGATACCGTACCGTTCCAGCCAGTAACAGCCGGAAGGTACCGTACCGGTCGATAATCGAAACGATACGTATAACATCAGTACCGGCCAAAAATATCGGCCGGTACCAGTGATTTCGGTTAGTACCGGCCGGTGTCGTAAAAAATTAAAAATATAAGGACCTAATTGCAAAATTTAAAATTTTGAAACCTAAAAAAATCCCTAACCCTTCATCGTCACCAGACTCCACGTGACTCCTCCTCTCCCTCTTCTCTCATTTGTGATTTGTTGTCTCTGTGCTGCCGCGTCGCCTCCTCCTCATCGCCGCCAACAGCCTCTGCTCTTCGCGCTGCCTCCTTCTCGTAACTCAGCTCTTCTAGGTCTTCTTCCCCCCTTGGCTCTTCGTTCTTCGCTCTTTGTTCCTCCACGTCCACGCAGACCTGACGCCAACGTCACCATGTTCTCCATCTCCGCTCCTCACCGCAGCACCGTGCCACTGCAGGGAAGCCAGTAAGCCACCGAAGACGAGAGGAGGCTAAGGATCCTCGTCCATGTTTTGTGCTTCATCTTTTGCCAATTGATACTTGTTTCGTGGATTTAAACATGTTAATCTTGGAGTTGGACTATTGGAGTCTTGGAGATATTGAAGTGAATCTGTGAAATGTGTAAATTTTTTTGTTTTTTGGTGCTCCTCCATGAATTAATTATTGTGTTAAACTGAAGTTATTGAACTTGAACCGCAGTAAGCCAATAATAAACTAGTAGTTTTCTCAAAGAAATTTTGTTTTCTACTGCTAGTGCTAGTACTAATTTATGTTGGGCCCAATGGTAGTATTGATGTTTAAGAAGTTCAGCAATTCTGGTTTTGGCACTTTTTAACTTTCTAATTTCTATGACCCCGAGTGATTGCATCCTTTAGGTCGATATACGAAATTTGTTTAATGGAATTAAAACAATGTGGTGTCTCATTTCCTCCATTCTGTTTCCAATTCTGTCTTTGTGGTTTATTGTAAAAAATAGGAAGAAAATTGATAAAACTCACTCAGGAATGAATCATGAATGGGTTACTAGAATAAAATGAATCAGATAGATCAAAACAATCCCATCGATTTAGTATAGTATATTGATATTACAAGTTTACAACTGAAGCATGGATCAACCTATATGAGGGGTTGTTATGTTAGCTCCCGAGCAGTACTCTCAGTATCGAATTTACGCATAAAATCCTATCCTAATTGTTAGAAATTGATTAAAATAGAAGTTGTTAATGTATGTTTTGTGATTGTGTGAAATTGGAAATTGTTAGAAATTGATAAAAATGGAAGTTGTTGATGTATGTTTTGTGATTGTATGGAATTGGAAATTGATAAAAATGAAAATTATCGATGTATGTTTTGTGATTGTTAAAAATTAGAAATTGTTAAAAATTGATAAAAATGGAAGTTGTTAATGTATGTTTTGTGATTGTGTGAAATTGGAAATTGTTAAAATGGAAGTTGTTAATGTATGTTTTGTGATTGTGTGAAATTGAAAATTATTGGAAATTGATAAAAATAGAAATTGTTTATGTATGTTTGTGATAGTTGGAAATTAGAAATTGTTAGAAATTGATAAAAATGAAAATTGTAGATGTATGTTTGGTGATTGTGGGAAATTGGAACCTGTTGGAAATTGAATTTGTTGATGTATGTTTTGTGATTGTTGAAAATTGGAAATTGTTAGAAATTGATAAAAATGGAAGTTGTTAATGTATGTTTTGTGATTGTGTAGAATTGGAAATTGATAAAAATGGAAGTTGTTAATGTATGTTTTATGATTGTGTGAATTTGGAAATTGTTGGAAATTGATAAAAATGGAAATTGTTGATGTATGTTTATGATGGTTGGAAATTAGAAATTGTTAGAAATTGATAAAAATGGAAATTGTAGATGTATGTTTTGTGGTTGTGGGAATTGGAACTTTTTGGAAATGAAATTTGTTGATGTATGTTTTGTGATTGTTGAAAATTGAAAATTGAAAATTGTTCGAAATGGATAAAAATGGAAGTTGTTAATGTATGTTTTGTGATTGTGTGAAATTGGAAATTGATAAAAATGGAAGTTGTTAACGTTTTTTTTGTGATTGTGTGAAATTGGAAATTGTTGGAAATTGTTAAAAATAGAAATTGTTGATGTATGTTTGTGATAGTTGGAAATTAGAAATTGTTAGAAATTGATAAAAATGGAAATTGTAGATGTATGTTTTGTGATTGTGGGAAATTGGAACTTATTGGAAATAGAATTTGTTGATGTCTGTTTTGTGATTGTTGGAAATTGGAAATTGTTAAAAATAGATAAAAATGAAATTATGAATGTTTTGTGATTGTTGGAATTGGAAATAGTTAGGAATGGAAAAACAATAATGAATGTTTTGTGATTGTTTTGTAATTGTTGAAATTGCAAATTGTTAGAGTATGTTTTGTGTTATTTATTATATATGTTGAATGTTTTGAATTGTTAGCTTTTGACTTATACAGAATGAGTTATATTATATAAGATGGATATGCATATTGTCATTGTATACTGAAATTATGTGTTATTTGTTTTTGTGTACAGATAAATGGAAGGAAGTTCAAATACTCCCGATCAACCTACTTCAGGAAGATACAGTGATCCAGTTTGGGCTCACGCTGGTACGGTTCCGGTTCAAAAAAATCATACCATTTACTTGTTTTGTAACAAGCATTTACCCAATTGAAAAGGTATTTAGCTGGGGTTAAAGGAGATGTAGAAGCATGTAAAAAGGTAAGTCATGATGTGAAGTAGCAGATGAAAACCTTGCTTGACGAACATCAATTTGAGAAAGAGAGAAGGCGAAGATTGGATTTTAAAATTAGTAGTGGAGCTTCGTTTTTTAGTTTCCGTGGTGATTATGGAAATGTTGAAAGTGGAAGTGGTAGTGGTACTGGTACTGATAGTGTTCCATCTCAACCTCAGGATCCTGAAGAATCTAATGTGAGGAAGAGAAGAAGGCAGGTGATTAGTTTCTTTGCACCACGAACAACTCTTGGAGCCCAACCTTCAATTCATAGTGCAATGCAAGCAAGAGATGCGACTCACAATGTCGATATGGCAATAGCTAGATGATGGTATAATATATGTTCATCATTCAATGTTTCTCAATCTTATTATTATCAACCTATGATGGATGCAATAGCCTCTTATGGTCTAGGATAAAAAGGGCCATCGATTGATAAACTTTTGAGTTGTGCTGTTTCTGAAATTAAAACTTATTTGGATGAAAGAAGAGTGAGTTGGGTTACTTATGGTTGTTCAATTATGTGTGATAGTTGGACAAATAGGAGACAAGAGCCTATTATAAATTTTTTGGTTTATTCTTCAAATAGCTCTATGTTTTTGAAATCTATTGATGCATATGGCCTTATTAGAAATGTTGAGACTTTGTTTGGGATATTTGATAAAGTTGTGAATGAAGTAGGGCCGGAAAATATTGTTCAGTTTATTACTAACAATGATTTCACTTATAAAGGGGCAGGGAAAAGGTTGCAGAATACTTATACTTCATTTTTTTGGACTCCTTGTGTTGCAAATGGCATTGATTTAATGCTGGAGAATATAGGGGATCCTAGGTATTTTTTTGTTATTGATGAGACTATGCAGAAGGTTAAAAAGGTGACAAAATTCATTTATAATCGTGCATGTGTTTTGAATTTGATGAGAAGGGAATTTACCAATGGTAGAAATTTGTGTCACCTACTCTGACAAGATTTGCAACAAATTTCTTACCATTTCAGTCTTTTGTTTCGATGAAGAAAGAGTTAAGGCAAATATTTACAAGTGATAAGTGAGTTGCATCTCAGCATGCTAGGTCTAATGCTGGAATGGAGGTTTGTAGTATTATATTGGAAGATAGAGAATTTTGGTCGCAATATCAATTTGTTATCCGAGTTTGTGAGCCTTTGGTAAGGTTGCTTCGGTTGGTTGATAGTAGAGAAAAGCCAACAATGAGTTACATTTTTGATGCTATAGAGAGAGTGACGGAATCAATCAAGGTCAATCTGAAAAAAAAGCATTCTTTATACACACCTTATCTCTCAATCATTAATGAGAAAAGGGAAAGACAACTTTCTTCTCCATTATTTACAGCTGGGACATTTTTGAATCCTAGTGTGTATTTTAGACTGGATCTTGTAAAGCAAGCTGAAGTTAATAGAGGAATGTTTTTCACAATTACTACAACTATTCCTCATGACGAAATGCAAGATCTTTTAAACTCATAAATAGAGCTTTATAAGTTATCTTATGGGGATTTTGGAATACCAATTGCTATTCGACATAGAGGAAAACTTTCTCCAGATATTACTTATTTCCTATTTCTTATTTGTTGAAAACTAATTATCACTTTATTTTGTTTATAACAATACTTTTGTTATCTTATAACTTGCAGTTTCTTGGTGGGATCAATTTGGAAGTTGTGTTCTAGAATTGAAAAGGTTTGCTATTCGGATTTTAAGTCAATGCATGAGTGCAACTGGGTGTGAACGAAACTGGAGCATAGTTTAATTTATCCACTCAAAGAAAAGGAATAGATTGGAGCATAAGAGGTTGAATGACTTAGTTTATGATCGTTATAATTTAAAGCTTCGAGAAATGTATGTTATTTTCATTATTATCATTATTAATTTCGATATAATTTCTTATAATTTTCTAATAATTAAAGTTAATTGTTTACTAGGAGTCTTAATAGCACAAGTAGTTCAAATGATCCAATTGTCATTGATAATATTGATATTTTGACATATTGAGTTTCTAAAGAACCCAATTTGGTTGAAGTGAATGATTTGGATTTGGAAGATAATCTTGGATAGGAAAGCATTGACATGTCATTTGGTACATTAAATTTGAATGATAATGATGATGGAGTTCCTCTCAATGATGAAGATTTTGTACCAAGTGATCACTGGGGTCAGTGCAGTTCTAGCGGGTATCCTCCCATTGACTATTGAATTTCAGGTTTTTTATTTCTCCTCTTCTTTTAATTTTACTTGTATTGATGTTTATGTTAAATTGGATATATGTAATGTTACTGTAATATTTTTGTTTCAGGTTTAACTTCTACTTGATTGCTTCTTTGTCATCAACTCTTTTTATAATATTTATTGCTCTTTTTATCAGATGTTTTGAATCTTTTGATGTAATATTATTTATTAAAATGATGAAATTGTATTATTGCAATATTTTAAATACTTTGTATTATTCTTAATTTGATGTATGTATGATGATGATTGTCTTTGTTTATATTAATTGTGGTTATTATTTATATGTAAAATATTTAAAAATTATTGTTATTTCATATTAATTATCATTATTATTTATTATTAAGATTTTTGAAAGCATGGTTGATGTAAACAGTAAACTAGTAAAGTATACAGTACAACTATACAATATACCAATATGGACTATTTTTTAAAAATTTTAGGAGCTATTTTATAAATTTAAAAAATTACCCGAAATGGTACCCGGTACTGACTGGTACCGGTACAGTTTCGTTCCAGAACTTAATTCGGTACCAAGACCGGTACAGTATTCATAACTTTGTCTGTGACCCCAATATATGTATGCATCCCCGTAAATCATCTGAGTAGTTCTTATCACTCACATTCCCTCTCCTTCTGATCTATGGACAATTAAATTGAAGTATCCCATAATAATTTAAGGACCCTAATCCATTGGTTGAATACTTTCTAGAATGTTCTAACATTCTCTTTGTAAATTAAAGTTGGAACCATAGATAAATTATGACAACTTAAACTGGCATCCCTTCTATAAGAAAACCACCTTTAAATGTATCATCTAAGCACTTGAAGCAAGTTCCTTCACCCTTACCTTTTTATTATCATAGGTGACTATTATTCTTCCATAGTGATGACGTTGGTGGTTAAAGATTAGCAATCACTACTGTCCTAGTACTTTAAGCTTAATCGTGTTCTCCTTGCTCAATTTAGTTTCCAAAAGGTTGATTATTGTTGGTTTGATTTCGACTATAAAATCTGTTGGCAAAAGTTATTTTTGAAGACAATTGATACCTTTTATGTTCTATAAATCTATTGTCATTTGAAGAGGCTATTTGTTGTAGGGCGTTTGGTCTTCTTTTTCCTCCCCGACTTCCTCTTATTATCACTTATAAAGCCCTCTTCATTAGCTTGTTGGTATGACAAGTTGTCCTCTAACTCCTTCTATGTCTTTTGGGATTGGATACCATCCTCTTCAGTTTGTTTGGTTTGTTCCATTCCCTCTTTATTATTGCTTGAATATTATTCCTCACCTTCATGTTTCCTTCCTAGTTCCAAGTTGATTTTCTTGGAGCCTATTCCTTTATTCTTTATATTTTCCTCCGTCTCCCCTTTTTGTTGGTCATTTCATTTTTTGTTTTCTCTTGTCTACACTGCTTCCTTGTAAAGTCTCCTGATCGCCATTTAGGGTCATCGAATCATCATATCTCCTTTCATATGTTTTCTTCCTGTTGGCTTCCACAATTTCCTTTACTACCTTAAGATTGGTCTCCACTGATAATAGACTTGGATATAATCTGCAAATAGTGTCTCATTTTCCCCTAATCTTACGATTGGAACTTGCTCCAGGAGTTCCTTTCCTAACTCCACATTCATGGACATTCTCACATATCCTATCTGTTTCCTTTTTGCCATGTTTTCATCCATATAAATAAGTTTTCTTATTTAACTTGCAATCTTACTCAAACTTTTTGTTGACCACTATTCTAGTGGAATAATGTGAAAGTTTACCCAAATAGGTACATTGTCATAAGTTTATTTCTCTAAATTTAACCCTAGTTTCTAAGTCTGTAGGAATAGTGGTTGATTTCTTGCATGCTATAGTCCTTCTTCCAATACTCTTCTGGCCTCCTCCACAGTTGAGAATATGAATAAGAATATGCTTTCTTTTGATAGAAAGACTTCTGCTAGCCCTTTGCCTCTCCATTGCTTGTTTGCCTAGTTAGGTATAGTAAGGTAAGGAAGGCGATTTCCCACAAAAAAGCCAATTAGTGTGGCATTTTAGGTTTTAGCTTCGTCCTTAAGGATTTCTAGATCTAGCGATACAATCTTCCTTCCATCCATGGAACTTGGTGGGCAAAAATCCAACTTATGTCCACTATAGTCCCCCAACGACTTCCTTCTAAGTTAGCCTAATGTTGGTAGGTGTAGTAATGGATGAGGGCCATAGGAGGCCTAAGCCGGCTAGGCCTTTCTTAGTGTCTTTTAAAATAGTAATTTTCAAATGACGACAACCGGGTATGGTCTAAACTAGACTGCCATCCCTAGGTGTTAATTTGAGTTGCAAGTTTCGATATTTAAGAGTTGGTTGATGGTTGAGGGGGTGCTTGATTGATGGGTTTAGAAAGAGATTAATGAGTAAGGAATGAAAAGTGAGTGGTTGGTTATTGATTATGATTATAAGGGTAATGATTTGATATCCCATTTTGGGGGAATCCTCCATACCCCCCATTTAGTAGAGGAATGAAACTCATTCCTTAATAGAGACTTATTTTTAAAAATATTTTAAATACTAATTAATTAAAAATAAATAATTAATTAAAAAATAATTAATTAAAAAATAATTAATTACAATATAATTCATTAATTAATTAAAATATAGTAATTAATTAATTAATCAATTAAAATAATATAATTAATTAATTACTATAATTAGTTAAAATATAATTCATTCATTAACTAAAATACTGTAATTAAGTAATTAAAATATTATTATTTATT
>JANVCQ010000002.1:18479177-18489515 GCA_025531925.1 Erythroxylum plowmanianum | reverse complement strand
GATTACATGGGATGATCCTGCTTCTTTGCTAGAAAAAATTGTGGCTTATGAGGCATGCTTTTTCATTTTTTTCTCCTGTTTACAGATCTTATAAAGTGTTTGGTACAAGTTCACTAAACAGCTGTCTTTTGCATAGGCCGTGCATCCTATCAGCAATCTTTTAGATCTGAAAAGGAGGTTGGGCATTGGTCGCCGCTGTTTCGCATATTTACATCCAGCAGTACCTGGTGAGCAAATCTTTTGCGTCTTGCAAGTTCTTATCTGTATATTTCATACTGCCAATGGATGGGCGAGACATTGAATTTGTCTTAACAGAAGCATAGAACCATTTTTTATTACACTTGGCTGTGCATTGTGTAAATCCAACGACTATCTGCTAGTGGAACTTTACTTCTTGGCATTATGTCTAGTCTGAGGTTTCAAACTACAACGAAAAATATTGGATCTCTTTGTTGCTCTTTTGTTTTCTTTACTAATTATTCTGGCTCTTGCTTTTATATTTCTTTCAGGTGAGCCCCTCATCTTCATAGAAGTTGCACTTCTGAAGGATGTGGCCCAAACAATACAGGTTATTTCCTATTACCATATTTCTAAAAGTAGATAATGCAGACTAATTGCTCATACCATTCCTGCTGTTCCACTTGCAAGACTTTTAAACTGTTTTTAACGCTATAACAGGAAGTTTTATGGGATGACCCTCCTATAGCTGAATCTGAGGCAACATGTGCATTATTTTATTCTATATCATCATCACAGGTAAGAAAAGTTACTGTTAATACTCTCTTTGGTTTTATACATTTACAGAGTGGTGCTTTTAACTAGGTTTGTTTGATCTATCTAGCAAATAATTATTTCTTCTCTTATTGTGTGGTTGGAATTGATTTATACTTTTAGATGAATTAGATATGTCCCAAATACAGTACATATGCATGTAGACATGGTATTTAGTATGCAATGTGATTTTCCTTTGTATATGCTAGTCAATATCCAATTTTAGTAGTTTCCTATTTTTAAGTGACTATCTTTCACATTAGGTTCTCTGTACCTGATTACATACTTACAGAATAATTTATCAGCCTGGCTTGGCAGGGATCAACCTAGGAAAGTTTCTTATTAAGCGCGTGATCACACTTGTCAAAAGGGACATGCCTCATGTAACAGTAAGTAGTTCTGAAACCTGAAACCATTTCTCGTGAAACATATATTCCTATTACACTTCTCATGAAGTCTTCTTTGTGTGTTTGCATTTGCAATGTTTATCAATTGCTTAGCCTTCCTTCGATTTTTGTGTTCCAAATTTGAATTTAGTGACCTTTTTGGGATGACAGAAGTCATGATAATCTCATGTAAGGTCTTTGCATTTCAGTTCCTTAACAGAACTGTTAATTAAAAACTGATCGTTATTTTTCTCATAGTATTTATCCTTAACTTTTTTTTATAAAAAAAATTGGCTAAGATGGTGAATGATAACATCAATCATTAAGCATGGGCTCAACCATGGAAAAGAAAATAGCTATGTATTTGTGTCCATGTTGTAGTGGATGAAGTCAAACCTACATCTGGCTTCTTGACATTATATTTCATCAGCATATAATACTGGGTTTCATTTATAAGCTGATAAGCATATAACTATGTGGGACTAAGCAATTGAAACAGATCAGGTGACAACAAATGATGCATTCTAAAATAACTGCTGAATTCAATCCTATGACATATGATTGCACAAATAACAAATTTCTTTAGCTGTAGACACAAGGTTACCTAAACCTAGTCCTAACGTAGAGTTGTTGCACAGTAAACAATTTTCTTTTATGATCAGATTAATCAGTAGATTGTACATGCAAAGAATGACAAGGAACGGTCCTTACAGTTTTGTTAAACTCATTCTATTTATACGGTTGAAGGCTGCCAAAATCTCGCTTCTGGAGTTTTTCACTGACATTCTTTTATCCTTTGCAAAGACATTTGCAACTCTGAGCCCGATTCCTGGATACATGCAATGGCTACTAGCGAAATTGGCCTCTCAATCAATACTTTCTGAAGTAGACAAATTTTCACAATCCACAACTGGTGGATCCAATTCCACTTTTCAGGAAAACTTACTTGAACCAGATGAAGAGAGGCTACTTATGAATTGTCCCAAGTAAGCTTGAAGTTCAATACATCACATCGTAGTTCTGTTTCTAGATTCTGTTATTCTATACATCTTCTCTCATTCTTAAGAGGATGTACAGTATATTTCCCTCTACTTTTTCAATTTTTGTGTGTTTGTTTTTGGTAATGGAATCAACAACTTAATTTTTTAAAAAATAATTGACTCTCATTACAAGAACCTAGGGTTGTACATCGACAAATATTCCTCCACATGATGGTGCTGGTAAGTGAGAGAACTTTAATAGATTTGCCTACTACTTATGAAAACCTGAAGGTCCAAAAGATATGCACCATCAAATTGCCAGCAGTGTGAATGACCATGTCTGTAGTCTCTCTCCTTTCTTTAAAAGAATGAGAAAGATGTAGTTTTGTTGGTAATTTGTTTCTTTCAGATCACTTGATATTTAGAGTTTAAGGTTTACTCCATAATTGTGTCTACAAGCTTTTCTTGATTCTTTGGCATAACCACTAACAACATGCTTGCTATTTTTGGGAAATTATAGAAACTAGAATTATCCCTTGTACATCCCTTACATTTGCAACTATTTACTGGCGTGCTATATCTCTATAGTAACATTAGTATCATTTTAATTTATAGCATTCCTACTGGGAAAAATGGCATGGAGATAATGCTGAAGTTGTTGACTTCAAATAGCTTTGAGTGGACGAAATCATCTGAATTCATTTTAGCACTGAAGCCCCCTCTGATGAGACTTTGTGCCAGGTATGTACTAAGGTTAGCTATCTCAATGTGAATTAGGGAATTAGCAAATGTTGTTTGTGAAAAGCTTATTGCAAGTTACACTAATTATAAATTCTTTTCCATGAAAAGGTTGTTAGTGCGCGTTTTATAATTGTAATTACCTCAATGAATGTGTTCAGAAGAGGTCTCTCAGTGAACATTATTTCCTTTGTTTCTTGGGTATCATGTGTCTTGCATGGTAAGTGGCAAAGGTTTCATATGCACACTACTAAAATGACCCTAGCCTTTGTTTTGGAAGTAGTTTACTGATGTTTGTTCTATGAATAGGTACCTTCTGCAAGAGAAAAAGAGAGGAAAAGCTTTAGATTCTGTGGCAAACTTTCACCTGCAAAATGGAGCGGTATGTTGTGCAACCTGATTACTTCTAGTATTATCCTAATACTTTCTAACAAATTGAATTATTTGGAGGATGTATCTTTTGTTTATGTAGACTTCTTATTAGTAATATTTTCATAATATGACAATCAAGAGTTGCTCCTCTAGATACCGTGGTTGAACATAATGAGTTATCTTTGTAGCTTATGGACTAGGAGGTATGCTTAAATATGATGTTTGCATGTGAAACAGATGATCGAAAGAATCAATTGGATGGCAGACCAATCAGAGAAAGGCCTTCGTCAGAGTGGAGGTATCATGGTGAACTATGTTTACAGGTAACTATTTGGTCAAAACCAAAGTTGTATCCAGATTGTCTTGTGATTCATCAATGAAGAAAGCCAATGATTCCACATTCAGCATTGTTGTATGGATTAGACCCTACTTGACTCTTTCCTTTAGGAAGACCTATGCCACATGTCATAATAGGAGTTAAAACTACCTAGTTTTCATCTTTGTTGAATTTGAATAAAAGAATGGATGGATTATCCTTTCAATCTTTTGGATATCTGGGGTAAATAATCTCTAAATTCCACAAAATTTTGATCTTTACAACTGACACCCTTGACCATAAATTGCAGGGTGGAGCACATTGAAGAGTATGCTCAGTCATATTTTAGCACTGGCCATATAAATGCTTCATGTGATGTCTATCGATACATTATGGTAATACTGGTGCTTAGAATTGTTACTTGGACTTTTTTGCATTGAACAAACTTATGTTAAGATATCTTTGCACATGAAGCCTATCATGGAAATTGATGTAGGACAAATAGAGGAAATATCAACTAGTATCTAAAATTACAAAATTAAGAAATATGATTGATATTAGGCTGCTGGAATAGCAAGTTTTAGGTCTAGGAATGTTGAAATTTCAGAGTTGGTATAGTTGAATTTTTAGGGTTTGATTGCTGAAAATTTAGGCTTAGAATTTCAAGGTTTAATATGACCAGAATTTAGGATTAAAATAACTGAAATTTAGGTTAAGTTTACTGGAATTTAGTGAGGAACACGAACAATGGAGAGTAGGAAATTAGGAATCACTTATAGGGTCCTTAGAAGAAAGCATCATACCCTATAGTTGAAAGCTCAAGTTTGTAGTAAAATTTTAGATTGCTTGTCACTGAAGGGTTGAATATAGAAGTTTTTAGAACCCTTATTCTAGTAAGAAAGAGTTCCTAACAAATTTAAATCCTATTATAATAAAAATTCTATGAGTTCTAAGCAACTAAGATAACATATCTAAAATAGAATAACATATTTGACTTACTACTACTTCCTATCTAATAAGAAATCCTAACATAATCTAAATTTCAGTCCTTATTTTTAATGTCAGCTCAATTTTCAATCCTAATCTTACCAAATTAAAGATTGTGGTTGACTAATCTTTTCTCTTTTATTTCTTTTATAGACTTTAAATTCTTTTCATCAATTCTCCCTCGGCTTGTGTAAAGTCATCCTTGACGTAGAATGTAATAATACTGATCATATTAGTCTAGATTGAACTTCTGAAGTTCAAATTCTAAAATTCAAGTACTGTCATAAATCAATCTTCCTTTTCACTTGATAAGAAATTGTAGGTATCTTTCATCTCTTATGGCTATAATTTGGAATTTTCACAAGTGCAGTACGAGATTGCATATTATCATATCTATGATAAATAGTTAAGTCCGCAACATTAAAGGTATGACTAATTCCCATGTTACTTGGTAATTCCAAAACAGAAGCATTAGCACTTATCTTCTTGATGATCTTATAACGTCCAACATTCCATTAATGAGGTTTCTTATATTTCCTTAGACGAATCATAACCATCACCATATCCCCTTCATTGAATTGTACCAATCGACGATGTTGATCAACGTGCTCTTTATAAGACAAGTTGCTGATTGTTATCTTTTGTCTTATCTCATCAAAGATGTCCTTCATGTGTTATGCAAAACCTTTAGCTTCAACACTAACTCATGTTGTTTGTAGTAAAGGAGTCGACGATGTTGATCATCGTGCTCTTTATAAGACAAGTTGCTGATTGTTATCTTTTGTCTTATCTCATCAAAGATGTCCTTCATGTGTTATGCAAAACCTTTAGCTTCAACACTAACTCGTGTTGTTTGTAGTAAAGGAATCAAATCAATAGGCTTTCTTAGTTGAACTCTTGAAACTATCTCAAAAGGGCTTTTACAAGTAGACTCTTTATAAAAATGTTGTATGCAAATTTTGCCATAGGAAGAATAAGGTCTCAATTTTTTGTATTGTCTTCAACCAATCATCTTAACAAATCTCCCAAGCTTCTATTTACCACATCTATTTATCCATCGATTTGGGGATGGAAAGAACTTGAAAATTGAAATTTAGTGTTTAATGTTTTTCATAGAGTTCTCCAAAAATAACTCATAAACTTCACATCACGATCAAAGACGATGGTTAAAGGTAATCTATATACATGTACAACCTCTTTTAAGAATAGTTTAGCAATGTGGTCAACATCATAAGTCTAAAATATATGTGCAAATGGTTTCATAATTAAACCACATTGCTTCTCTACAACATAGGAATCAAGAACATACGTATTGTTGCTTCTTGTAGTCAGATGCAATAACTTGCCATCATTCTTGAATTTTGACTTACAGCTTCTCATTTATTCCTATGTTGTACTAATTGTGCATCTTCGTTCAAGTCTACTTCTCCTTCGTAAGCTACTACAGCACAATCTTCATTAACAACACCAATGATGTCATCATATTTTGAACCAACAAGCTCTGACACCTCAAGTAGTTGCTAGTTAATCTTTTCAGCTCCATGTTCTGTTATTTTAGCTTGCTGTCCTATTCTTTCAACCTGTTGCACTATTGTTTCAGCTTGCTATTTAAGTGTTTGAACTTCTTGTTCAATTGTTTCAACTTTAGGCTTTACCAAAGAATTCACTTGGTTCTATTTTTCTTCATCTTTAACGCATTGATCATCTCCTACTGTCAAACTCTCCATGTTATGATCATCTTCTATTGCCAAACTCTCCATATCATCAAGTATTTGAGCTCCTTTTACATGTAGGCTTGAAGATTCGAATTGATCTACTAAATGTAAGGAATCAAAATCAGTCTTTGAATTTTCAGCAATGATTTTCCTGTATGTTGTGTGTTGTTGATCAATATCAGTCCCTTCTTGCTTATTACCACATTCTCCATGTTCAACATCAACTATAGGTTGTTGGTTGGTATGCTTTTTTCTTGTGGGAGTTTTAACTTTTAGGGAATGTATGTCAAGGTTGTCTAGCCTCTTCAAAATTTGTCGAATATGTTTTTTGATGAGAGTTGTTACATGTAAGTTAGTTTTTTGGGTACCTTGTGAATGAGGATCATCAATGTCCATTTTTTCGCAGTATTTAGAAGTATTTCATCTTGCTCTAAGTCTTAAATATTCTTCTATATGCCCTTCTGTTATGTGTAGTCATTGTGAACCAAAGCTCTAATATCAAATTGATGTAAGACAAATAAAAGAAATATTAACTAGTAAATCACAAAATTAAGAAATATGACTGATATTAGACTGCTAGAATATCAAGTTTTAGGTTTGTATTTTGGATAGGAATGTTAAATTTTCAGATTTGCTATAGTTAGATTTTTAGGATTTGAATGCTCTAAATTTAGGCTTAGAATTTCAGTGTTTATTATGATCAAAATTTAGGATTAAGATGACTGAAATTTATGTTAGGTTTGCTGAAATTTAGTGAGGAGCACAAACAAAAGAGAGTAAGAAACTAGGAAACACTGTTATGGTCTAAGAATCACTATTAGAAGAAAGCACCACTGTTTCTAATTGAAAGCTCAGTTTGTAGAAAAATTTCAGATTGTTTGTGATTGAAGAGCTGAATATACACATATTTATAGAGAATTTTTTTAGAGCCTTTATTGTCGAGATACTAAACAGCTGTAAATAGATTATATTGAGATATAGATAGGCTGTCAATAGATAAGATAGAATAAGTTTGAAATCTCTTAAATTAAGGGATTACACTAGATAGCTTTAGATAACTTTCCAGATTTAAATTCCTACTTGTAATGTCCTATCTATGGCTGTATACTTCCTATTCAATATATGAAAATTCTTTCCCACATTTATTCTAGTAGAAAAAGGTTCCTAACAAATTTAAATCTTATTCTAATAAAAATTTTATAAGTCTCAAACAATTAAGATAACATATCTAAAATAAAATAAATAAATAATATGTTGAATTTTCTTTTTCCAAAAAAAAAAAGAATTTACTACTACTTGTTTATAAGGAATTCTATCATAATCTAAATTTTAGTTTAGCTCTTATTTGTTATGTCTGCTCAATTCTTAATCTTCATCTCACCAAATTAAAGCTTGTGGTTGTCTTTTTTATTTTTTTTATAGACTTTAAATTCTTTTGCATCAGAAACAATAAACTTCACCTTGATAATGGATTAGTTTGTGAACTGTGTATTATTGTTGCAGGCATGAAAGGAATATGATAAGACTGAAGGTTATGCTGCAAGAGAAACACGTTAGGAACTGATTTTGCTGCCCAGTTTTTACAGGCATTGGCACAAGAATCAGTTAAGGCGCTTGTTAATTGATGCAGGACTGGTAGAGGAATATAGGATAAGTGTAAAGTTCTCTGCCTCAAGCATATCCAACATTGAGCTTGCGCTTCCATGAGAAATACCACTTGGTTTTTTCAATTTCATAATTTTTTCCAGTACATTTATTGTAGTCTGTAAAACATCACGTAAAATGCTTCCTTGGGACTTGAAAACGAGTCTTGTTATATGCCAAATTCGTCGTACCCAAGTATGCAATGGGTCTAGTTTTATGACCTCCGAATAATTATATTGATGATCTTCCTTGATCTGGGCTGTAACTGCTCTGCTTCTACTAGTATATCATACGGTGTTTGAGGTATGTTTAAGCATTCAATTCTGGTCTGAACACCTTTTGTACACTCGGTGTTAGTCACAATAGGAGACTTTTATTAATACTGGGAAGTGATTATAACATTTGGTAAGGGCTCACATAGTGAATAGTTCCCAACATCATATGCATATGCGTATTTATATAGAATAAATGAACAATTACCAGTTGGGTAGGCTGGTGAATCGTGCATGGTTATATCCTAACTGCCATAAGATTGTATGCTAGTATGTCACAACAATGCAACTATAATGTCCTGTGATTGTTGGAGGAACAGCTTATATAACATTAAATAATTGTCATGTAATAGCCACTGGTTTAGTCAAGCATGGAACTACAATTGCTGCATAGCATTGTATTGCCAAAGCTGTGCAGAATGTGAATGCCAAATGCATGTTGATTTGTCAAGTTACGCCTGCACCAAAAACAAACAACTGAAACAGTGATAGTATTTCAATAGTAGCAACATATAATATGGGCCAGGAATAGGAGGAGACGAACTCGCTCCCAACTCAAATCCGTAACTAATTGCCCCTCCTACGAGGTAATGCCTTAGGCAATTTTGGTGACTTCAACCCCTTGTAAACATCTAGTACATAGACAACCTTACATGAAGCCTCCATCACCATATTTTCCTTAATCTCGACCATGACAATAAGTGGGTTCACTTTATTTGAGATGTTTCTCAATAACCATTGTAAAATGATTAAAGACTTGCATTTTCTATTGGTTTATTTGTTAAATGGACAACATCATACAAAGTATAGTACTTGTTCTTCCATGAACATGATTCTACCTAACTGGGAACATAGTACTACTTTATGCTAAAAATAAAATTAATATCAAGATTACATTTAAGTCATCTAATGGGATGACTATCTTATTTATCTTCCTAACTCAACTATCATTAGTAGATATATCATATATTATTTTAGCAACATCCTTTTGCAGTTACTATTTTCAACTGATTTGTACAATCTCTCACCTTTAAATTGAAATTTGTCCCTAATTTATTCATAATAAAGATGTGCATGGAACAAGTGTCAACCATGGTTGCACCTTCGACATTATTTCTCTGGATTATCAAGATATTTCTCTGGATTATCAAGAGCATGATAGAGATATAAGCAGTGTAAGTTTTATCTCTAATTATGAGTATGGTCCATTTAAAAGTTAAATGCCCTACCCATTATCTTGTGCTGCCTAACTACCCACCTCATGGTCTTTGTGATGAGCAAAACCATTGAGTGGGTTTCGGTTGTTAAATAAATGCAATCTTTGGTCCCCTATTCTCACCTAGCATCATCTGTACACCATCGCTTGGCTAAGGACGAGAATAGAAGCTCCAAACACGTTCAGCTCTTCAATAGATCACGGCAATGGCTGGAGGTATTTATGTTTTGGATTTAACTTCTGCTAGTTGGTTCATATATATATATGGTGTTAAATGCATGTATTTTGTACGTAATTCTTGTATGAGATGCATGCTACTGTTGTGGTTTATTTTTATATTTGGTATCAGAGCCACTCATGCCTCTGTCTGCTGTATAAACCGATAAAAACAATAGCCTCTGTTTTACTCTAGTTTTGGGTTGCGTTTTCTGCCGAATATATATGTTGGAGGTTGTTGTCTTTTTGTCGACATCTTGGACCTCTTTGAGACGCTATAGTTGATTTTATCGTCATCCATGGTGCATGCGACGTTGTCTGGACCGTGAAGGAGGAGGAGGGACGATCACTGTGCGTGGAGCTTCAACGTTGTCTTTCGGGAAGCGTTGCATGGTCGAGTTTTGGACATCTCATGCGGTTCGCGTCGTCCACATCGTCCCAACGCCGGCATCCGTGCGAGCTTCTGTGCCCTCTGGTGGTTTGGAGCGTCGGGCTTCCGATTTGCTCCAACCGGGTCACGCCCGACCCGACTGGAGGTTGAAAACAATGTTGTTTTTTTTAATTAAAAAATAAATTATTAATATTAATTTTATTTTAATATTAGTAATAAATTGGGCTTGGGCTACGTCAGATCAGGCTTTTATGATAAAAATCATTTTTGGGTTTGATTAAAATTATTCCTTTTAATTTTGTATGTCTTCTTTCATTTTATGACATACATATAA
>JANVCQ010000002.1:18467535-18479077 GCA_025531925.1 Erythroxylum plowmanianum | reverse complement strand
TATATATGGTGTTAAATGCATGTATTTTGTACGTAATTCTTGTATGAGATGCATGCTACTGTTGTGGTTTATTTTTACAAGCAACACCTACTTCACTCGAAAGAGTGTTGAGTAATTAGAGGGGGCTGACCAGTGTTGCCACTCCTTTTACCTCCTCTTTAGCCACCATCACATTAAGTTTTTCTTGCTTGGATCACTCACAAGCAAAATGTGGTCCATTACAAGTGCAACAACCTTAATTCTTATTGTTTTTTTTAATCATTAAACTGAACATTATACATATTTACTTTTCTTTTCCCTTTTTCATTCTCCATTTGTTTTCCTTGTACTTTGGCTTGCCATTGCCACTTTTTTTAGGGCTTATCCTTGTTCTCACTAGTTTGGGGTGCCAATAAATTCCTTGTCTTAGTCGAATGCAAGTCCACTAAGTCAATTAACAAATGCAATTGCATTAGGCAAATCTTGAGCACCTCATCTTCAATTTATGCTCAAGTTTGTAATCTAGACAAGAAGTTTAACAATTTGTTCTCATTTAACATATCATGGATGTCTAACGTTAGTAAATTAAAGGTCTTAAACATTGTTACAAACATTTCCCTCTTATAGTAACTGCCACGATGCTTTATGAGCAAGCCATGAAGTGTTATAAGAAAGGACTCTTTCAATTCTTGAACTAAACCTTTTTATATATCGATTTGCTGGAGACTAGTGTTCAAATCATCATCCATTCAAGCCTGTCATCAATTTAGCCTCTCCATCAAGTATGTATTAGTCAACATGACTTTATCCATTTTGGTAACCCTTACAACATCAAAATATTGTTGAATGTTTTATAATAGCTTTTCAATGCTTTTGCATCATGAGTTTCATTGAAACATTTGAGTTCCAAAACTTTTAGTCATGTCTACTTTGTACCAAACTTGTGCTGAATGTTGTTGTAAAGGAGAATTAGTGCATCTTTAAACACTCAGGTATCCTATTTGCCTCACTAGACATTATTCAATCTTTGTTGGAGGGATGCAACAACATTGCCCATTTAGTCTGGATGTGCAATCATAAGAAATGCATCGTATTCTGTGATAAGTCCAAGAACATATTTTAGGTGATCAAATCTCTCCTTAATTACTTTTATATAGTGTTATCATCTATTTTACAAATAAAATGTATTCCATCTACTCTTTGGTACTAGTTGTCACTAGTTTTAGTTGGATAACATTGAATAATTGTTCTGTCATATAACCTTCACTGATTTAGTCCAACATAGAGTTAAGTAAAATCTGAGCTGTCCAGAATTGCTGCATAACATTGCCCTATGTCTGCAAAATTTGTCAAGGTCAAATGCTTGTTAATTTGTTAAGTGACACCTTTACCAAACAACAAATTATCCAATTAGTGATAGTATTCAAGTTTCCCTACTGGCCATCCCACCATCATACCTTAACTTTTTGGTCAGTAAATAACAAGATCAGTAGTTGTTACCAAAAGTATCCAAAGCACTGAAGGGGTTAACAAAGAGCATATAAACTGTGTAAAAATAATGCACTCAAAGAACACCAGAAAAGAAGGTTCTTACTGTAATTAGTCTAAAGTAATTCTCTATATTATGCAAGTACATGGTAATACATTCCAATAGGGTCACATTTGTCCAAGTTTATGTCCTCAGACAACATTAAGCATTGCCTCCATGACAAGACAAAACTATCATACACGTTTCAATGCTTGCACTTGATAGTCTCTGATGGAGAGCAGCTGATACGTTATAGTGCTTCCACAATCAAGTACCAAGTTTACACGCGGCATCAACAGCTTGCCTTTCTACGATGATATAGATGCAGAGCTTTGACCAGTTGGTGACGCTGAGGAGTTTAATGTGTTCCTTCTTGTATAGTATAATATTCATGAATTTTCCATGGCATATAGTATAAGACATAGCACAAAAAGGTGGTCCAAAGATTGATCACTTCTACGTCTCTACATGACTAGTTTCTGAAACATAGTCTCTCATAATCTTCGTGTTAGACTCACCAACCATCTAGAGAAGTAGCAAGAACACAGTATAACACCAATCAGAAAACATTCCCGTTGTTAGTCCAACATTAAAACAAAAACAAGGACAGTCGACAAAGAGTCTGCACCTTGGCTGCTAATCTTTTCAAGTTGTCCCACTCGAAATCATTCTTGCAGTATGCAGATCGAACCTATTATGAGACGCCACAACGTTAACTGAATTGATACTCAACATACAAAGGAAGGAACCACAAGAAGCAGCACACTGACCTCCATGATGCGCAGAGCTGCAATTTCAATGAAGATTTTGTCGCCATGTAAAAGAGAGTTTTCAGAATTTCTTGGATTAGTACAGCCATTATATATCTTGTCAATCATATCAAGCATACTTCAGATGCATGGTTTCACATTGATGGATGAGGATTAGCTAAGCAATTAAACTACACTGATTGTGAGTCTCGCCCTATAAAAAGATGCAATCTTTGGGGATTTATATATAATGGACAATTCACCAATATCCAGAGTTGTTGAATGTTAGTGATTGGAAAAAGAATTAAGAGGGATGTAGAACTAGAATATACCCAAACCCTTGTGCCTTGAAGACTCCCGCATTAGTTCAGCACAAAACTTGTCTCCATCGTTCAACGAGTGCCTACTCAAGAATTCCATTAACTCTTCATATGCCTCAGGGTTATAGCTCTACTTTGGGGGAAAAAACTGTCAACAAGTGAAGAAAATCTAAAGACATTGGTACTATGCCAGGTGTAGAGTGGAGGAACCTGAATCTGTGCATTGACAATCTTAACGGCAATGTAAGTGAAGAAGTTGTGGAGATTCTTTGCAGCCTTGGCCTCTGGAGAAGCTTCACCAAATCCTATTTGGAAGAAAACCAATATTCAAAACTAAGAAAACACGAACTTTTGGAATGAAGGTGAAGGATACCCACCAGGGACATACATCTTTTGGCATTGCAAGGGAGTAACTTGAGAGGTTCTTGGCTTACAAGGGCAACAAGGGTAAAATCGTGGTTTCTGAGGGTAGGAGAGTTGCGTGAGTGAGAGAAATGCAGAGGATTCCATGTACCAAAGGAGGTAGCTTTGGACTGAGCAATTACTTGGTTTTGGCTGGAGTGAACTCTTTTAGTTCTTTGGGCTAGAGCTACTCCAGAAGATGTTTCCACAAAAAAATATCTCATGTCCGTCTAGCTGCAGAAAATATCTGGGCCGCCACTTGGAAAGTTTTGGCTGGAGTAACTCTTTTAGTTCTCTGAGCTAGAGATACTCCAGAAGTTTACACACGAAAATATCTCATGTTCGTCTAGCTGCAGAAAATATCTGGGCCACCACTTGGAAAGTTAAGTTTCACTTTCATATCCAACTATAGAACCCCAAACTTCACTTCAGTTTCACCCAATCTGTCAATGATACATCGTCTGCCGCATATCAGCAGTTTCAAGCTCTATCATATCCTTCCAATTGGTATTCGAGTAATTTCAGGCTTAATTATCAGCAAGAACTTTTACTTCTTGTTTTCTCTCCCCTTCATCGGTCAGAAGATCCATAACAACAGCTATATGATAATCCTAATCTTCACGTGCCTCATTTTACTCGACTTAGTAAATCACAATTACTTAAGCAAGTTCTTTACGTAATCGACTGCTTAGCAATTATATAAAATCAATTGAATTAGCCTTACACAACAGCTTAAGTTATTGTGATGAAACAATGGCTTAATATGGTATCAGAGTCTCTATGACCAAATGGTCACGAGTTCGAATCCTACCACTCAGGCACTCACCTATTCTAATTAAATTAAGCACAAGGTAAAGTAGGTCTGTGTAAGTTTCAAATCCAAAAGGCTTTCACTTGAAAAGATGTGTTAGAAAATATATAAAACTAATTGAATTGACCTCACACAACAGTTTAAGCTATTATGATGAAGTGGTCCCTTAATAGAATCCAACTTATTGTGCATTAATCATGACATAGATTCACTTCCGTTGAAAACAATATCAGTCTCTGCGTTTGTGCTTAAAAAATTGTTGTTACTGAAGATGAATGAACCAGAATACGTAATATTACATAATATTTTCTTTAAAAAATTATTGTGCCGTAGTCAAGTTGACAATATGCTCAGTGCCTTTATGGGCTTAGAACCCTTACCCACCCGCAGTTAAGGTGCAACCAGTTGGTCAAGTTTAGTAACAGGAATCGCCTAACAACTGAGAAGCTTCGCTCATGAACTGGTCGCATATTGGAGGAGCCACAGACACAACATGACGACAAAAGCATAAGCGAGCGAGTCAACCATGCCCGAATGTTCATAAACAGTCTAAAATCAATGCATCACGCAGACCTCTCTCTCTCTCTCTCTCTCTCTCTAAACATCACAACCAACAAATTCTCTCTGCTCCTCAATGAGCCACCGAGGGATAATGAGCCACCGAGGGATCAAGTGAGAGAGCTCAGAATTATTGAGGCAGAGCACAAGAGTTAAACAAGTTGCAGATCTAGCCAAAGACAAACAGAAAACAGGTAAATGCTTCAAACAACAATTAGTATCAAGTATTCATCAATTTCGTCGATTAGAAATGGAAAAAGCCCAAACACTTGGGAATCCGGGTCAGTCTTTTCCGTTGAATTGTTCATATCTTTGACCTTACCATCTTAATAAAGTTACACCTTTTTGTGTTCGGAACAGTGATAAGAGGTGATTAAGAGGAAGAAAAAAACTCTTTCAAAAATGACCCCGTTCTCCTCCAAAAGCCCTCCAATGAATCTCATTTTCTATGCACTTCTTCTTCTCTGTGAAGTTCACAAAGGCCTAGCCAACTGCAAAACAAGTTGCGGCCTTGCGTTGGCCTCTTACTACATATGGGAAGGATCAAACCTGACTTACATCAGTCAAATCTTCGGTCAAACCTTTGATCAAATCCTTCTCTACAACCCAAGTGTCCCAAACAAGGACAGCATAATCAGTGGCAACAGGATCAACGTACCCTTCTCGTGCGGCTGCGTGAACGGTGACTTCTTGGGCCACACCTTTTCCTACACGACTCAGGTCGGCGACACCTACGACAAAATCGCCAACAGTTCTTTCTCTCACCTCACCACCGCGGATTGGGTGAGCAGGGTTAACACGTACGAAGCTAATAGGATACCTGACCACGTCCCTATCAACGTCACCGTGAATTGCTCGTGTGGAAATAAAGACGTGTCCAAGGATTACGGGCTGTTTGCAACATACCCACTTCGCTCCGGCGAGAATTTGTCGACACTCGCGACGCAATCCGGTGTTCCCGTTGATTTGCTGGAGAGGTATAACCGGGAATCCAATCACAGCACAGGCTCCGGTATTGTTTATGTTCCGGCTAAAGGTTAGTTACCTCCTTAATCCTTAACTTCATTCATTACGTAGCAAAGCTAAAAGAGGCAAATACAAGTTTTAAGATTAATCAGTTTCCGACATATGTTCACAATTTAAGTTGAAATTGCAAATTGGAATTGCTGTCCAATAGATTAAGAATTGCCAATGTTCACGAAAAATTAGTTTGGATATGGTAAGTCTAAAAGTCAACTCTGATATGGAACGGCGTCGGTTAAGCTTGACGTCGCCGGTCTTGTCAACACGGCATTGGAGAGGGTTTGACACGTTCCATTCCACGGAAAATTAATTCCACCGTTTTAAATTGGTTGTCTGCTTAATTTTCAACAACCTTAAATAGCATTCTGAAAATTATCTGAAGATCAATCATTCATCTATTTGGAAAAACTTACAGATAGATTATGTTTCAACACTAGCAAGCTTACGTCGAACTTGGCAGAAAGAACAAAGGAGGATAAATCAAAAACTTACAGATAGATTATGTTTCAACACTAGCAAGCTTACGTCGAACTTGGCAGAAAGAACAAAGGAGGATAAATCATACGTTCGTGGACGTTTGTCGATTACGTATCATTGTTAAATGCTTCTTGTTGTCGCCTCTGCGCCTCCAATGTTGGCGGTCCATATGCATATTATTTCATATATAAAATACAATTTTTTTAGGTTCCTTTAAAAAAGCTTATCTACCAACTGTGACTTTTATCACTAAAATAGAGCGTCAGGATCCGCTAAGAAACTGTAGGTTTACACGAACGTTTTCAGTAGGTAATTGGAGTTGAAAACGTAAGTGAATGTAGAAAATCTCACCTGTGGTGTCTTGTTATTTGGCACTATTAGTTGACGTTGTCTGAAGCCCTGGACGTTTCACAATTGTGTTACTGACGGTTGTTGTGTCGCACCTTTCCGCTACCCCATTAAGAATTATATCAATTCAATCATCAAGTTCAGGACTTTGGCCTATACCTAGGAAATGGAATTTGCAGCATGTTCTCCAACTCATTTTGGCGGTTAAACGACCGTACATGCTATATGCAATGTCCAGGATAGAGGAAGGGATCAGTACAAATTGCAAGGAACTACGGGGACCTTCATAATCGATAATTTTTGATGTTCTTTTCTCTAAACTTTTTTCAGTGTGAGATTATGCCATTTACTCAACTGATTGAAATGGGAACCTTCATACAGCACATTGCAATGCTTTTAGTTTTTGTTCTAACTTGTTTCATGAATCTGCAGATCAAACTGGCAACTTCCCTTCACTAAAGACAAGGTACATAAAACCCACCTTAACCATGTCAAGTCTTGTTCTTTTTAAGTTGTCAAATTAATATGTTGGGTTATTGTTTCTTTATCTTATTATTGCAGTGCAGCCGGTAGGCTTATTCTTCCTACTTCCTCAACGCTTGCATCTCCATTTCCTAGTATGCAAGATCAACATGAATGTCAAGAAGAGCCTTGACATTGATTTGGGTTTATGTCTTTCTGGCTTTTCTAAGCAGGAATTTCTGGCGGAGTCATTGCTGGCATATCAGTTGCAGTTGTTGTCGGCACTCTAATTTTGGCATTTTCACTATATTTTGGTCTACGTAGGAGGAAGAAAGATCAGCATTTATTCCTCCCAGAAACATATGAAGCCCACTATCTTCGAAATGAAAATGGTAACTGTTTACTTAATTGGTTCGTTAAGTGTTCAGTAAGCATGTTTTATACATGATTCTTACTTTCAGTTATTCTGTTGATGAATGGTCTTAAACTTGATGTGGGCTGTTTATAATGGTTGATGCTTCTATGTCCATGCATTTAGGTTCTGGAAATAACTTGGAGAAGGAGGAAGCATCAGCACATGCCCCTTCTTCAGGACTAACTGGTATTACAGTGGATAAATCTGTGGAGTTCTCCTATGAAGAGCTTGCCAAGGCCACCGATGACTTCAGCATGGCCAATAAAATTGGTCAAGGTGGCTTTGGATCAGTTTATTTTGCTGAACTAAGAGGAGAGGTTGGCACCAGTGCGCTTTCCGTTATCTTAAACAAATTAGAATTTGGAGAAAAAAGGACCCATTCAGCTTTCATAATTAATATTCAGTTGCATGGTTTCCAATTAGGCTATTGAATAATGCTGATCATGGTCTGTTAGATTCACGCTACCAGCCAAACTATTTCTATTTTTTGGTGATTCTTCTACAGTTTAGAAACTTATGTTTCTTTTGTGAATTTATGAGTTAGTTGATGTTGTCAAAATTAAACTGTTACTCAGAAGTCCTATTTTGTCCATAGACTGATATCTTTTCCTCCGATAATTTTGCAGAAAGCTGCAATCAAGAAGATGGATATGCAAGCAACAAAAGAATTTCTTGCTGAGTTGAAAGTTCTAACACACGTTCATCACTTGAACCTGGTATGATTTTTTCCTTTTGGTGGCCTTTGTTACACTGGATAAATGTGAAGTTACACGGTCAACTCAAAGTTGAGATATTACTTACTGCTAAGCCAACTTGGTTGAAAGGAGACAACTTCCAAAGACTGTATTTCTAAAATGCACAATTTTTATCTTCTCGGATCCTCTAGCCAAATGAAGTAATTATGAGGATTTGGTAAACCTGGAAGGACTAATTTTGCTGAGGATGGGTGGATTTCACTTTCTATACCTGAAAGAGATAATTTGTAAGATATTCACTTTTAGGATGAATAGGTTTTTTAATTACTTATCCCAAGGTTAGACTGCGTAATCAAGTCGTAAGTGAGGCTTCCAAGTCAGTTGGATAACATATTGTAATGGCCAAGCCAGTAGAAGATGGATTTATTTTCCTTCTTATATTTTTGATACTTGATTGTACATGGAGCTTAGATGCCTGAACCGTTATTTCTTTGGATTGTCCGTTACATCATAATTTTAGAGCTTTCTGGTTGCTTCTGTGTCATGTTCAACTTAATGTTCATTTTGCATCTCAAAGCTACTTATAAAAATGTCCTGCTGATTAGCTATCTAATCAATTAATATTTACTTGTGATCCTTAACATGCCTAAAAACTTGTGGCAGGTGCGTTTAATAGGTTATTGTGTCGAAGGTTCCTTATTCTTGGTCTATGAGTTCATTGAAAATGGGAACTTAAGTCAGCATTTACGTGGCTCAGGTAAGAATATACATTTGCTCAATTAAAATATTACTTTTGCATTTGAATGTCGATCAAGTCTTATCCGTATACTTCTCCTTTGTTTCTAGAAAGAGATCCACTGCCATGGGCGACAAGAGTGCAAATTGCCTTAGACTCAGCCAGAGGACTTGAATATATCCATGAACATACCGTTCCTGTTTATATCCACCGTGATATAAAATCGGCAAACATTTTAATTGACAAAAACTTCCGTGGAAAGGTTGTGAATATCTCCACATTTTGTCAGACTCTGTATCTTCCAATTCATGTAGATTATCAACTAATTCTTTCTCATACAGGTTGCTGATTTTGGCTTGACAAAGCTGACTGAATATGGAAGTGCTTCACTGCAGACTCATCTTGTTGGTACATTTGGATACATGCCTCCGGAGTAAGTTTTGGGGCTATGATAGTATTATTTCTGATATGCATCATTAACCATTTCTCATTTTCTCATTTTCGCATATTCCAGTTCCAACTTGGATGCTTCCTTCCACCCAAATTCAATATCAGAAACCTTGATGGATAAAGGACAAACTGATTCTGATTAGAATTATTTCCCAGTCCATATTGTGATCAATTTATTTATTGGGGTTTTTGATTGCCATGTTGATTTTTTTTTAATTGGGAAAATGTGGGAAATTCTTCATGATCTTCAGTTATGAAAAAAAATAGTTATTAAAGGATCAGAAAATGTGGGAAATAATACTATCATTTTTCTTTCATGATAGCATGACTTACCAGCAGATAAATTTCATGATTCAACTTGCAAAATCCGAATCAAGCTGTGTCAGGCCTTTTGAAAATTTAACTGTCTTTTGGCATTGTGGTTCAGGTATGCGCAGTTTGGTGATGTTTCACCAAAAGTAGATGTGTATGCTTTTGGCGTTGTGCTATATGAGCTTATATCTGCCAAGGAAGCTGTTGTCAAGACCAATGAAATAACCACTGAATCCAAGGGGCTCGTCGCTTTGGTTGTTATCCTTGCCGTTCTCTTCGTTTTTATACATAAACCCCTATATGATTTTTCTATTTGTCACGAACTATATTAACTGGTGTAATGCAGTTTGAGGATGTCCTCGGCCTGCCTGATTCAAGGGAAGATCTTCGAAAGCTTGTCGACCCTAGGCTTGGAGAGAACTACCAACTTGACTCTGTTCACAAGGTGAATTTTGATCCCTGGAATGTTAAACATGTGAATGAGAGGAGTAATACTGAGCGTCATGGTTGTTTTCCTTGCAGATGGCCCAGCTTGCTAGAGCTTGCACACAAGAAAATCCTCAGCTGAGGCCATCCATGAGGTCAATTGTTGTGGCACTGATGACACTGTCCTCCTCTACCGAAGACTGGGATGTTGGCTCATTGTACGAAAATCAAGCTCTTTTTAATCTAATGTCTGGAAGATAGCTTCCTGGAACGGGAAGCATGTTCTAATCGTCTGAACAATGCAAATAGCCCTTGAGCAGATCCTCCTCGACCTCAGCTCTCAACCTGTGAAAACAAAAACTTTTGTATCTCCCTGGAACTTAATTGTTGTTTTTTTGTTAGGTTCATATGTCTGTCGTAGCAGACACTAGTATTTCAATTTGTAAATGTGAGAATAGTAGAGGACAAAGCTCCAAATATATGAGAATTTAAATTGTATTCGTGTCTCAAATGTAATTCATTACAATTATTTATAACAACTGAAAATAACTAATTGCAAAAATAAAGGAAATAAATCCGTAAGTATCTGCACGTCCGTTAATCTTTTCAAATCTATTGACGTGATTCCAAATTCTTCTTATTGCCTTAGATGTGAACCTTGACTTCTTTAACTTTCTTGAGCACCTTTAACATGTCCATGTTTCCTCCTTCGACAACATGTCCTCAAGGGTAGTGAAGTTCTATCACTGCATTTCCCTGGGAAACTTGCATTGTCCTCAGGGCAAAAGCTAGGAAATTGTCGAGCCATTAGATCATAACTCTCCCAAGAAGCTTCTTCTAGAGAATAGTCTAACCACTGTTGTAAAAATCGACCGGATTAGAGCAGATTCACAGTTAAATAGGACTGAGGGAATAGTAATGAATACACAGATTTTACGTAGAAAACCCCCAAATTAGGGTAAAAATCACGGGCAAGGATAGAAGATTTTTATTATTAGAAAAACTGGAGAATTACAAGAAGAAACTAGACCCACAAAAATATACAGAATATTTTTGCCTCTCTCTTTTTCTCTCTTTTCTCTCTCACCTCACTTCTCTCTATTTTTCTCTTCTCTCCGTTTGCTTATTTGCTCTTCATGCTGCTCCTGCCTTTTTATAGGTAGGAGAAGGCAGCCATCCCCACCAACTTTCAAAGTTGGTGGTGGCTGCCAACTTTGAAAGTTGGTGGCTGTCCATTTTGGTAGGCTCCTAATGGTGCCTACCATTTTTGATAATTCTCCTACTTGAAAATTTGATTAAGAGTCAATCAGATCTTCACACTATTCTTTCTACCTTGCCGCTTCATATTGCTTAAGTCTCTGTCAGGCCACACGAGGATCGACACCACATAAACTTATCACCATTGATTGCTTTGGTCATAAAATTTGCTAGGTTATCCATTGTATGAATTTTCTGTATGTCCACCGTTCCTTCTTTTACTTTCTCACGAACGAAGTGATACTGAACTCGGATGTGTTTTGTCTTTGAATGAAATGCTGGATTCTTGGCAAGAAGCAAAGCACTCTGATTGTCACAATACAGAGTAATATTCTCTTATTTATTCCCAAGTTCTTCCAACAGCATCTTCAACCACACTGCTTCTTTACTTGCTTGTGTAGCTACTACATATTATGCTTCTATTGTTGACGTAGCCACAACTAACTGCAGTTTTGAAACCCAGCTCACAGCTCCTTTAGCTAGTGTAAACATATATCCTGTAGTGGATTTACTTTTATCAAGATCACCTGCATAATCGGCATCAACATATCCTTTGACAGTAAAATCTGATCCTCCATAACATAATGCAACATC
>JANVCQ010000002.1:18437074-18457217 GCA_025531925.1 Erythroxylum plowmanianum | reverse complement strand
AAAATCACCATTAAACCCTAACTCTTTCATCTCCACCATCATCAACTTTCATGGAGGAATAGGTTGGGTCTTTTAGTTAAAATGAAGGAGAGAGCAAGGTGGAAGAGTAGCATGAAAGATAAGATTTGAAGGGATAAAACTCAAGAAGATGAGAGCTATGAAAATGATGGAGGGAGCCAAATAAAACATCAATGGTTTTTAAGGGAGAGAGCATCGTGGAAGCCCACAAAAAAAGGGGGGAGGCTTTTAATTAAAAAGGGTAGTGAGCTTAAGGCATTGTTTGACAAGTGAGGTTTATCACTTGCCACATGTCCAATTTCTAAAATATTTGGTTGGTTCTTTCATTTAACTAGTCCCATCAATTTTAATTTCTATTCCAGTTGTTTCCCCATTTTTCAATGACACTTGACAAAAAATCCTAAAGTCATTTGTCAAAATTTACATTGTCATTGTATAGTAATTTTTACTACCATTTAACAATTGTTTTGCTACTTGGCAATTTCCTAGCTAAAATACTCAATAATTTCCAAAATCTCTCCAAAAATTCCCGAAAATTCTAAATCAATTTATACACTCCCCAAATCAATTTTCAATATACAAAAACCACATTTCTTAGTATATTTACATTTATAAACAATTATACTCGAAAATTGTTAATGAATGCATGAACAACTATTTTCATGTGTAAAAATCACGATTCACGTGTGTGTATATGCTGTCATTATACATGAGTATGAAATGCATTTTCTAAATCTCTCTTTGATCTCACATGTACCAAATTTTAGGGTTCTAACCCTTAGTATGAGAACGAAATGTTATAGCAAAAGGGTGGTAGGGTAGCTGGTTTCTCAAACACGACTTCATACTCATGCAACAAAGTATGTATAGCCAGCAGAGATGGATCCACTTCTGGGTAGCAAGATTAGAGATGGCTTAGAAAGAGGCTTCAATATTAGCTGCTGCGGGAGTGCCCTGAAGTTATAGCGTTTCCCATCCAAATAGAAAATCATGAACATCTTGTTCCAGTTTGCTTGGATGGTATCAAGAGAAGCAAGCTACTTAATGCATAATACCAAGTCAGCACCGCCAATGGTAAAAGGGTAGAAATCTTGAGTGATTGGAAAATTTGGTTGCATTGTATAATATGCCATTACCAATCTAGATACTGAAAGGTTTTACTTTTTATATTAGAATTTTCAAATTTGCAATAAGGGGAGTTGTTATGAAATTGTGTGTGGATCCACTATCTACCAAGAGAATTACCCGTTTGCTACCGATGGACCCTTGTAGTTTCATTGTAGTTCCTCTCATTTTCCCTAATATGGCATGCAGTGATATCTCAGCCAAGGCAGTTGGTGTTGGATCCTCATTGTCAATGTCCTCTGGTGGTTCGTGTAACCCGTTGTCGTTTTCAGTGAGTTCCATGGAGGTGAAAACTGAAGACTTGTAGTGGTGACCAGGTGCGAATTTTTCATTGCACCTAAAATAGAGACCTTTGGCTATGCGATTCTGTTGTTCGGTTTCCCATAGGCGTACTTGAGTTGAAGATGGCATGGATGCTTGATGATATAGCTAGTGGGATTTGATGTGGAAGGTATAGTTGCTTGAGAATATTTGGAGTTAATAGAACTTGATGTGGAAGAAGATTGCTACTCTTGAGGGGGACGTGTTTGAGTGGAGTTTGAAAATTGGGTTGACCATAAGGAAAGTTGCCAATTGGGTTCTCTTACTCCACGGGTGGGTTCTAACTTGGATTCAAATTCAAGTGTGAGACTTATCGCTTTATACACAGAATGTGGTTTGTGGATTCGAAGATCAGTTTTTAATTCCTCCTTCAAGCCACTGAGAAACACCCCTAAAAGACAGTGTTCAGGCTAAAGTTTCACACGAGTAGAACGTTTGGCAAACTCTTGACAATATTCTTAGACACAACCTACTTGCTTGATGTTGTACAAGTGTTCATCGGATTTTGAAATTCGGCATGCCCATAGTTTTCTTGAAGCGCCTTCACCAGTTCTTCCCAATACAAAATAGTGCGTTCGCTATTAATCCAAACAAATAAGTCTAGAGCATCTCCTTCCAAGTACATAACTGCAATCTCTACTTTTAGTTCTTCTAGGGTCTGGTAGTAACAGAAATATATCTCAACCTTCAAAATCCAACCTCGTGGGTCGCCTCCTTCAAATCCAGGAAATTCTATCTTCATATATGGGCATTGCATTGAGCTCCACCGTCTTCCCGTGTGTTGGGAAACCGGGTTAAGATCCGATCCCGACCGCAGTGGAATAATCACAAAACTTTTTTGTGACTTTTGATTTTCCGAAAATCAAGATCTATTTAATTCTATAAAATGATCAACACAAATTATAATAAAGCGAAAACTTAATTCATTCCTTATTTCAAAGTTTGATCTTTATCTTGCTGTATCCCTCGAACTGTTTCTAAAGTCGATCCGTCTCAACCACTATAGTTGCACAAATATCTGGCCTCTAACAGTATCCACAGAATGAGTTGAGAGAGCTCTATAACTCTTATAGAGAGGGTTAAGTAAGAAGTGCTAACTCCATAAAGCTTAAGCCTATTTATAATAAGCTTTGGATGTTTTAGTAATTTAATTGAAATTAAATTCTAATTTCAATTAAACTTTAATTAGAATTACAAATAATTCTATTTAAATACCAATTATGCCCATAGAAGATTTAATATCTCATATTGATCGTTATTTATTAAATATCTCATATTTAATTATAAAGTTTCTCAAACTTTACAATCAAGTTTAACTTGATTAAATTAACTTTGCTCTCTTCATCCCATTCTATATGTGAGATCCATTAGGTTCCCAAATATGTTGGCAATGATTATAAAATCTAATTTTAATTCACAACTAAAATTAGATAAATTAAACTCCTTTTAATTTATCTTTAATTCTCTAATTAAATAATTTATAATAATAGATCAAGATTGGCATCTAGCAATGCATCATGACCACCTAAATATTTAGAAATGTCAAAGTAGTTTTGACTAACTTTTTTGTGCATAATTTTTCCGCATAATTCAATCCTTTCATTATAATATGTTCCGATTAGACATAGAGCTTGAAATTAATGTCTACTATATTTTGAGTCTAATCATATTAGTTCTCCGCCATTAGCTATCGATCTAATTAATGACATTTGTAAACTATTTACAAAGTATCATTTCACCTTGGCCAAGGATTTCTTGAATTAATACTAATTGAGAACAACAAAACTTTCTCCCTAATTACTTTAGGGTGATGAATCTTATCTTGATCATTCAACTATCTCCATATAGTTCATGCTACATCTATTGACTACTGATTAAACGACCTATGATTAAATAGATCATAAGTAATAGCAAAACATAGCAATCCCCATATAAGATAACTTTGATGACCTCAAGTCAAATGATCACTTATATAATCATCCCAATGAGAATTCCATAGATATACAAGTAATGTTCCAAATGGATTTCTCATATATGGTCTATTAAGTGAATTTGTTCTCTAGCAAGTACCCACACGTTTGTTTAAGTATCTTTATACTTTAGCCTATGAGCTCGACTACTTCCTTCATAAGGAAAAACAAAACGTGTGATAGTCTTTTTACATTCTATTAATGTCCAATCTTAATAAAACAATGACTAGGAACATTTGGGAATAATATATAAATGTAATATGAATCTCATAATTATAATTTCATTTGTAATATACAATTATCCTATGAACTTTATCATATACATCTAAACATGTACAAGATAAAGAATATCTTCAAATAATTTGCCACTAAACTACAATCAAAACGATTAGTTGTAGGGCATAAATCAACATCGTGTTCTCTATGTCTGTTCCGTCATCACCGTCTGCTCAAAATGGTTTGTCATGCTAGCAAGAGCCTGAACTGGTTTCTGCTATTTTAGTCTTATCACATTTCCCTTGGTTGGTTTCTGCTGATTGGGTTTGATTGGCCTTTAGAGCAGCTACTTTAGCTGCGAGAGCGTCAATGGTGTTTAATTTAGAAGCTATCGCAGTGAGTTATTGAGAAATAGATTTTGAACTAGTATCTAAGGGAGGGTCATTTGTGAAGGTGTTAGTTCTGGTGTTCACCATGGTGGATGGGAAAAACCATCTCTGATACCAAATTGGTAGCAGACACTAGTATTTCAATTTGTAAATGTGAGAATAGTCTGTATCAAGAGGAAAAGCTCTAAATATATGAGAATTTAAATTGTATTTGTGTCTCAAATGTAATTCATTACAATTATTTATAACCATTGAGTGCAATTGAAAATAACTAATTGCTAACTAATTGCAAAAATAAAGGAAATACATCTGTAAGTATCTGCACGTCTGTTAATCTCTTCAAATATGTTGATGTGATTATGAAATCTTCTCACTGCCTTAGACGTGAACCTTGACTTCTTCAACTTTCTTCAGCACCTTCAACATTTCCATATTTCCTCCTTCGATAATAAATTCTTAAGAGTAGTGAAGTCCTATCAGTCTGTTTCTAGGGGTTTATTATTCTGTTGTAAACCTCTCTACTACTAACAGGAATATTTGGAGAAGAAGGTTGGTTGTCTATGTGAAAAGCTCATACTGTACATACATAGTCGCACATAATTCCAAATGGAATGACTTCATTTATGCCCAGGTGGAAATTTTGTCCTATTTTAAGCACATTTTATGGTTTGTATGTTATTCTTAACATCTAAACCAGCGACCAAGAGAGGTAATCATGGAGTTTCTTTTCTGCAAAGCAGATGAAACGAAGACTATACAAGCTAGAGTGCACAAATTTGCAAAAAAACTAAATGTACCGTGTTTTCCTTGAGGTCCAAACTACCGTTATGCTTTGGTTAGCCAAATTAACATCACTGCAATTAACCAAGTGTGGGTTTCATGTAGCCGATCATTCATAGTTGTAACAATTTTTCCTTTTGGACTCCAACTCTCTTATCATGTTCATTTTTCTATGAGCTGATGTAAAGTGGATGTCAATGGGAGCCATATCAAACCCTGTGTGATGTTTGATCATGTACCCACAAGTAAGCTTCTATCCCATTCCAGTCATCAGCTACTCCAAGATAATCTTTGGGCGAATGTAGTCTGCACGATCAAAATAACCTTTTTTAGAAGTTAAATAAATATATATATAAATAAGAGAAATATCAAAATTTACATAACAGTTCCCAACTTAGCCCTTGAACAAGCTTGTAACGAGCTATGTTTTAGGTTCTGTACCAAGATAACTTATGTCAATCGATACAAGATTTGTAACACTCTCCCTTAACTCAAGGTATCATAGAAGATGAGAACTTGAGTTTGGAAATGAGATTGGCACTGAAGTGAACGTGACTTTGTGAAGATATCTATAATTTGAGACTATCATGAGGCAGGGGACAAGTTGTATGATGCCTCAAAGAACATGATGTCAAACAAGATAATAATCGATCTTGATGTGCTTGGTCGGTTTATGGAAGACATTGTCATAATAAATTTACATGGCAATATAATTATTGCAATTGAGAGGAACTGCAGAAGAGAAATCTACACAAGATCTTGAAGCAAGCATCGTAACTAGAGGAGTTTAGAGGTAGTATCAGCAAGAGCTCGATATTTAGCTTTTGAACTAGAGCAAGAGATAATTGTTTGTTTCTTGTTACACCATGAAATAAGAGATCCAAGAAAGAAACAGTAATCAGTTGTGCATTGGCAATTTGTTAGGTTCTCAGCCTAATTAGTATTAGAGTAGGCTTGTAGCTTTAATGGGATGAGTAGCAAAAATGAAGATCACAAAACATAGTACCTCTGACGTATCTTAATATATAAAGAACGATAGAAAAATGAGTGGTATAAGGTGTAGATATGAATTAGCTCACTATGTGAATAATGTGAGCAATATCTTGAGTAAATCATTCAATAACAAAGTAAACTTTGTATCTTTCTACTGATCCATCTGCTCAAGTCTTCATTTTATAAATCCATTTCCATCCACCAATTGATTTATTTGGAATAAGATAATCAAGTTGCAAGTATCTGTGCGAGTAAGTGTCTATAGTTCTTCTGCCATTGCTCGCTGTTATAAAAGGTCAAAATTGACCTTGATAGGTATGAGGTTTATAAAGAGAGACCATAGTGGAGTAAACATGAAAATCACGAAGACGTAGAAGGTTGACTTACACAATTAGTAAAATAAAGCATTGCCTTTAGGGGATAGGTTCTAATAAGGGATGGTCATTTAGAGGATTTGGTGGATCCACAATTGAAGAAGATGTAGGTGGAGTCAAATCGTATAGGCTACTAGAAGGACCTATACAAGAAATTAAAAACAAAGAGATATGGTAGGATCAGATAGATAGGGAAGGATCAGAGAAGAATTAATGTGGGGGTTCACTTAATCATAACTTTGAAAGAGTTGAAAACATCTTATTTTTGTAGAAGGTTATATGACAAGAAATATGAAGTCTTTATGATAAGGGATCCTAATATCTATACCCTTTGTATTCTATATTATACCTTAAGAAGCAGCATAGTTTCGCTAGTTCTAATTTGGTGTACTTATGGGGTTGTAAAAGAACAAAACAAGCATAACAAAAAACTTTAAGAGTTTGATAGTCAAAAGTACAATTAAATAGGCATTCATATGGAGAGATGTTACTTATTACTAGAGAAGGGATATGATTTACAATGCATGCAGTAGTAAGAGTTGTTTCTCCCTAAAAGGTTTCTAGACAAAAAAGAAGATATAAGGAGGCCATGAATAGTATAAATGATGTGTTTGTGTTTTAATTATGCTCAATCATTGAGTTAAGAGGTACGTGGATAAGATCTTTGGATAATAACACCTTGTTGAGCAAGAAATTGGATGAAATTTATATCTTTGTATTCCACGGAATTATAGTGTGAAATATTTTAACCTTGTAAGAAAATTGAGTCTAAATTATGTTGAACGAGAGTAAGAAATAATTAAGATCTATGACGTATGAGATAAATTCATATATAATGAGAAAAATTATTAATAAAGATCATGTAATATCTTAAGTCACCCATAGTATTATAAGGAGCAAGACCTCAAATATCATCATGAATCATATCAAAAGGTACTAAGAAAATGGAATCATTAAGAGAAAAAAGTAAAGCATGAATTTTAAAAAGCTAATATAAAACACAATCATAGTTTTAGTTTTCACAGAGCATAAAGGACCACTAAAAAATTAAAGATCCATATAGTAGGAGAAATATGGCTAAAAAGAGAATGCCAAATGGCAGTAAGTTTAAACAGCTACCCAATCATACGCCCTATCCTAAGGATCTCGCCCGTTTGTTGATCGTACAAAGTACAACCACAACTCAAAAAGGATAAGTCAACACCAAGTTCATTTAATCAACCATTATAAATAAAATATAAGGATAATTTAGGAATAAGAAAAGTACCATGAAAAGCTAATTTAGGTGTTTGAGTAATGCTTATACGTTGATAATGCATAGTAGAATTGTCAACATTATGAACAATATGTGAGACATATGGTGTTTTTGGGGAAGCAAAAATAGAAGAATTAAATGTCATATATATGATTGCAACAACTAAAATCAAAGTACCATAATGATGAAGTACTTGATGTGACAAGCAAGGTAGCTAAAGAGACGATACTATAATCAGGTTGAAGTTAATGGAGAAGAGCATGAAGATCTTTTAAAGATGATTTGGGAGAGGTATTTTTTATTGGATCCTCTATGGTACAATAGTAGAAAAAGTAGGTTAAGAAGACTTAGAATAGTTGAGACCTGATCCTCTGGCCTAGGTACTCTGGCCCTAACCTGTGCCAGAGGATTTGAAGGCAGAATAGTTACCTTGGTCAGTTTTTTATTTGAATCATTTCCAACATTCAGAGATGTGACATCCAGGCTTTTTATAGTAGCTACAAGATCCTTTATACAACTTCTTACCCGAGTTGTGAGAAATTTGAGGACATGAGGTATAAGTTGTAAAAACCAAATTAATAGGTGGAACAAACTTTTTTATGCAAAGTGTGTTGAGTTAAGTTTCTTCTATTATAAGCTTATTGATGATCGTATCCAAGTTTGACAAAGATCCTTGATGGAGAAGGGAACTACCAATGGGTTCAAACTCATCTCATAAAGTCATTACCACATGTCATATATGTTGGCAATCATGAAGATTCACATAGATAATAGTAGCATTAGTACTGGGCTAGGCAGAATCTCCGAGAGTTATTTGATCCTAAAATTCTTATAATTCAGACACTTAGTTATGGATTATCTGTCCAGGTTGTTGTTTCATTTGATAGAGTCTTCTATACAATTGAAATCAATCGATATCATCAAATATAGAGTAACGATTCTTTAGGAATTTTCATAACTTTTGGGCTATATCAAAACGTCAAAAGTTATATTTGACAGCTTTAGCATAGGTGTTATGAAACTATGTCAAGATTTGATGATTCATTTTGTGAACATATTTAGTTCTTCATCTTTCTTCAGTGTAGGTTTAGGTACTTCTTCGGTAACAATATGCCAAATAAGCCCCCATTTAAGAAAACTACATATTTTCTCAGCCCACAAATCGTAGTTTGGTCTATCAAAAATGATATTGATAGGGTTGAGAATACATTACAGAAGTTTAGAGACATCTATCATGAAGAAAGTAATAAAAATGAGAAATACGTATTTATAAAGCTATAATTTGATAATTTTGACATAAAAATGGATTCAAAACGTTAAAAAACCTTAGGAACTAATCAAGGTTGTAAAAGAACCAAATAGGAAAAGTCCAAACTAGATGGTCAAAGAATGCTTAACGGTCTCGAATTGACCCAAACCACAAAAGAGTATAGGCTATTGGGGACGTGACCAATGACATAAGGCCATGTGCCACCAAACATATATAAACACGGGGTAAAGATGATATGATTTTTGTGCTGACATGGTAATAACTTGGTGCTAATGTGGCTAGATGTTAACGTGGAATTAATATGGACCCAATTGAATGCTTACGTGGTATTGACTTTTATACACGTGGCCCAATAAGTGCTTGACATGTGTTAGTTGAAGATGATGTGTTTTAGTGATGTGGCATTGCTGGAGTAGAAACTTAAATTTTGACTAAACAACGTCGCTTTGGTATATCCTAAAGGACGTCGTTTAAACTGTCTTCTTCCTCTGTATGTGTGTTAACTTTAGAGCGTAGCAGTTGTAGACGACATGTAGGAAAGAATCTAGAGATTTGCTTTTTACTATAGTCATCTGCTTGAGTAATGGGACAATTTGGTTTATGACAAATTGTTGTTGGAGCGATTTAAGAACCTCAAAATGCCTAGATAGAAAGTTGTAGAAGGGAAATTAAGAAGAACCCCATACTTTAAGGATCTGATACCATAAAGCAAAAGTAGACTGATAAAGAATGATAGAGAAGTCTCCGTATTTCTGTATGTTTCATCAAATGTACAAATGGGGTATTTATATACAACGAATAAAACTAAATAACAAAGATATCCTTAATATAATGCAATCTATTTAACAATCATATCTATTAGTTGACTATTGTATGCTAGAGTCAAATATAAGATCTGTAACAAGACTTGTAAAAATGATCACCTTCGGCTGGGTAACGGCGTGCTTAAGAGTATCATCTTTAGTTAAACAAGTGACCTTTTTAATTAGGCGACTAAAGTTTAGTTTTGAAATCCTAAGAAACAATTGCTATCGACGCTATGTTTTGGTATGTACACTATTAATAATAAAACACTTGACACAAATCAAATTATACTTGTCTTACAAAATAAAAAAACCACCAAAGAAGTAAATTGTGTTATGGAAATATGAGGATTTTATTTCATACAATTACTTACTTTATTATACAGTTGTTGTATTAATTAATAATGATATTTTTATCTTTTATTTATTTATTTAATTAACTAATTTAAAAATAAAATTTAAAAATAAAATTGTAATATGATCATAATCATGAAATTTACATTACAAATACATATTATTTTAAGTTTTTAAGTGCATTATTAAGAGTAGCATACCTTAAGTTCTTTTAATTGATATTATACATTAAAGTACAAGATACATAAATAAACATGTGGGCAATTATTGAAAAAGAAACTCACTAAAGTTTGTTAATAATTTTGTCAATTATATTGGTCAGCCAATATAGTTATCTAATCAACCAATATGGTTAACTTCTAAAATAATACAAACCCTATTTCAAGTCTTTTTATAAATAAGAAGGGACATAAATTAAATGTATAGTGGTGTGATAAACTATTCTTACCTATCTCTACTTTTCAAAAAACTCATTGGAACTTCACTATGAATCTTTTTTTACAAGGTTAAGAGAACCTTCATACAACTCAATTTTGTTTTGTATAGTGTAGAGTAATCCCTCTTACAATCATGTTTCAAAGTGAAGAGCAACCTCAACTCTCTTTAAATCACACCAAAACTAACCCCAAATGATTTTTAGAACTTAAAATATATCTGTTGATCATATCTTCACACACTCAAAATTGAGACAATGAATTTTCAAATGCTAGAAACATATTGAAATATGTGTATAACAACATCTGAATGCATTTCTATGCAAGAACAAAAAAAAGTCTTTATAAGGATTTTAGACCAAAATTACTCACAAAAGCTAAAAATTAGCCATTATAAGAACTAATTATAGGGTACTAGTTGATAGTGTAGTACATTGGTCAATTATTATATGTTAAGTGCACAAGATTCATTAGCCATTAAGCATTGATAAACTAGTGGGTGATATTGCTCAACCAATATGTCAATTAATGTTATTATAAACTCTTAGTACATCAATTTTGACAATTTTAACCTTCATCAATCAACCATTATCACAAATAGGTCAACCAATCTCACAAAATCATTATTTTAACAACTTCAAATGCTTAAATTTAATTTCTTAATGCAAATTTGTCTTAAATATTTTTCAAAATATTTCTTAAAGAATGTTTTAAAGTTTAAGAGGATTTTATTTGAAATCAAAACATTAATCCCTTTTGATGAATGAAAATACTCGTGTAATTAATTAAAATGATGATGTGATTATGCATAATGAGTCTTTAAGACCATCAAAGTTAAGTAAAAGTACAATAAACATTACAATTATTTATAATTATGATATGTCTTAATCTTCTTTACCCTTCGTTTTGAGTGATGCAAACTTTAACTTTTTTCTTAATAACTTCAAATTTTGTATCTTGATTTATGCATGATTATAATTTGCTCTCATATTGCTTTTATAAAAAATAAAACTTATTAGTAATATTAATATTTTGTTGTCATTAAAAAAATGATTGAAATCTTACTAAATTAAAAAATCTCCCCCTTTTTGATGAGGAAAAAAATTATATTATGTTTGAAGAAGTAATAGTGAAATTAAGAACATATACAATATTAAATACCCCATAATTTAAGCATAAAAAAGATTAAAATTAAAATTTTTAAGATGCCTATAGTCATAATAAGATTCAATAAAATATCAAGTGCAAATTGATATGATAAAAATAGATTTAATTATTGAACATGTCCAATAGTTAAAAAAATTGGATATATATTTGATACTCCCTTAAATTTAATATCAGTAAATTTCTCTCACCCTTTTTAAAAGCATAAAAAACCAACTATTCAGAGGAGAAAATTGAGACTGAATCAAGTGATATAATTCATCAAAATGATGCATTTTATTGTCACAAAAAGCGTCAAGATTGTCTTTTTAGTAGGGTGAGTTGATGCTCAATAAGGCATCATGAGGAGACTTATGATATAGTCATAAGGTAATAACCTCATCATCCATATGTAGCTCAATAGTATCACTAATTAGAGGCTCAATGGAACCAACGCCATACAGGAAAGCCTTATATGGTGGGATAGGTTGGTAAGGTTGCAACTGTTACCACTGATGTGGTCAAGTCATATGATTATTAACCAACTTGTAACCCATATTGTTAAGGATAGCATAATCAAATAGGACATTTAGATCAATCTTATCTTTAATGGGAGGGATGTGAAAAGGCTAGAAGATAAGGTCAAGGGTTAGATTATACAAGATATTTTTATTTCTTTTCCTTAATATGATTAAAATGCACCATATTGTGCAAATTGAAGTCACCAAGATGAATGCTCTCTCCTAATATGAAGGTGGAGAGGAACCAAAGGTCATCATATCCTAAAAATGTAAAATGGCCACTAGAAGAATAAAGTTGTACTTGATGAACAAAAGATGATGAAATTTAAGAGTAGCATTATGACTATGAACATTGTTGTGCTTCCTATTAACTAGCCTTAGGATCTAATTCAAAGATGATTTTTACTCGAGTGGGCATAATACGAGGATGTATATGATATTTAGTGAAGAAATCATAATGAGAATAATGTTTGGGTATAGCTATATCTAGGATTTCAAAAATGAGATCACTAGTTAGATGAATGTCTACGCCTTGGACTTTGAAGAAGATGTGATTGTAATCTTAGATTATTTGAGGTTGAAGGTTATAGTAAAATAACCTAACATTTTTTGGGCTTATATAACAAGTCTTAGTAATTATAAATTCCCACCTTTAGATAATGAAAAACTATACAAGACTCTATGCTTTAAATTATTCTAGATAATATGGAAAAATGATATGGTTTTCATGTAACTTATGCGAACTATAATTGGTAAAATAAGGAGAGTGAATGTCAAAGTACTCATCCTCATAAGTAGAACTAGGCACTAATTGCGAAGGAGTTGCAAATCTCTCTTAAGTTATAATAGGGGTGACATTAGTCCTACCATGAGCAAATTTTTTAGTCATGGCGGTGAAGTTTCCTTTAGTTCTTACTAATGAAATAAAATGTGTGAGGAACTTTAAGGATGGAAATAAAAACCTAACGAAAAATAATTGGTATCAATTATTTAAAGTTCTAAGGCTACTTGTAAGACAATGCTTTAATAAATTTTTAACAATTTGACCTCACCAACTTCAATTCTCGATTCATTACAAGTAACATATAGTCATATAGAAAAATGCAAGATTAATTATGAAATATATAAGTTTGACGAAAGATTTAAGATCAAGGTATTTTGAGACAATTGTCAAAAATTTTCAATTAGAGGAAAAATTGTCAAAGTTGATTATGGGGACAATTGTAATATATTACTAATTACTAAAGCGGTATTCAATTCATAAGGAAATTCAAATGTTAATTGACTTAAAAAAACTTCCAAATTTTACCTACCAAAAATGCCAAGAAAATGGTAATGGCAAGAAGGAAAAGAGAGACAAAAGGTTCTTTTGTTCCAAAATGATGATGGAGATAGGAAAAAGGTTTTAAGATTTGGACTATATTACTCGACCACTTAAAAACATTAGTTAATTGATTCCATGAGTTGGTCGACCAATATAAGTGACCAATCTATTGACAAACTCACTAGACAATAATTTTCTTTCACACAGAATATTATTAGTGACCACTTAAAGTCATTAGTTGTCTAACATAAGTAAGTGGTTGACCAATGCATCAATCAAACTATAAACAAACTCATTGAATGCTCAAATTATCGATTTATGAGGACACTAGTCGACCACACTCTGATAGGTTAACCAATGTTACCTGGAAACTTAAAAAGTAATAATAAAACTCCAATTTAATTATTAAAAAGCATAATAGATCATTTAAATAACAATAAAATAAGTTAAGCCATATAAAGTAGAATTCCTATCGATCATACTCAATTATCATATAATTATGCAAAACATATCCTCACTCAATAGTTTAGTACAAATTTTGGTTAATGTGTAATATGTTAATAGCTTATAGTTTAATATCCCCATTTTACTCATAGTCTATAATGAAATGATATTTAATTTTTCTATGTGCTAGAGTGTTGAATATGATTCTTTGTAAGGCATAAAACATTAGTGTTGTCACACCTAATAGGTATCTTCCTAATATTTATAATATAGTCCCTATGTTTTTTTTAAGTCACAAAAATTTCCTCATAATAACTTTTGGCCACCACATATTTGACTTTTTTGGTTAATAATGCAATCGGATTTTGTTTCTTACTAAACCATAATATTAATGCATTGCCTATAAATTTACAAGTGTTATATGTGCCCTTTTTATCTAAAAGATTACTGCCATAATCCTTATTTGAATAGCAAACTAAATAAAAAATGTTTCCTTGTAATACCAAATTTCTCATGACAATGTATCATATAAGTGTATAAGTACACACTTAATGGGTAGAAGGTGAGACTCCCTAGAATTCAATTGAAATCTAGTACATAAATATACACTAAGTATAATATCATGCCTACTTGCGATAAGATAAAACAAACTTTCAATCATATCTTGATAGAGCTTTACACTAACTTGCCTTTCTCATCTTTATTCAACTTAGTTTTGATGTTGATAGGCGTTCCTAATGGTTTGGCTTAATCCATTACAAAGTATTTGAGTAGTTCTTTTGTATAATTTGCTTGATTAATGAAGATGCCTTCCTTTATTTGCTTGATTTAGAGGCTAAGAAAGAAGTTAAGCTCTTATATCATCCATATCTGAAATTCACTACTTATTCACATAGATAACTAGATTTGCTATCATTAGTAATAACAAAGATAATATTATCAACATAAATTTAAACAACTAAAATGTCATGGTTATACTTTTTGATAAGAAGTGTCATATTAACCTTGCCTTTAATAAACCAAACCTATTTTCTAAAAGAAATGCATTTAACCTACCATACCAAGCTCTAGGAGCATATCATATAATCCTTTAAAGATTTTATAAAACATGGTTACATGGATCATGATTTTCAATACTGGGAGGTTGATCAACATAAACCTTTTCCTGAATAAAACCATTTTAAAATGCATTTTTAACTTCCATTTGGAACAATTTGAAATTCAAGTAAGATGTAAATACAAGTAATAACTTGATAACTTCTAACCTAGTTAACAACATAAAATTTTCTTCGAAATCTATACCCTCCTCTTGGTTATACCATTTGGTTACTAATCTAGCTTTATTCTCACAATGGTACTTGATTTAACTAATTTATTTTTATACTCATTGGAATTTCACTATGATTTTTTCATAAGTTGAAGAGAAGCTTCATACAACTCGCTCTTATTTTTTCTTTTGTAGAGTGACCCCTCTTACAATATTGTTTCAAGGTGAAGAGCATCCTCAACTCTATTTAAGACATACCAAAACTAATCCCAAATTTTCTTTATAACTCAAAATATATCACTTGATCACTTTGATAAAGATAATAGGCTCACACAAAAAATGAAATAATAAAGGCTCAAAATCTTATAAATGCATGTATAAAAACACTCAAATGCTTTTTAATGCAAGAACCAATAAGAAAACATGTATTTATAGGATTTTGGGACCCAAAATAATTGTTAGAATAAAAAACTAGTTATTATAACAGCTAGTTATTGGATACTTATTAACTAATGTAACATATCAGTCGATCAATATGCATTAAATGCATAAGATTCTATAGTCGTTGAGTATTGGTCGACTTATGTAGCAGATAGGTTGATTAATATGTCAACTAATGTTAATACAAATTCTTAGTAGATTAATTTTGATAAATTTAAACTATATTAATTGACCATTACTGGTTAACCAAATTTCGAAAATCATGATTCCACTAACTTTAAATGCTTAAACTTAATTTTCTTAATATAAAATTTTCATAAATACTTTTGAAAATGTCCCCCAATGAATATTTTAAGGCTCAAGATGATTTTTTTTAAAATTAAAAGTTTAATCTCTCTTGATAAATGAAAACACTCATATATTTGATTAAAATGATCATGTGATTGTGCATGGTAAGCTTTAAATTATCAAAGTTACCAAGTGAAAGTACAATAAATATTACAAATTATTTATAGCCTTGGTACACCTGGGTCTTTTTTGGTCCTTCACTTTAATCTTCAGTTTACATGATGAAAACTTTAATTTTTTTTCTTAGTAACTTCATAAAATTTCTTCTTGATTTATGAAAGGATATAATTTGTCATATTGCTTTTATCAAAAATAAAACTCATTAGCAATATTTATATTTTGCTATTATTAAGATATTGTTTGAAAACTCCATTAGTTTAATAAATTTTGTGATTAGTTTTCTTTAAGCAATTTATTTACCTTTATATATTAATTGTTATTAAAATGATTTCATTAGATAGAAAATATCTTAACTTTATTAACACCCGAATTCACACCCTATTGCATGCTATTAAGGACTAAAAGAATGTTCTACAAATGTCACAACTCAATTTGAATATCTAAAATATTAAGCTCTAATATGTATATTAGAAAAAAGCTTAGGGTTAAAAATACACCTTTTGCCTTTTAGAATATTAAGGTTAGCTCTAGTTTATAAGACTTTGAGCAAATGATAAACATGGGAATTAGGCTTTTAAGCCTAAGGTTTTCTTTCTTTCTTTCTTTTATAAAGAAACCAGTTTAGGCCCCTTTTGATTTTGTTCCTCTTAGAAATTAGGTTTAATTAAGTTAAGAAACCTATTAAATTTTAATTTAGTAAGTTGGTCCTCTTTCTCTTCTATCATAAGTAGTTAAAAGGGAGCAATAATAGAGACAATAGTTTAAAATTCATGCCCATTTAGTCATCAGAAGCCCAACTAAATTTAAAACAAGAAGAAGGTATATACTGGAATTAAAGACCATTTTATGTGTTTAAATGTTGTGATTAGTAAATATAATTTTATTATTTCTTTTAGCTTTAATTTAAATTTTAATTTTTTAAGTAAAGGCATAAGTTAGGAAAAATTCATTTTAATTTCAATTCAAATAAGTCCAATGAATAAGTGTAAGCTTAAGTGGTGATTTTGGAAATAATTTCATATGCTTTAGGTGCAAATATATTCAATACAAATGTTTAAACCCTAAAATCAATATTAAAAAAATTTTCTATTATTTTTTTTTTGAAATTGTTTAACCTAATAAGAAAGGGTGTGTAGAGAGAGGGAGAGCACCATAATCCATTAATTAGAATTAATATATTAGTGATTAAAAATCTAATTCTAGTCAAATGCTCTAAATTAAGTTGAAAAATGAAAGAATCAGGTTAAAATGTTAGTTTGGACATGAAAGCCCATTAGAAATAATTCTTCTTTGCTTTTGTTGGTTTGTTTTAAGATTGGGTTTTCATGTCTAATAGATTTTGCTTTTTTATATATTTAAATGTCCAGCCTTTAGACACATCAGGATTTTTGAAAATTTTTTTTAGAAATGTCAACTAAGTAACTTTTTATTCTTTTATCTAAGATTTCATTTTAGTTTTGAGGGCTTATTGTAGGTTTAATATATTTATCAAATTCTTCAAACTACTTAATCTCATTTTTAAATTAGACCAATTTTAAGAGTTCATATTCAATGGCCTATAGGCCCATTTCTTTCCAACAATCATATTAAGTAGAGATGGTGGCCCAGCTCGACCTAACCTAAAGGCTGGCCGGGCCTATAAGCCGAACCTTATATTTTTAAAAAATTAAAAATGACATTATTTTGTACCTTCTTGTCGAGGCCATGGGCTAGGCCAATTTTGCCATTCCTAATATTAAGTTATTTTAGGCCTAAATTTTTATTTTAAACTATTTATTTTAAGCTCATCTAATTTGAATGTATCATTTTCACATTGTCCAAAATTTTTTAATTGAACTAGGCTCAATTAGTTTGGGATTTACCAAATCTAATTTATTTAAAAATTTCAATTAATTCTATTCTAACTTTCCTTTTTATTAATAAAAAAATTAATTACAATTCCTAAATCATTAACTTAAGTTTTTTTTCTTTATCCTAATCTTCAAGACTTAGATATAAGAATTTTTATTCTTTTCTAAACCTAAGATAAGATCACAAACTCTTATACATTCAATCATTTGTTTCTACTTTCATTTTATAGGTATTTTATTTAAATTTTAAATAATATAACAAGCTCATCCACATTCAACCATATGTTTTTATTTCTAATTATTTAACATTTATTTCTTTTTCAATTCTTTAGATTTATAAAACTTTTTCAAACATATTCAACCTCATATATAGGTAAAATAAAGTGTCATCTTCCTTGCTTTACAACTGACCTGAACTCAATTTTTTGGGTTAGGGTTAGTTCTCAAGTGCTTACTATCTTTCCTTAATTAAATAAGTGACAATTATGTTAGATTTATTTATTTTCAGTCACCATTTTATCGGTGCACGTCTCACACATTCACAATAACATTCTTTAAATAATTAAATATATACAACCACATATGAAATTGATGATGTTTTAAGTTAATTCAACTTTAAAAAAGTGCAAAATGCAAGTTCTTAAATTTCACCACAAAATATGCAATTATGTCCAATCATTTTTATGATATGTTTTTATATTTAGTGCTTTATTATGTTTACACATTTGTCAAATTAAGAAAATTAAATTGGATTTCTTTTACCATTATGGCATCACGTCCTAATTTACCTATAATAAATAATAAGGTTTTAAGAGGTAAATATCTTCAAGGAATGGAAGAGATCCCTGAGGCACTGCAAGTTAGTTGTTGCTCATTTTTTTGTAGAGCTAATTATAAGGTTTGGCCAATCATGTACAAAGGTATTTGGCAGCCTTTAGGGAATGGTACATAAGTATGGTTTTGGGAGGATATGTGCTCTGATTTGCTGGTGTATCCTATATCTGAAGAAGAGAAAACTATTTGGGTGAAGGGTTATGTTGATGAAATTGGAAATGGGATAATTTTCAAGCAAGACTTCCAACTTCTGTATGTCTGAATATTGCAATGAGCCCTTCTTCTGCTAATAATAGGAAGGATAGAATATATAATCGATAGACTAACTCAGGGAATTTTACTGTTAAATTGGATTATGAAGAGTTGTGTAATGATTCATGGAATCCGCAAGATAAACATTGGAAAATTGTTTGGCAATTCAAGCGACCTCAATGTATTCGTACTTTCCTTTGGCTAGCTTTGCAAGGCAAGCTCTTGATTAACTTGAAAGATGTAGACGACGCATTAGTATGATAACAAGAAGTAGGAAAGAAGGAAATATTTAGAGAGAAGAAGACAGAAAGATGTAATTTTGGGATAAAACATCCATGTCTTTCCTTCGTTCACTTGACTGCCTTTAAATACAAATAACTTCCTAAATTTGTGGAACTCCTACAGCTACAAACAAGGAATTAAAACTTACCATGTTGGTGGTTCTCCTACCTATAGCATAAAATGAATTAAAAATGAAAGAAAAATCTACCCATTACTTCCAAAACTGGTACACGATACTTCCAGAGCTGGTACATGATGAGGATGTTGTTGAGATTATTAGTGGTAACTAAAATAAAAACAACTTGGCTGTTGAGACCAAGTCAATGCAGTTAAGTGAAACAAGCCCTTTTCCCACGTTCATTACACGTTTGACGCACATGTACTGAACACGTGAATATTCTGCTATCAGTCCATCCTGCTGGACCCTTATTTTCGAAGCCCAACATTCGGAAAGTCATAATCGCATGGAGGGCTCACAATATACCAAGACTGAATACTATACCCGAATTCAATCCAAAAATCGAAAATCTTAAGGCCCAAATTGAAATTCAATTCCTTCAGATACTTTGTAGTTGTGTCTCTCTAATTTACCCCGAATCAGAAATCATCTCATTTGAATGACTAGAGCAAGAGTTATGGCCAAAAAACTTTCAGCTCTTACTAATCCAAGACTGAACACTAAACCCAACTTCAATATAGAAATTGAAAGTCTGAGGGACTGAATTTAAATTCAATTCCTTCAGATAACTTGTGGCTCCATGTCTCTAGTTTGATTAGGAACAATAATCACCTCATTCGGATCTCTACATATCCAGATATCACTAAAATACTGAATCATGTTTAGTAAAATATCCAACTCATACTCTTTTAACCTATCCTCTCACTTTGATTCAATACATCTTTTTCAATTTAACAAAAAAATCATAAATTGTTGTGGGGAGATAAATAAATGTGTTAGGAATCCAATGCTTCAAAAATCAGGTCATTTGGAGGTCTAGAGAAGAAGTTATGACCA
>JANVCQ010000002.1:18415915-18436974 GCA_025531925.1 Erythroxylum plowmanianum | reverse complement strand
GCTTAAGCAATTTCACTTTAATAAATGCTAATTCCACTTACTTGGTCTAATCACGTTTAATTAAATAATAAAAAAAATTCCGGGGCTAATAATTATGAATTCGTAGTGACCTTCATGTGTTCTAAAGGCTGTCTTGTGTATATCTTCTTCCTTTACACGGATTTGATGGTAACTTGACTGCAAATCTAATTTAGAGTAAACCTTAGAGCCATGTAGTTCATCCAAGAGTTTGTCAATGACAGGAATCAAGAATTTGTCCTTTATCGTTACTTCATTTAAAGCCCTGTAATCAATACAAAATCTCCAACTTACGTTGAACTTTTTGACTATCAAAATAGGTGATGAGAATGGACTCCTACTAGGACGTATCAATCCCGATGAAAGCAATTTATGAACCATTTTTTCAATCTCAATTTTTTGATAAAAGGGATAGCGATAAGGTCTTACTAAGATTGGTTTATTGTTTGGTAGAAGTGGAATGTGGTGATCTTGTGCACGCTCTAGTGGTAGAGTCATAGGTTGGGCAAACATGTGGTGGTATCTTGTGAGAACTTATTGTATCTCAGGATGAGACGTTGGGGTAGGGGCACTTTCTAAGGCTTCAATCTGCAAGAAAAATGTGGGTCCATATGTCATATGAGGTTCTTTTCTCTGTAGTGGCTCTAATTCTCCCCTTTTGATGCCATGAAAAGTGTGAAGCTGGTCTTCTTTCTTTATGGTCATGATCTGATTGACATAATATGTCTTTACCGGTCCTAGAGTGGCGAACCATTGAACTCCTAAAATAATCAGGTATGCTGTAACTGGAAGAACATAAAAATCTACCGAAGTGTGATATCTTTGAATGATCAAGGAAAGGTTGAGACATCTTCCATGACAAATCATCTTTTCTTTATTAGCAATAGTAATTTGAAGGGGAAGATCTTGGGTTACCGTTAAGTCACATAACTCCACTAAATTCTGATCCACGAAGTTATGAGTACTACCGCTATCGAAGAGAATCGCTACATCACGTCCCTTGAAGTTCCCTTGCAACCGTAAGGTTTGAGGGTGACCTGTTCCTACCATCGCATGCAACGATATATAAGGAATTGTATCGATAATTTCTGTTGTTGTGATCTCCTTCGGTTCAGACTCCAAAGTGTCCTCAATAGCGAAAAGTTGAGGCTTCTAATAGCGGTGGCCTGGACTGTATTGCTTATCATATTAATAGCATAGTCCCTTATCTCTTCACTTTTTTTCTTCTTGACTAGAGATCCTGCGAAAAGAAGTTTGATTGTTAGCAATTTTGGTTGTAGGTGGAGGTCCCAGAATGCTTGGTTGCACGCTACTCTTGTTGGTCCAAATGAGTTGATTACTGCTTATATTTTTTTTCTGCAAGTTCAGCTTCTCTTCCACCAATTTTGCTGCTCCAATGGTGTCAGTCAATTGTCGCGGTTGTTTAATCTTCACGTCTAACCAAATCTCATCTTTGAGCCCTGCAACGAAACATCCCACCAAAAAAGATTGGGGCAAGTTATCAATACGATGAGAAAGTTTCTCGAATTCTTCCGGATAAGTGACAACAGTAGAGGTTTGTTTGAGGCGAGTGATTGCTTCTGAAGGATCTTCGTAATCAGTCGGTCTAAATCTGATAAGAAGTGCCCTTGTAAATTCCTCCCATATCACGGGCCCTTGAAATTTTTCATACCATCGATGCCATTGCAAGGCAATTCCCTCCAAATGAAATGAGGCGAGGTCGACTTGATGTTCAACTACAATCTCGTTGAATTTGAAATACTGCTCTGCTTTGTACACCCACCCCTGTGCATCTATACCATCGAACTTTGGAAACTGAAGCTTGATATTGTGTTGGTTATGAGTAGGTAAAGTGTTTTGGAGAGAGGTGTTCCCCAGGTGAGAGTTATTATCATGGACAAAAGGATTTTCATCTTTGTTTTCATGAGTTTGGCGAGAATTCTATTGAAAAACCTCTATACTTTGAATTTTGGAGAGCAGGGTCTACATGGTTGAATGAATTTGATCAAACATGGATTCATGCCTACCAAGTGCTTCTTGTACCTCGTTTTGAAACTCGGCATTAGACTGTTGTCGTTTTCCCATTGAAGTCAACCTAGCTCTAATACCAATGATAACAAGAATTAGGAAAGAAGGAAATATTCAGAGAGAAGAAGACAGAAAGATGTAATTTTGGGATAAAACGTCCATGTCTTTCCTTCGTTCACTTGATTGCCTTTAAATACAAAAAACTTCCTAAATTTGTGGAACTCCCATAGCTATAAACAAGGAATTAAAATTGATCACGTTGGTAGTTCTCTTACCTACAGCATAACATGAATTTAAAATGACAGAAAAATCTAGCCACTACTTCCAGAACTAGTACATGATACTTCCAGACCTGGTACACGATGAGGACGTTGTTGAGATTATTAGTGGTAACTGAAATAGAAACAACTTGGCTATTGAGACCAAGTCAATGCAGTTAAGTGAAACAAGCCCTTTTCCCATGTTTGACACATATGTATTGAACACGTGAATATTCTGCTATCATAGTAGTGATACCACTTGTGGTAGCTGTTTTGTAGTAGAGGAGTCATGTATCCACGCTATAAGGGACTGCATAACAGCTAAAACAATATGGAACAAGATTGTTCCTCTCCATTTATAGAATGATTTTATATCAAGAGAGCCCATGAACTGGTTGATTAGTGATTTGTCCAAGAATACTTATTTAGATGATGAGTATGAATGAAGCATAATATTTGGAGTTACTTGTTGGTTTATCTAGAAATGGAGGAATAAGAGGATTTCTAAAGGTTCATCTAAAACCAAGCACGGATGTGATAATAGCTAGAGTTAAAGATATTGAGAAGGTGAATGTTATTACTCGACTAACTAACCCAAGATTATCTTACCATGAAGTCCAAATTGGGAGGCATGCTCCAAAAGAGGGGTGGTGTAAGATTAATATCGATGGTGTTTCCAAGGCGTCTTGTAGCCTTGCCTTAGTTAGAGGACTGATGAGGGATGATTATGGGAATTGGAAGAAGGATTTTGCCTTTTGTATTGGTGGTTTCACTCCTATAGCTTCAGAGTTTTGGGGAGCTCTTAAGGGGTTGGAATCAGCTTGGAATTCAGGAGCTAGAAGAGCGATTGTGGAGGTGGACAGTACATGCATAATTAAGCTTATTAATGGGGTGAATCGTTCAGTACATTGCAACTGAACTTTGGTTTCCAATATCAAAATTTTGATCAAAAGATCTTGGGAGGTTGGAATTGCCCACGCTTATCATGAAGGAAACTATGCCGCTAACTGGATGGCAAATTTTGCCTTAAGTCTTCTATTAGGGTATTATGAATTCACTACTCCTCCAAAAGGGATAAGTACTATACTAGATCGGGAGAAACCTGGTAAATCCATTTCAGGAATATGTGTTTTGTAGTTTTTTTTTCTAGGCTTTATGCCTCCTCTTTATCAAAAAAAAAAACTAACACTTGTTGGTAAGGAAAATGATTGTGTGAATATCAATCTGCTTTAGATAACCGAGCATATATTGACTATGAAATTGATTTATCTTCAACTCCACTCAACTAAAAGCACCTAGTGTAAAACATACATTTCCTCACACCTTAAAAATCATTAACTATCTTGTTATCCTCATGCAAGTTATTTTATTTCATAACAACATTCCAAGTTGTGGTCAACACCTACGAACTGTTGCCTCTTCCACCTAACTTCTTCATTCTTTGCTTTTTAAAAGTAATCTTTTTTATTTCCTACAAGGGCTAGACCGACTTAGCTTCCGTGCCCAAGCACTATTTTGCTTCCTCATCCTATGTACACTAATTCTTTCTGTTTATCTAGTAGGAATTTTTCTTATTATTTGGTCCCTTAGATCAAAATACATTCTTGGCCAATCATTATATATACCCAACTAATAACTACACTTCTTCTACATCTTTTTATTTGTAATTACATTAGATAACCATATCCGAGTATCAACTTATCTTAGTTTAGATAACATCACATCCCATCTTATCATTTAGTTTAAATTAAATCGTGCACAACCTGATCATGTAGATTAGATTGCATCAAAGTTAAATTGATTCATCTTATCTCAAACCATGTATTTTATCATTTAGTTTAGATTAAACCATGCACAACTTGATCATGTAATTTAGATTGCATCAAAGTTAAATTGATTCATCTTATTTCAAACCATGTATAAATACATTAGAGGTTAGATTGCATCAAAGTTAAATCGATTCATCTTATCTCAAATCATGTATAAATACAGCGGAGGTTGTAAAACAATACACTACTTCCAAAATTTTATTTTCTTTTAGGCCTTATTTGATTGGCATATATGGATTCTTGCTTGGGAAATTAATCTTTTTCTTAAAATTTATATTATCACGTTTGATTCATTTTTTTAAGTAGTTAGGAAAGTAAAAGCTTTCCAATCTAGGGAAAGTAGTAGCACTTACTTGAACTTTAAATCCCAACACCCCCTTGGTATTTAGATTACTTTCCTTAGGAATTTAATGTAAAAATACGCTAGTCAATTTAACCCTTCATTCTCTTTTAACTCTACGACAACTCTTTTATAAAACCCTACCTTTTTTTCAACCATTATTACGAATACCGTACCGGACTTGGTACTGGATTAGGTTCTGGTATGGTATTATACCGGTACCGGTTAATACTGAGTATTACTTTGGGTAATTTTTTAAATTTATGAAATAGTCCCTAATTTTTTAAAAAATTGACAAAATAATCCATTATCATATTATACAGTTGTACTATATGTTTTTAACCCTGCCTCCAAAAATCATAATAATAAATAATAATCACAATTTTAATTTAATTTTTAATAAATATATTTAAATTTAAAATATATTTTAAAATAAATAAATTTCAAATAAATTTTGATTTAATAATTAAAAATATATAATAGTATATTTTTAATTATATATTTTAATAATAAATTTTGATTGATCCGGTACATACCGGTATTCATAACATTGTCTTCAACTATTCTTATTATTCTTTTGCTCGTAAGATTTTGAATATTTTTGCTCAGAAGTTTCAATCGACAATCTTTATGTTCATATTTTTCCTTATTTAATGATTTCAATTTTTATTCGGTTTGTAGGGATATAATTGAAAATACAATTCAAAAGTAAGTTACATTCTATGAAATATTATTGCATACTAAACACTATAATAAGAATCTACCTAACTTTCCTATTAGAATTCTTATAAGCATCCAAAAATGTCAATATATTTACTTTTCATAGATTTATTTTTCGAAAAATCATATTTCAAATTCACTTTACTTTTTCACCAGCTAAACAGGGCCTTAGAGTATTGTATTGATTTTTTTTTTATTTATGCATGGTTTGAGATAAAATGAATCAATTTAACTTTGATGGAATCTAGACTACGTGATTAGGTTGTGCATGATTTAATCTAAACTAGCTAAAGGATAAGATGGGATATGATATCTAAACTGAGATAAGTTGATACTAGGATAAGGTTATTTAATGCAATAACAATTAAAAAGTAAGTTCATCAAAAAGGGAATAAAAGTGTCATCGATTGATTTACGGTGCTTAGAAGGTAGAGTGGTGGATCTATCGATATACTCGATCAAGTCGTAGGTAAGTTTATGACTTTGACTTGACTTGATTTCACTAGTTAAGGTAGTTGTTGTTGTCAACAGATGTAGCGATAAAATTGGTGATGTTGGTAATTAGTAGTGAAGTATTGATAGTCTTCATTTGTGAGGTTTTGTGTATGGTAGGAAGGGCTGCGTTAATGCTGGTAGATGTAGCAAAGGTGAAAGAATAAAAGAAACAATTGCTGAGAAGTTAAAAGTAGAGCATTGATATATGGTTTGAGATCAGATGAATCAATTTAATTTTGATGCAATCTAAACTCTATGATCATGATTAAATCTAAATTAAATGATGAGATGTAATAATGATGTTATCTAAAATAAAATAAGTTGATAGGTTATATAATGTAATTAAAAAACGTTGTAGATTTGTGCTCCGTGTCATTGTATCAGACTTTGGAACCGTTGAGGCAAGTCCAGTGGAGGGATTGGTCCAACAACAATCTTAGTTTCATGTTACTTCATTGGCTAAGCATTTTTGTTCTGGTTGTTGTCGAGGAAACGGAGAGTGTTGTTAGCTCCAGTAACTAAATTTGTCGTCGCAACAAACACGTCCACAAAGAAGCTGAAATTTTTCTATGGTTACGGGACCTGGACTCGAGTGATTTCAAAATACTAGTAGTCATGTTGCATTCTTCTTTGACGTCACAACGGTCCCTGAAAAAGCAACAATTACATCTTCTGTTACTTCACAGCTTCTTTCAAATTTATAAGAGGTCTATGAGACCGTAACAATGCCTGGTGTTGATTAGCACCAAGCGGAGTGGCCAGCGAACAGAATGAGGGAGACTTCATCAGGTTCTTCGAGGAAAAATATCACGTCGATTAGAAATCGAGTCTTGTTGATCCACCCGACTCTCCTCTTTGCAAATGCGGGATTTCACTTGGTTTTGGGGTTGATGATTGAAGAACTTGGGGGTTCGTGGGCGAAGAGGATAGCAACCAGATGAGGCTGAAATCGATCGTGTTTTGTCCCAGAACTGGCTTCGGTTGAAAATTCAAGAAGTGAATTTCTTATGGGTTCTCTTTGGTATTAGCTTTATGGTGAAGTTTCATTGGATGCGATCTCTTTCTTTTGTGATTGGTGAACAGTTGAAATTTTGAAGCCTGGTTGGGCTTTGAAGCGGAAGGACAAAGAATGAAGGTATGGTATTGTGTAGAGAGCAGGGGGTGAGTGGAAGATCTGTTGAGTGGTCTTTTTGGTGATTTGGTATTTAATTTATATGGATAAGAGTGGTTTTGGATCGTCCAGTGGCAGGTATAATATCGATTGAAGGCTTTGTTAGTCTTGTGTTGGAATGAGGCTCTCTTCAGCTGGTTTTAGTCCACAAACCCAGGAAGGTGTGTATTAGCTTGCTTGCAGATTTTCTGGACTTCATTACTTTTGGTATGTTTCTCTCATACACAGTCAAACTCACACTCTCACAGTCTCCACCTTTGAATGGGCACATAGTGTTCGTCTCTTTCTTGAGGGAATGGATGGTGTTTTTGGTTAATTGACGATAAAGATTATGTATAAATGAATGATAGAAATTGAGGTCTTGAAATGCATAACCGGCAGATAATTTATATGTCTAATTATGCTCTTCAATTTCTGATATCTTTTGTTTGCTTTTGAATTTGAGGAAATCTTTAGAAAGCTTAATTCGTAGACAACTTTTTACTTTTTTTGATTTGGTTTTTTCTCGGCCTACTTAGTGATCACATTGATAAAAATTCTGGAGATGTATAATTTTCTTTTGAACTAAAAGCATATATTAGTGTCAATTATCAAGCACTTTGGACCAAATAATGTTCTTCATGTGGTCTTTACTTTGCCTTTACGTTGTGTATGGTTGCTGTCTCCGGTATTTGGAAACAAAACGGAACAGAAATTTGGAGATGGAACGGAACAAAAACTGAAGACAGTGAGATGTTTGGTTGTGTTGGACAGAACAAAAAAAAACTGTCTCCGTCTCGAGGACAGAATGTGTTTGTTTGCAATGGACAGAACGAAAAATTGTGTCAATGACGAAAATACCCTTGGTTCTTAATATGATTAGAAATATGTAATTTATTGATAATTTTATTACAAATGATTTGTATTGATTAAAAAATTAACAAATAATAATAATAACAATTTCAAATTAAGATTGAATAATAATAATAATAATAACAACAAAATTAATAACATTAATAAATAAGTTATAATAAATTTGAATTACAATAAATACAAAGTACATAATAATAATAATAATAATAATAATAATAATAATACAATAAAATAAAACAACAAAAAAGGGAGGACACGTTATGGACAGGAACAACGTGTCTTTGTCCCCTTGTCCTCCCTTTTTGGGAGGAACAAAAAAACTTGTCCCTGTCATCCGAGGATGGTAAACAGAAACTCGGGGACAGCAACCAAACGTCACACAGAGATATGATTTATATGTCTCGTCTTCTGTCTCTACTAACGGAGACAGGAACCAAACACAACGTTAGTGAAATCTCCAGGGCAGAAGAGGGTGTTGAATTCCGAACTTTGGCATGCATGTGCTGGTCCACATGTTCTCTACCTACAGTTGGGAGCTGCGTTGTTTGTTTCCCTCAAGGTCATATTGTTTATTCGTAATTCTTGAAGAACTATTGACTGCTCGTAAAAGAGCAAAAGCTGATCTGTAAATGGTAGTATATGGTCTCTTGTTACAATTTTGTACCCATTATCAACTCACTCCTAGTTTAAGGTCTTTGATGCGATAAGTGTCATATAATAGTGATTAGGAACCAACTGGGAGACCCAATATAAGAACATCGATTTAGATGGAAAATTAAGTGCAAGTATGTTATGTATGCATATATGCATATTATCTTTGTTTGTTATAACTTATTCAGATCTGCTAAATTTATAAAATTACAAAAACTTCAATGGTTTTCATCATAACGCCTTTATATAGATAACATAAAAATTTGCATTTAATAATGAAAGTGATTTATATTTCCATGTAGAGCTTTCTCATCTATTTAAAAACTGTGCTATATATACATGTCTTTTGTTGTTGATGTGAAATTGCTACATTCTTTCTGAAGTTTATCATGTTCAGCTTGATTGGTTATTAGTTTGATAAATGACATACCGAAAAAGTAAGAAAGAAGAATTGTGAGTTAGTGGTATGTATATGTTTAGCTACTCTTTTCAAATAAACTTTTAAAGTTGCGTTAACTTCTTGATGCAAACATCTCCTTTAAGAACATAACTTAATTCCCAGAATCCTTCACCAGAGAAAGTTGTGGGAAAGGAATATTTTCTGTGCATTGAATGTTAATTTTCATGTTAATCCTTATCTCCTTTTGTACAGTCCATATATCTTTAATCTTTCTTTCTCTAGTAGGCAATAAGTTTCAGGTCAACAACGAGATTATCAATTGGGTTCTTATTCCAAAATGGGTTATATTCTTTGTTTTCTATTGTAACTTATCCTATTTTATTCACAAAATACTAACTTTTTCGCAGGCAATGCAACGAGATTATAAATTGAGTTTTTTTTAATCTTTTGCATATGATAGTTGAGATATAAAGTTGCTCTTATCCAGATGGACAAACCTAATTAGTCATTCCAATACATTGCAATTTTTTTGTAATCTCAACATTTATAATTTATAAATTGGCCTTTGTATTTATTATTTTGTCTATAAGAATTGTTAATATTGTAATTAAAATCTTATATATGAAGAATTTTTTTTGTTGGTATAATTTAATGATATTTTATTTTTTATATATAGTGGTTCAAATTATCAATTATGTTTGTATAATAAATTAACAATAAAAATCTACATGTCATATACAATAGTATGGATTAAAAATGTCACAAATAATGATAAAATTAACATAATATAACATTTAGTTATAATGTATATTAAAAATTTTGACTATAGTTTGAAAAAATGTAACTAAAAACATTTGGCTACTTGTTTCAAGATTACCAAAACTCACATATAGTTTTTGTTACGAAAATAAAGCATAGGAAAACATAATTAGCAAGGAATAGGGAAAAACATTGCGTATAGTTTTCTGCTACGAGAATTTGGTATACGTTTTTTACAATGAAAATAAATCGTCGCTAATGACTATTAGCAACTATTTTGGGATTTTTAGTGATGAATTTTTTCATTGCTAAAAGTCCCTTATGTTGTTGATCAAGAATCTTAAACATATATGATGGTTATATTAATTACAAAATTTGAATACATATAAAAATAATTTGAAAATTATAATTCTTGTTGGTTCAAGAATTTGATCATGTCAAACCAATAGATTGGTTTTGCAATTAATGTCCATGCTTTATCGAGGGACAGTAATATTAGCATCTTTCTAATATCGTATGAAAAAAAAAAGAGTTCAATTTTTGATACAAATGCTTATAGTATGGTAGTTCAATTTAAACACAACAAAAGATAACAATTTAAATTTATAAGAAACGGTCGATACAGTTCAACCAGTCGACTGTATTTGTCTTGTAAATAAGAAAACTACAGAAAAAGAATGTAAACCGTTAAGTAACAGTGGCACTTTTCCCTATTAAAGTATAAGACCAAATCAAGATTACGGTACTTTGATTTTTACTACAAGAAGGAAAACAAAAGTGATAATAAAACATTATTAACAATTGCTGGTAATAAGAGGATAATGAAGAAATCATTGTCTTCTCTAGATAACTGAATGCATACAACCCATTAAGTTGATCGTCTTCACTCAATTCAACTTAAAACAAGTGCAAGTGCAAGATAGAGGTTTCCAAATTTCTGTATCTAATATATTTTTGTGATACGTTTTAGGTTTAATACTTTATTAAGTTAATATATTAATCAAGTTATGGGAATTAAAGTGAATTTAATAGAAAATTTGTGAAATTTTTTTCTTTCCTTGGATTAATAATTTATTATTATAACATCAAGTCCTGAATTTCCTATACCATATAATAACAACAAAAAAGAAAATAATAAGAGATAGATCTTCACTAGATAATCCATAATATATATTAATCTATGAAATGGATTATCTTCAACTGATGAATGATAGGTAATTTTCCAAATTTTAAATTAAAACCTCTTATCCTGTAAGTGTACAGATTTTAATCACAATATGGATAGGTATCGTCCCACAGAGATTAGTTAGTTACCGAAATGATTCAAATTTTGTTTTATTCAGGAAATTCAAATAATTAGATTTGAAATATCCAAAATATAAAAATTAAGAGTCATACATACATACTTTAGGGTTGTTACAAAAATAATAACACAAATTTAGAAAATAGTGAATCAAAGTATTAATTTAACAACTCAAGATTGTCATTACCTAATTATGTATTCTCTCACTTTAGCAATGTTTATTATGTTTAGTCAAAAATTTCCTAATGTCCTGGTTCTTTCCCTCTCATTGCTTGAACCAAATAAGCCCTGTTTAATGATGTAAATGAATTATGTAAGCTCTCACTTCCCATTTTTCACTTAACCATTAAAAGGATATGAACAAATTTTTGGACAGTCACTTTTCCATTCAAGATCTCTCTCCAAATGGCAAGTTAACTTGATATATGGAGTGTTCTTGGTGTAAGCTCACTGTCATGGCACTTACTATCATATTTCTTAACTATATATCTCTAAGTGAGCTAAGTATAGACAGTTATATACCATAAACATCAAACGTATCCATAATATTGAATAAAGTGAGGTACTGCATAGTTTAGGCAATAACAACCCTAATAACTACTTAGAAATCCATCAAAATCTCATCCATCATGTTCATAACATATCCATACATCCTTATCAATCAACAAAATACATCAAAGAAGCAAGAAAAAGAGAAGAAGTAAGCCTTATATGTTGAAGAGCAAAGATGGAATTCTATGGTGACATCTTTGTGTCTCCTTGAAATCCTTTGATTTCACTTAGAATTCTCTTGGTTTTTCTCTCAAAAATGTGTTCTTCTCTCTCCCTTGGATTTCTTGGATGACCTCCTCTTTTCTAGGGTTTAAAATTGAGCTTTTATACCCTATTTAATGCTTAAAATAACGTATGAAGGAAGAAGTAGCTAACTAGAATTTTCCAGAAAACTCTATTTTCTATCTTGACTTGTGATATCTTATTAATTTCTTATCCAAATTGGGTTGTTATTTCACCAATTTTAAACTGAATTTCTCTTCCTTTAGGTCACATGACTTGCTTTCTCTTTGGCTCTTCTACCATTCCATCCCTTAAGACTACCTTCAAACCTATTGATTAACAACAAAATTAATCACTTAATCATGCCCAAAACACATGCAATTCATACCAACATAATGTAAGAAAAAGACGTGCAATAATGACATACAAAATTCATGCACAACCTAATCTTAAAGACCTAATTCACACACATTCATGCATATTCACATACATTCAAACATAATCATGCAATTATATGAAACCAAGACAAAACATAAGCCAAACAAGTTAACAACAATCAATTTATCAAAATTAACTAAAAAATTATCCTAAGAAAAGTATGTACAAATTCCACCTATCAACTCCCCCACACTTAAACTTTTGCTTGTCTTCAAGCAAAATCAAATACAAAAATAATGTAAAAAACATAAATACATACACGCATACAATGTCAAAATTGATGACTACTGACTCGGAATGTTATGCAATCAACTTAATCGTAAACAATAGTTATATCACTAGTTCAAAGTATTGACTTATTCCGTTATGCCTAAGTACTTTAATATAAACATACACATTGATCAAGACATAAACAACTCAATTTGAAACCTATGTCACTTATAGACGTGCATTTACAATTATCGATCATTTAAATGGTTAACTATCCAAGTTATCCTTTCATGAAAATTTTTAGTTAATTTATCTTATCAGTAGGGTTTTTATTACACATACACATTTTCTCATTTTTGTAACATTGACTTAGTCTTTTGATGTGATAACAAACATTAGTGATGAATGCCCCCGGTTACTCAACTAGGCCATGTATTTTTATTTATTAAGCTGGCTTAGTTGGAGCTTCATCCTAAACTTTTAACTTGAAGACAAACATTTTTGATAAATACCCTCGATTACTCAACTAGATCACAACTCACAACTAGCTACTAGCTCTATTCTTAACCCTTTTTGGGTTAGCGGAATAGTTATTATCACACACTCTTTTCTTTTCCTTTTTTTTGACCTACTTCATTTCTTTTAGCTTATTATTTTCATGAAAGGGAAACTGAGATTGTTTACCAATTTAATGGCTTCTAATAGTAACTACATGTGAATTAGCAACATTAAGTGTAAAACCAAGTGTCCTATCGTAATCAACACACATGTTTGTTAAAGCTACTTATAATCTAACTTCCTAAGTTAACACATATCACCATTTCAAAAACATTGTTCAAAATTAAGCTAATTTACATAAAATTCCAGCCACTAAACATCCACACAATCACACAATTTCACATAAAAATTGAAAAAAATTGGCATATTAACATAAAAACATGAAAAATCATACAAAACATGCAAAAAAAGGGAGTTAAATAAGACACAATAAAACATGCAAATTGCATACCACTGTCCCACATTTGAACAAGAAATTGTCCTCAATGTGTGAAAGTGATACACAACAAACAACAACCACACATAATATATACTCCTCACAGCTCACATTTTACTTCTTCTTTTTTTGTATCAAAGAAAACAAAAACTAACGTAAATAAAATATAAACACAAACATCCAACAAACATAAACAAAAACAACTCATGCTAGTTTTTAAAGTCACTAGCAAGACTTTGATCACTCTCTAGTTATGGGCGGGGTCCGAGAAATATTCTTGCTTGCTCGATGGGCACTTATCCTCTGTAGTAGGGCTTGCAACAGTGGCCATTCACCCTGAAATTTTCTCCGTGCTTGTTTTGTGACTCCATAACTCCATATGGGAATGCATTAATTACTGTGAAAGGTCTGCTCCATCAAGATTTTAACTTTCTAGGAAACAACTGAAGTCTAAAGTTGAAGAGTACTACCATGTCACCTGCATAGAACTCCTTTTTCTTGATGAGTGCATCATGCCACCTCTTTACCTTTTCTTTGTAGAACCTGGCATTATCATAAGCTTGTAACCTTAATTCGTCCAACTCATTTAACTACAATTTCCATTTTTCTCTAGCTGCCTTATGATCCCAATTTATGCCCTTGATAGCCCAGTATGCCTTATGCTCAAGTTCCACAGGTAAATCACAAGCTTTCCTATAAATCAACCTGTAAGGTGATATCCGAATATTGGTCTTAAATGTTGTCCTGTAAGCCCATACTACATCATCTAATTTGATTGCCCAATCCTTCCTGGAGCTGTTGATAGTCTTTTGTAAGATTTTTTTCAATTCTTTGTTCACAACTTTTACTTGACCGCTAGTCTAGGGGTGGTAAGGTGTAGCTATCCTGTGTTGTACTCCATATCTTTTCAATAATGCTTCAACTGGATTGTTGAAAAAGTGGGTATCTCTGTCATTGATAATAACCTGCAACATAACCAATCTGTTGATAATCTTTTTTAGAAACCTCTGTACCACTCTACTATCATTTGTTGGTATCACCATCACCTCAACCTATTTTGATACATAATCAACACTTACGAAAATATATTTGTCTCTATAAGAGGACATAAATGGTTCCATGAAATCCAGACCCCAAACATCAAAGACTTCAACCTCCATCATTGAAGACATTGGCATCTTATCCCTTTTCAATATGTTCCTAATTCTCTGGCACCTGTCACACTTCTTCACCCAATGCTGTACGTCCTTAAACAATGTTAGCCAATAAAATCCAGACACCAACACTCTTGCGATTGTCCTATTGGCTCCATAATGTCTTGTATAAGAAAAATTATGACAGTGAGTTAAAATAGCATTAATTTCGTTATCAAAAGCATATCTCCAAATTAGTACATCCTCAAAATTTATGTAAAGAAGTAGATCTTCCCACATGTACTACTTACAATCATGCTTAAACCTTTTCTACTGTTGGTAAGTTAAATTAGGGAGAAGGATACCACCCGTAATGTACTTTACAATGTTGACATACTAGGGATGGTCTGAGTCTTGTACCAAGAGTAGCATCTCATCAGGGAATTGCTCATTGATTTCTTCTTACAAGCTTGATTCCCCTCCTTCCAATCTTGATAGGTGATCATCAACAAAATTTTCTGCTCCCTTTTTATCCTTGATCATGATATCGAATTCCTATAGGAGTAGGACCCACCTAATTAACCGAGGCTTGGCATCCTTTTGTTAAAAGGTACTTTAGGGATGCATGATCTGTATACACAATCACTTTTGAACTAAGTAAGTAAAAAAAATTATCGCAAGTAAAACTACAGCTAACAATTCTTTTTTCGTTATGGTATAATTAATCTAAGAATCTGTCAAATTCCTGCTGGCGTAGTGAATAGCATGCAACTTCTTGTCCTTACACTACCCTAGAACACACCCAATTGCATAATCACTAGCATCACACATCAACTCGAATGGCAAGCTCCAATCTAGTGGTTGTAACACTGGTGCTAACATCGACGCTTTCTTCAACATGTCAAAAGAAACTAAACAATCATTATCAAAAATGAAAGGAACATCTTTAACTAACAAATGAGTAAGGGGTTTAGTAATTAAAGAAAAATACTTTATGAGTTGGCGATAGAACCCGACATGCTCTAAAAATGCTCAGACCCCTCAAACATTACCTGGCGGAGGAAGTTTATCGATGACTTCAAATTTTACCTTATTCACTTTAATGCCTTTACAAGATATCTTGTGTCCCAAGACTATTCCCTCTTGAACCATGAAGTGGCATTTTCTCTAATTTATTAAAAATGAAAGGAACATCTTTAACTAACAAATGAGTAAGGGGTTTAGTAATTAAAGAAAAATCCTTTATGAGTCGGTGACAGAACCCGACATGCCCTAAAAATGCTCGGACCCCTCAAACATTACTTGGTGGAGGAAGTTTATTGATGACTTCAATTTTTACCTAATCCACTTTAATGCCACTACAAGATATCTTGTGTCCCAACACTTTTCCCTCCTGAACCATGAAGTGACATTTTCTCTAATTTAATACTAAATGGCCCTCTTTATACCATTGGAGAACCTTATCTAAATTTGTCAGACATTGCTCTAAGGAATCTCCATACACTAAAAAGTCATCCATAAATACCTCTAAAACAATCCTCAATCATGTCAGTAAAAATGGCCATCATACATCACTGAAATGTAGTTGGTCATTGCAAAGTCTGAACGGCATCCGTCTGTATGCAAAAGTACTATATGGACATGTGAAAGTTGTCTTGGCTTGATCCTTTGGATAAATGAATATCTGATTGTAGCTGGAATACCCATCCAAGAAACAGTAGAATGCATGTCTTGCAACTATCTCAGTCATCTGGTCCACAAAAGTTAGTGGGACGTGGTCCTTCTTTATCACTAAGTTGAGCTTCTTGTAATTAATACAAACTCTCCAACCAATGACCGTCCATGTAAATATCAACTAACCCTTTTCATTTTCCACCATTGTTGTTCTGTCATTCTTTGGTACACAGTGAATTGGACTTACCCATTCACTATCTGAGATTGGGTATATAAGTCCTACATCTAATAACTTAATCACCTCATGTTTAACAACTTCCTGCATATTCAGATTCAAACGCCTTTTCCTATCCCTCACTAGTTTACATCCATCCTCAAGATTTATTCTATGCATCATAACACTCGGACTTATCTGCCACCTCATCTCTTTCATCCTTCTCCTTATAACTTTTACTACCTTCCTCTCCTGTTCATCACTTAACTATTTTGAAATAATAACAGGCAATGTTTGATTTTCACCTAAAAATGTATAACTCATGTGTGAAGGTAAAGGTTTTAACTCTAAGGTGGGTGCTCTCTCATTGGAAGGTGCTATAGGTGGCTTGGTCCTCACCAAAGGTTCCTTCTCACTTTTCTCTTCTTCCTCTCCATCCTTCTTTCTCTTTCCACTCTCATCTTCTTCATTCAATTTTAATTCCCTCTCACTTTTTGTTTTTATTATTCTACTAGTTATCTCCTGTACACACTCATCCATCACACCCATTCTCATACAATAATTCAACTCCTCCTTGCTTTTCAAACTCCTATTCATGTTGAACTCAACTTTTTCATCACCAATACGTAAAATTAGAACACCATTATTCACATCAATTAACACCTAACTAGTATTCATAAATGGGCATCCCAAAATCAATGGACAATTTATGTCCTTAGCAACATCAACAATTACAAAGTCAACAGGAATCACAAACTTATCTACTTTTAACAAAACATCTTCAACAACTCCAAAAGGCTTCTTTATGGACTAATTAGATAACTGAATTGTCATTGATGTTGGCTTTATGTCATCCAAGTTCAACTTCCTGAAAATAGACAATGGCATCAGATTAATACTAGCTCTCAAATCACATAAACATTTAGAAAATTCAACACCATTAACAATACAAGGAATATTAAAACTCACTAGATCCTTTAGTTTCAATGACATATTATTCGTGATCACAAAGCTGCAACTAGCTGTCAATGCTACTGTCTAATTTGAATCCCAAGTTCACTTTCGAGAAAGTAATTCCTTTAAGAACTTAGCATACTTGAGCATGTGCTCCAAAACTTCTGGCAAAGAAAAACTTAGATACAACTTCTTCAATTTTTCCAAATTTTCTTGAATTGGGTCTCCACTGGATTCTAACTCACTCTCCCAGGAAATGGTAGTTTTGGAACATATGGTGGAGGTGGAACATATGGGGGTTCCTCCTCCTCAGTTACTTTCTCTTAACCTTTTTCCTGAATTTATTAGATCAGCAACTTCCTTCAAGACTAGCTCTGGTCACTCCTTTCCACTTCTCAATTGAATTGCCTTTAAATTTTCTTTCTGATAAGGTTCTGAAGTGTTGGGAAGGTTACCTAAGCGTTTGGACGATACTACAGTTGCCAGCTAACCCATATGCACCTTTAGGTTTTAGATTGATGATGCTTGACTTTTAATCAATTGATCAGTCTTCACTTGATAACTTTTTAATGCCTAATCACTCTATGCCTATGCCTCCTCACCTTCGGTCCAATTATACCCATTACTTCCATCATCTTTAAAAATTGGGAGCTCAGTTGTGAAAGTTGAGAATCTATCCTTACAGCTTGGGCTTCTATTTTTGCCTCTAGTCTTGATTTAGTACCTCTAAACTTTAACTCTAAGGCTGTGAGTTACTTTCCTTTTCTTAAAACCCTAGGGGTCTTTGAGGTCTCTAATTGGTTCCTATAGGGTCAGCCCAAGAAAATTTTGGATGGTTTTTCCATCTAGCATTATAAGTACTAGAATATGGGTTATTACCTAACCTCTGTTAGAACCCTAAATAATGAGCTTGTTATGTGCTTTTAGTGCTCATTAAATAACATTCCGATGAATTATGACTGTCCACTTCACAAATCTCACAATTTTGATGCATATACTTCAAAGAACTAGATGAAGGTTGAAGATCGCTTACCTGTTTCCTTAATCATGCAATTTCTGCAAATAAAGTAGCTATTGAATCTACTATCATAACCCCTTTGTATTCCTTCATATGCAGTGGTTTACTCCTTTCGTTCTACCAAAGGCAGTTGTTAGCAGCCATGTCTTCAATCAGGTCATATGCAGCATCTATGGTCTTCTTCATCAATGAACCTCCTGCAACTAAATCAATGGTGCTTCTAGTTGCTGAATTGACCCCATTATAAAATGTTTGTAGCAAAAATTCCCTAGGTAGAATATGATGGAGGCAACTCCTCTGCAACTCCTTGAAATGCTCCCATACCTCGTATAATGATTCTCCCTCGTATTGCTAAAAGTTAGTAATTTCCTTAATGATCCTTGTTGTCTTTGTCAATGGGAAATATTTGGACAAATATGTTTGCACCAATTGGTCTCATATTCTGACTTATTTTAGAGTAAGGGAGTTCATCCATATCTTTGCTCGATCCTTTAGAGTGAAGGGAAACAATCTCATCTTCATTGCATCTTTTGACAACCCGTTTTGCCTAAAAGTATCACAAATTTCCAAAAATTGGTAATGTGAGTATTAGGATCCTCATGTGGCAAACCATAAAATTGAACATATATTAAGTAAAGTAGGCTTGATTTCGAAATTGTTCGCAATCACTAGTGTTTTAGCAATTCCTTGCTAGTTTGGGTTAAATCTTGGCAGCATAAAGTCCATCAAAGTTCTTTCTTCACCACATTGTTCCCTCTGTTCAACCACTATCTGCTTAAATTGATCTTGTCTCCTTGCCTTTCTCAATTCCTTTTCTACTTTGGTGATGTCAAATTCTCGTAATTTCTCCGCAACTCCTACACTCCTCGTGTGTATACACCTATTATGCACCAAAAAAGAATATCAAAGTAAAAATGAAAAGAAAACCCAAATCAAAACAATTCAAACCAAACTCAATGCTAGATGCAATCCTTGGTAACGATGCTAAAAACTTGATAGGTAATTTTTCAAAATTAAAATTAAAATCTCTTATCATACAAGTATACAGATCAAAAATCACAGTAAGGATAAGTATCATCCCACAGGGTTTAGTTAGTCACCAAAATGATCCATATTTTGTTTTGTTCAGGAAACTCAAATAATTAGATTTTAAAGATCCAAAATATAAAAATTAAGAGTCATACATACACACTTTAGGGTTGTCACAAAAGTAAGAACACAAATTAGGGTTGTCACAAAAGTAAGAACATAAGTTTAGAAGAATCAAAGCATCAATTTAACAACTTATGATTACCATTACCTAACTATGTATTCTCTTACCTTAGCAATGTTTATTATGTTAGTCCAAAATTTCTTAATGTCCTGGTTCTTTCCCTCTCATTACTTGAACCAAATAAGCCATATTTAATGATGTAAATGAATTATGTAAGCTCTCACTTCCCATTTCTCACTTAACCATTAAAAATATATGAACATATTTTTGGACAACCAATCTTCCATTCAAGATCTCTCTCCAAATGGCAAGCTAACTTGATATATGGAGTGTTTTTTTGGTGTAAGCCCACTCTCATGGCACTTAGTAACATATTTCATAACTCCATATCTCTATGTGAGCTAAGTATGGACAGCCATATACCATAAACATCAAACAACATTAAACACATCCATAACATTGAATAAAGTGAGGTACTACATAGTTTGGGCAATAACAACCCTAATAACTAATTAGAAATCCATCAAAATCTCATCCAACATGTTCATAACATATCCATACATACTTCTCAATCAACAAAATACAACAAGAAAGCAAGAAAAGAGAAGAAGTAAGCCTTATATGTTGAAGAGCAAAGCTGGAATTCTATAGTGGTAGCTTTGTGTCTCCTTGAAATCCTTTGATTCCACCTTCAATTCTCTTAGTTTTTCTCTAAAAAATGTGTTCTTCTCTCTCCCTTGGATTTCTTGCACGACCTCCTCTTTTCTAGGGTTTAAAATTGAGTTTTTATTCCCCAAAATGATGTAGGAAGGAGGAAGTTGTTAGTTGGAATTTTCCAGAAAACTCTGTTTTCTATCTTGACTTCAATTCGTGATATCTTATTGATTTCTTATCCAAATTGAGTGGTTATTTCACCAATTTTAAACTGAATTTATCCTCTCTTCTTTTGGATTAAAAACTGAAAACATCCAAGAAGAATTGTATCTTGCGAAAGCTTAACATTGGTGATGGTTCAGCTTAAGAAAATTCTAGCTTTCCTTTGGGTCACATAACTTGCTTTCTCTTTGGTTCTTGTATCCTTCCATCCTTAAAAACCACCTTCAAACCTATTGATTAACAATAAAATTAATCACTTATTCATGCCCAGAACACATGCAATTCGTGTAGCGCCTCCTTACCGTAGGGTACACATCGGGACGCCCGCAGGTCATCCCGGTACATATCCTCCAATAAGGTTGAGCTACGAATAATCACTACAAATACTCCACTTGGCATCATAATAAAACATTAATATAAAAATCGTAAACTTTTTGAAACCAAATTTTCTTTTTTCCTCATTTCATTTCATAGAAACCAAAAGTTTACACATCTGTCAGTTTTCACTGTCAGTACAACACTCCAAAACCCTAGTACAATATGCTACATGAAAGAGGAGAAAATATTGTAGATCTATCTAAGTCATCCCAAAAGTCCCAGCTGACCGACCTGTGAGCCATGACTTCTCCCACCAAAATGATCTACGCGGCTCGAAAAATCCCTCTAGAGCTAGGAGTCTACTCTCGGTCCTGAAAAATATGTTGCAATTTTGGGTGAGTTTGCGAACTCAGTGAG
>JANVCQ010000002.1:18405055-18415815 GCA_025531925.1 Erythroxylum plowmanianum | reverse complement strand
CATAACCCATACAAATTTACTCAAATATCTAAGCCATCAAAACAATTTGATTCTTGTCTCATTAATTTTCTTTCATCTATAACACTATTTATATACAAAAACACTCATCGAATTCATTTTAATATTTCTAATTTCCACCGAAAGTTCGGGGTCCAACAGTTATGCCTAAGTACTTTAATATAAACATGCACATCGATCAAGATATAAACAACCCAATTTTAAATCTATGTCACTTATAGACATGCATTTACAATTATCGATCATTTAAATGGTTAACTATCCAAGTTATCCTTTCAAGAAAATTTTTAGCTAATTTATCATATCAGTCGGGTTTTTATTACACACACACATTTTTTCATTTTTGTAACATTGACTTAGTCTTTTGATGTGATAACAAATATTGATGACGAATGCCCCCAGTTACTCAACTAAGCCATGTTTTTTATTTATTAAGCTGGCTTAGTTAAAGCATCATTTTATCCTTTTGACATGAAAACAAACATTTGTGATGAATTTCCCCAGTTACTTAACTAGATCACAACTCACAACTGGCTACTAGCTCTATTCTTAACCCTTTTTGTCAACAGAATAGTTATTAACACACACTCTTTTCTTTTTCTTTTTCTTTTGCTTTTTCTTTTTCTTTTTTTGACCTACTTCATTTCTTTTAGCTTATTATTTTCATGAAAGGGAAACTAAGATTGTCTACCAATTTAATGGCTTTTAAAGGTAACTACATATGAATTAGCAACATTAAGTGTAAAACCAAGTGTCGTATCCTAATCAACACACCAATTCACTATCATTATTCAAAATTAAGCTAATTCACATAAAATTCCAGCCACTAAACATCCACATAGTCACACAATTTCACAAAAAAATTAAAATAAACTGGCACATTAACACAAAACATGAAAAATCATGCAAAATATGCAAAAAAAAAAGGATTTAAATAAGACATGCAATATACTATGCAAATTGCATACCACTCTCCCACACTTGAACAACACATTGTCCTCAATGTGCGAAAGTGATACACAACAAACAACCATACATAATATATAAAAAAATCATAAATGAATAAATAAAGAGGCAAGAGAAAGCTTATTAGTATTATTATCCTCAATTTGTGAAAGTGATACTCAACAAACAACAACTATGCATAATATATACAAAAAATCATAAATGAATAAATAAAGAGGCATAAGAAAGCTTGTTGGTATTAGTGTCGAGGATCGTGTTAGTGGTGGCTTGCATACTCCTCACAACTCACACTTTACTTCTTCTTTTCATGTATCAAACGAAACAAAACTAATATAAATAAAATATAAACATAAACATCCATTAAACAAAAACAAAAATAACCTATACTAGTTTTTAAAGTCACTAACAAGACTTTGATCACTCTCTGGTCATGAGCGGGGTCCGAGAAATATTCTCTTTTTTGCTCGGTAGGCACTTCTCCTCTATAGTAGGGCTAGCAATAGTGGCCATTTACCCTGAAAGTTTCTCCATGCTCATTTTGTAGCTCTACAACTCCAAATGGGAATGCATTAATTATTATGAAAGGTCCACTCTATCTAGATTTTAACTTTCTAAGAAACAACCAGAGTCTAGAGTTGAAGAGTAAAACCATATCACTTAAATGGAAATCCTTTTTCCTGATATGTACATCATACCACCTCTTTACCTTTTCCTTGTAGAACCTGGCATTATCATATGCTTGCAGCCTTAATTCGTCCAACTCATTTAACTACAATTTCCTATTTTCTCCAGCTGCCTTCTGATCCCAATTTATGGCCTTAATAGCCTAGTAAGCCTTATGCTCAAGTTCCACAGGTAAATGACAAGCTCTCCCATAAATCAGCCTATAAGGAGTTGTCCCAATATTGGTCTTAAAAGCTATCTAGTAAGCCTATACTGCATCATCTAATTTGTTTGCCCAATCCATCCTAGAACTGTTGATAGTTTTTTTTTAGATTTTATTTAATTCTCTGTTCACAACCTCTACTTGACTATTGGTCTAGGGGTGGTAAGGTGTAGCTATCTTGTGCTGTTCTACATATCTTTTCAATAATGCTTAAACTACATTGTTACAAAAGTGGGTACCTCTGTCACTGATAATCACCCGTGGCACACCAATTCTATTGATAATCTTTTTCAAAAACCTCTACACTACTCTACTATCATTTATTGGTGTCGTCATCACCTCAACCCCCTTCGATACATAATCAACACTTACTAAAATATATTTTCTTCCGTAAGAGGATAGAAACGGTCCCATGAAATCTAGACCCCAAACATCAAAGACTTCAACCTCCAGTATCAAAGACATTGGCATCTTTTTTTATGTGTTCCTAATTCTTTGGCACCTTTCACACCTCTCCACCAAATCTTATGCATCCTTAAACAATGTTGGCCAATAAAACCTGCACTCCAACACCCTTGCGACTGTCCCATTGGCTCTAAAATGTCTTGTAATGTAATTTGCAATGTTGGAATATAATAGATGGTCTAATTCTTGTACCAAGAGTAGCATCTCATTAGGGAATTGCTTATTGTAAGCTTGATTCCTCTCCTTCCAATCTTGACAAGTGATTAGCAACAAAATTTTCTACTCCCTTTTTATCCTTGATCACAATATCGAATTCTTATAGGAGTAGGACCTACCTAATCAACCGAGGCTTGGCATCCTATTTGGAAAAAAGGTACTTTAGGGATGTATGATCTTTATACACAATCACATTCGAACCAAATAAGTAAGAATGAAATTTATCGCAAGCAAAAACTACAAATAACAGTTCTTTTCTTATCATAGTATAATTAGTCTGAAAATTCATCAAAATCCTGCAGACATTGTGAATAGCATGCAACTTCTTGTCCTTACGCTACCCTAGAACACACCCAATTGTATAATCGCAAGCATCACACATCAACTTGAATGACAAGCTCCAATCTGGTAGTTGTAACACTGATGCTGACATCAATGCCTTCTTCAATCTGTCAAAAGAAACTAAACAATCATTATCAAAAATGAAAGGAACATCTTTAACTAACAAATGAGTAAGGAGTTTAGTAATTAAAGAAAAATCCTTTATGAATTGGCGATAGAACCTGGTATACCCTAAAAATGCTCGAACTCCTCGAACATTACTTGGTAAAGGAAGTTTATCGATGACTTTAGTTTTTTCCTTATCCACTTCAATGCCTCTACAAAATATCTTGTGTCCCAAGACTATTCCCTCCTTAACCATAAAGTGGAATTTTTACCAATTTAATACTAAATGGGCCTCTTCACACATTATAGAACCTTATCCAAATTTTTCAAACATTATTCAAAGGAATCTCCATACACTGAACAGTCATCCATAAATACCTCCAAAAACCCTCAATCATATTAGTAAAAATTCCCATCATACATCATTGAAATATAGCTGGTGCATTGCAAAGTCTGAACAGCATCCATCTGTATGTAAAAGTACCATATGGACATGTGAAAGTTGTCCTGGCTTGATCCACTAGATAAATAAATATTTGATTGTAGCCGGAGTACCCATCCAAGAAACAGTAGAACGCATGTTCTACAACTCTCTTAATCATCTGGTCCATAAAAGGAAGTGGGAGGTGGTCCTTCTTTGTCACTAAGTTGAGCTTCCTGTAATCAATACAAACTCTCTAACCAATGACCATCCTTGTGGAAATCAACTCACCCTTTTCATTTTCCACCATTATTGTTTCGGCTTTCTTTCGTACATACTGAACTGGACTTATCCATTCACTATCTGAGATTTAGTATATAATTCCTACATCCAATAACTTGATCACCTCTTATTTTACAACTTCCTGCATATTCGAATTCAAACACCTTTGCCTATCCCTCACTAGTTTACATCCATCCTCAAGATTTATTTTATGTATCACAACACTCAGACTTATCCCTCAAATGTCTGATATCTGCCACCCCATCGCATTCATCCTCCTCCTTATAGCTCTACTACCTTCCTCTCCTATTCATTACTCAACTGGTTTGAAATAATCACAGGTAATGTTTGATTTTTTACCTTAAAAATGAATACCTCATGTGTGAAGGTAAGGGCTTTAACTCTAGGGTGGGTGCTCTCTCATTAGAAGGTGGTATGGGTGGCTTGGTCCTCACCAAAGGTTCTTCTCACTTTCCTCTTTTCCCTCTCCATCCTTCTCTCTCTTTCCACTCTCATCTTCTTCATTCAATTCTCAATTCCCTCTCACTCTTTGTTTTTGTTAGTCTATCTATTATCTCCTCCACACACTCATCCATCACATCCATTCTCATACAACAATCTGGCTCCCCCTACTTTTTAAACTCATATTCATGTTGAAATCAACTTTTTCATCAGTAATACATAAAATCAGAACACCATTATTCACATCAATCAATGCCTAATCAGTATTCATAATGGGGCGTCCCACAATCAATGGATAATTTCTATCATTAGCAACATCAAGAATGAAAAAGTCAATAAGAGTCATAAACTTATCTACTTTTATCAAAAAATCTTTGACAACTCCAAAAGGCTTCTTTATGGACTGATCAGCTAACTGAATTATCATTGATGTTGGCTTTATGTTATCTAAGTTTAGTTTCTTGAAAATAGATAATGGCATTAGATTAACACTAGCTCTCAGATCCTATAAACATTTAGAAAATTCAACACCATTAACAATACAAGGAATAGTAAATCTCCTTAGATTCTTTAGTATTGATGGCATATTGTTCATGATCACAAAGCTACAACTAGCTATCAGTACTACTGTTTGATTTGAATCCCAAGTTCGCTTGCAAGAAAGTAATTCCTTTAAAAATTTAGAATACTTGGGCATGTGCTCCAAAACTTATAGCAAAGAAAAACTCATATACAACTTCAATTTTTCAACAATTTTGTTGAATTGGGTCTCCACTAAATTCTGGCTCACTTTCCCAGGAAATGGTAATTTTGGAACATATGGTGGAGGTGGAACATATGGGGGTTCCTCCTCCTCAGTGACTTTCTCCTTATCTTTTTCCTGACTTTTCTCTATCGGATTAGCAACTTCCTTCAAGAATAGCTATAGTAACTCCTTTTCACTTCTCAACTGAATTGCCTTTAAATGTTCTTTCTGATAAGGTTTAGAAGTTCTGGGAAGGTTATCTGAGGGTTTGGGTGATACTGCAATTGCTAGCCAACCCATCAACACCTCTGGGCTATAAATTGATGATGCTTGATTTCTAATCAACTGATTATTCTTCATTTAATAACTTTTCAGCACCTGATCACTTCGTGCCTGTGCCTCCTCGATATTGTTCACCTTCGATCCAATTGTACCCATCACTTCCATCATATTTGAAAATTAGGAGCTCAGCTGTGAAAGTTGAGAATCTGTCATTATAGCTTGGGCTTCCATTTTTGCCTTTATCCTTGATTCAATACCTCCAAACTTCCATCATATTTGAAAATTAGGAGCTCAGGTTTGAAAGTTGAGAATTTGTCATTATAGCTTGGGCTTCCATTTTTGCCTTTATCCTTGATTCAATACCTCCAAACTTTGACTCTAAGGCAACATATGAGTTACTTTTCTTTTCCTAAAATCCTAGGGGTCTTTGAGGTCTCCAATCAGTTCCTACAGGGTTGGCCCAAGAAAAATTTGGATGGTTTTTCCATCCAACACTATAAGTACTTTCTTCTGGAACAATCACAAACACTTTTTTGATTATGGATCTACTACCAGAAATTCAATGCGTAATCTTAGCATTCAATGTGTATTCCTGAATAATCTCATTTTTCAATTATTCAACCATTTCATTTTACCAAGTTCCATGTTAGTCAGATTAGTCAACATTTATATGTTTCGATGCAACAACAAGATGTTATTTGTAACAAGTAGTTTTGTTGGTTGGTTAATTGGTCACATTTTATTCATGAAATGGGTTGGATTGATACTAGAATACGGGTTATTATCTGATCTCTGTTGGAACCCTAAATAATGAGCTTATTTTGTGCCTTTAGTACTTATCAAATAACGTTATGATGAATTATGACTGTCCACTCCACAAATCTCATAATTTTGATGCATATACTTCAAAAAAATAGATGAAGGTTAAAGATCACTTACCTGTTTCCTTAATGATGCAATTTCTACAAATAAAATAGTTGTTGAATCTATTGACATAACCCATTTCTGTTCCTTCATCTGAAGTGGTTTACTCCTTTCATTGTATCGAAGGCAGTTGTTAGCAGCCATATCTTCAATTAGGTCATATGCAGCATCTATGGTCTTCTTCATCAATGAACCTGTAGCTACATCAATGGTGCTCCTGGTTGCTGAATTGATCCCATTATAAAATATTTGTAGCAAATATTCCCTGGGTAGATTATGATGGTGGTAGCTCCTTCGCAACTCCTTGAAATGCTCCCATGCATCTTACAATGATTCTCCCTCGTATTGTTGAAAGTTGGTGATTTCCTTGATGGTCCTTGTTGTCTTTACCAATGGGAAAAATTTGGGAAAAAAAAAAAGGCTTGCCCCAACTAGTCCCATGTTCTAGCTTGTTCTTGAGTAAGGCAATTCATCCATGCCTTTTCTTGATTCTTTAGTGTGAAGGGAAACAATCTCATCTTCACTGTATCTTCCAACAACCTATTTTGCCTAAAAGTATCACAAATTTCCAAAAATTTGGCTATGTTAGTATTAGGATCCTCATGTTGAAAACCATAAAATTGAACATTGCTTTGCAAAATATTAAGTAAATTAGGCTTGATTTTGATATTGTTCGTATTCACTGGTGGTTTAGCAATTCCTTACTGCTTCGGGTTAAACCCTAGTCGTATAAAGTCCATCAAAGTTCTTTGTTCACCACCTTATTCCCTCTTTTCAACCATTATCTGCTCAATTTGAACTTGTCTACTTGCCTTTCTCAATTCCTTTTCTATTTTGGTGATGTCAAGTTCTTGCAATTTCTCCACAACTCCTGCACTCCTCATATGCATACACCTATTACACACTAGAAAGGAATATCAAAGTAAAAATGAAAAGAAAAACCAAATGAAGACAAGTCAAACCAAACTCGATGCTAGGTGCAATCCCTGGAAATGACAAAAAAAACTTGATAGGTAATTTTCCAAATTTTAAATTAAAACCTCTTATCCTGCAACTATACAAATCAAAAATTGCAGTATCGATATGTATCGTCCCAAAGGGATTGGTTAGTCATCAAAATGATCCAAATTTCATTTTGATCAGGAAACTCAAATAATTAGATTTGAAAGATCCAAAAATATAAAAATTAAGAGTCATACATACGCACTTTAGGGTTGTCACAAAAGTAAGAACACAAATTTAGAAAATGGTGAATCAAAGTATCAATTTAACAACTTAGGATTGTCATTACCTAACTATGTATTCTCTCACTTTAGCAATGATCATTACGTTTAGTCCAAAATTTCCTAATTTCCTGGTTCTTTCAATATCATCACTTGAACTAAATAAGCTCTATTTAATGATGTAAATGAATTATGTAAGCTCTCACTTCCCATTTTTCACTTAACCATTAAAAGGATATGAACAGATTTTTGGATAGCCAATTTTCCATTCAAGATCTCTCTCCAAATGGCAAGATAACATGATATATGGAGTGTTATTAGTGTAACCCCACTCTCATGGCATTTACTAGCATATTTCCTAACTCCTTATCTCTATGTGAGCTAAGTATGGCCAGCCATATACCATAAACACCAAACACATCCATAACATTGAATAAAGTGAGGTGCTACATAGTTTATGCAATAACAACCATAACAACTACTTATAAACCCATAATAATCTCATCCAAAATGTTCATAACATATCCACATATCCTTCTCAATCAACAAAATATAGCAAAGAAGCAAGAAAAGAGAAGAAGTAAGCCTTATGTGTTCAAGAGCAAAGTTGGAATTCTATGGTGACAGCTTTGTGTCTCCTTGAAATCCTTTAATTCCACCTTAAATTCTCTTGGTTTTTCTCTCAAAAATACGCTCTTCTCTCTCCCTTTTATGTCTTGCAAGACCTCCTCTAATGTAGGGTTTAAAATTGAGTTTTTATAACCTATTTAATGCTTAAAACGACATAGGAAGGAGGAAGTTGCGAGCTGGAATTTTCCAAAAAATTATGTTTTCTATCTTGAGTTCAATCTATAATATCTTATTGATTTCTTATCCAAATTGGGACATTATTTCACTAATTTGAAACTGGATTTCTCCTATTTCTTTTGGATGAAAAATTAAAAACATGCAATAAGAATTGTATATTGCGAAAGCTTAACATTGGTGATGGGTCAGCCCAGGAAAATTCCAACTTTCCTTTGGGTCACATAACTTGCTTTCTCTTTGGTTTTTCTATCCTTCGATCACTTAAAACCACCTTCAAGCCTATTAATTAACAAAAAAATTAATTACTTAATCATGCCCAAAACACATGCAATTCATACCAACATATGTAAGAAAAAGACGTGCAATAATGCCATGTAAAACCTAATCTTAAAGACATAATTCACATACATTCATGCATATTCTCATACATTCATACATAATCATGCAATTATATGAAACTAAGACAAAACATAAGCTAAACAAGTTAACAACAATCAATTCATCACAATTAACTAACAAATTATCCTAATAAAAAGTATGTACAAATGCACGTATCGTGTATTATGTCATTTTGATGGCATGTTTTGTTGAACTTTGAAAATAGTTTAACAGTATTCCCTGTTAATGACTATTATCAAGTAAATTGACATAACTTGACGCTTTTTATGTTTCAACAAAAATAGGGACATGTGAATATATATTTAACTAACACATGTTTTTAAAATTTGTCCCTACATTAAAATAGAGTTTTATTTTTATGGTCATTTTTTAATTATATTCATAATTAAATGCATAAATGAAAAGTAATTTAGAATTTTTTTAGAATCAAAAAATCAAGAAAAGGACCACGTTATAGATGAAAATATTACATTGAACAAAAATGTGCTTACTTTATTTAAGCAAAGATTTTGGTGTGAAGAAGAAGAGAAAGATAAGAGTTGTTATCAATTTCATTAGTGACATCTACATTAGTCTGCTTATAGATATTTTTAAATATCAATAGTGACATGAGTGAATACAATCTAAAGATATTCAAGTGTGAATACAATCTCACATATGTATAAGGCAAGATATCTTTGAGATTTTATAATGTTCTATTCAAGAACTAGAAAACTGAGGGGCTTAGTCACCTTGCCAATATTATGAAGAAACGTTTCCAGATGGATTCAATGATAACAAAGGTGTAATGCCTTGGATCCCTAACTAGGTACTATAGTGAGTTAATTGTCCTAGAGGAACCCTCTCTAGATGACACTTCCCAAGCTTAGTTGAACAACACCAAAAAAGGGAGAAGAGGGATAGGAAGAAGACTCTCAAACCATCAACTTGGGATGACTTAAAGTGACTTAAAAAGTGAAAAATGGAAAGAAATAGCTTATATCTGGTTCATTAAAAAATGATAATGAGGTACTTTCAAGCTCCAGCTATATATGATAGCAATGTATATGTGAATTACGATTAACTAAATAAGAGTATAGAAAATATAAGCATGAAAGGGAAGAAATTATCTTCCAAAGTTAATGAAACTTAAAACTTTTAGATGAATGAAGACAATGAATAAAGAGGTTAACACTCTTAAAGAACTAATTATCTAAATTTATTAGGAGAAATGAAAATTCATAAAGCACGATAGTAGCTCAAATAATTCGAGTAATAAATATGAGATCAAGTATATTTATATAAGTGTGTATGACACACCAAGACTATATTTTTTTAAGGAACAATACATACATAGTAAAAAGCCTTTGCCTAAGATAGTAAGTGAGCATGGTACATCTTCATTTGGATATTCACATATTAGGCTAAAAAGCAAGTTACATACATTTATGTATAGTTCCCATTCTAGCCCTTGGTTGAGGTGAGAAGAAAGAGAAAACCAGGCCATCTCTTCATTTTATTCTTATCACTTACAAACATGCAACATAACTCTTTAGACATTCTTATCTAGATTTGTCCCTTACAGATATTATTGTAACATTAGATTAACTTACAGTAATTATCTTATAGCTATCTCCCTAGACATGGTCAAAGAAATTGGTTGAGACTCACCTCTCACTGCTAGAAACTCTTTTAATGCAAATAGCCAGTGCCGGCCTTGGGTAGGGACCAGCAGGGCACTTGCCCAGGGCCCACTATGAGAAGGGGGCCCTTAATTTTGACTCCAACAGCCTCCTCTCCTAAGTCCTACACTAGTGATGTTTTAACATTGGTGAGGTTTTAAATGATTTTAACATTGGTTTTTAATGATTTTAACATTATAAGTTAACGTTATAACTTATAAGTTAACGTTGTGGTTCTCATGCTTATAATAGTCTAGAAATATTTAAGTGTACTTTTACCTTCTAATTTCTTTATTTTCATCAATATATGTATTTAAAGTACTCTAACTCAAAAATTAGCAGTAAAAAATTTTACGATTCTGTCTTCTGAGTTCTAAGTATAATTTAAAGGTAAAGTTTTTTATTTTTAATGTATTTTTGCTCTTTGTTTTTTATTTTTAATATTAGATATTAAATTTTGCTATTTATTGTTTTTCCTCTATCACAGATATAATACCATTTATATATCTTTGTGATATATTGTGAAGCTGTTGGAGTTTGGTTGTGTCTGCATACT
>JANVCQ010000002.1:18376753-18394437 GCA_025531925.1 Erythroxylum plowmanianum | reverse complement strand
TATTTGTTCAATAATTTTTTTGCTGTGTCCAAAATTGCTACTGTGCATTTGCACGATAGCGATTTCTACTATTCATCCCCAATCTCGTTATCGTGCATTTGCACGACAGCGAGATTCATTTGTTCATCCAAAATCACTGCGGTGCATTTGCACGATAGCGATTATCCCTATTCAACCGGCAATATTGCTATCGTGCGTTTGCACGACGACGATATCCCTTCTCAACCAACGAAATCGGCCAGTTACAATCCATATAACTCATTAAAACACTTCTTTTCCTACACCTTAATGTACAACCATTTTTTATTATTATTATTATTATTATTATTATTATTATTATTATTATTATTATTATCACTTTATATATAAACATAATGACAAATACATATATTACTAATTCATCTTAATTCATATATTTATGTTAACATTTTCATTACTATTATATATGTGTATATAATATATATATAGATAAATATAATAACAAATATATATATCACTAATTAGTATTAATGATAATATATTTAACACCAATAAAAAAAATTGTTTTCTTTAAAATTTAATTAACTAATTAGCTAATTTTAATTTAACTGTTAATAATTTGCTCATATATTTTTGTCATTTTTAATTAATTTTAATTTATATATTGTTAATTTCTTAATTACATTATAATTAATAAATTAACATCACTATAATACTATATATTTTTTAACGATATTATCCATATATAACTATTTTTTATATTTTTTTTCTTTCGATCTTTGCTCCATACATTTTTTAAATCTAACTAAATAAATTTTATACTCAAAACCCTAACAAATCCAAAATTCATATATACTTCCTATTAATATTTTCTTCAAAAATTTAAATATACTTATACTTACATAATAACTATGCTTAAATAACAATTAATTAATATTTTTTCAGTTCATAATAAACACTTAATGTTTCTAACTATTTAATCAATTTATTTTTTTACCCTTTATATTAATTATTACTAACTTATACTATTTTAACCCTTAACTAATAACAAACTTAATTAATAACAAAAAATTTTACATTTTTATATTCTACCTTTATATTTTCAATATAATATTTTTAAATCTTCTTTATAAATTTTCCCTTACACATCTCAAACTGTAAATATATTTGTTCTTAATTTATTGTAAAAATATACACAAACCATTCTTAAAGAATTAATTTTAACATAATAAAGTATTTATAAGTGTAATTAATGTATTAAGTAATTACAAAGAGGCTGAAAGGCAATTTTCACTATTCATCAACTATTTATTTATTTATTATTATTATCATCGTCATCATCACTATATATATAAATATAATGACAGATACATATATTACTAATTCATATTAATTCATATATTTATATTAATAGTTTTATTACTATTATATATATGTATGTAATACATATATAGATAGATATAATAACAAATATATATATGACTAATTATTATTAATGATGATATATTTAACACGGATAAAAAAAATTTGTGCTCTTTAAAATTTAATTAATTAATTAACTAATTAGCTAATTTTAATATAACTGTTAATAATTTCCTCATATATTTTTTGTCATTTTTAATTAATTTTAATTTATATATTGTTAACTTCCTAATTACATTATAATTAATAAATTAGCATCAATATAATACTATATATATTTTAACTATATATATATATATATAACAATCTTTTATATTTTTTGTTTTCGATCTTTGCTTCATACATTTTTTAAATGTAACTAAATAAATTATATACTCAAAATCTTAACAAATCTGAAATTCATATACACTTTCTGTTAATATTTTCTTCAAAAATTTAAATATACTTATACTTACATAATAGCTATGCTTAAATGACAATTAATTAATATTTTTTCAGTTCATAATAAATACTTAATGTTTTTAACTATTTAATCAACTTATTTCTATTTATCCTTCATATTAATTATTACTAACTTATACTATTTTAACCCTTAATTAATAACAAACTTAATTAACAACAAAATATTTTACATTTTTATATTCTGTTTTTTATATTTTTGAATAATATTTTTAAATATTCTTAAATTTTTCTTTACATATTTTCTTACATTATAACCCACTAAATTAAATAGATATTATTACTGTACATGGCACAGTTTTACTCGGCTAGTAAGTTATTATGTGCATTTAAAGTTAGTTGTGTATATATATAAACAATGGAAATGGAGAATTAATTGTGAGAGAATGGTCCTGCAATCTCCGAAGCGATGTTTTTTATATGTTTTACCTTATCTTGCCGTGCTGAAAGGCCAGTTTCAAAGGTGAACTTAATAAAGGCATTGATGGGGCCTTTGAAATGACAAAAGAAGGCGACTGCAACTCTACAAGCCATAATAATTAATGCAGAATGCCTTCAATTCAACTTCAACTAAGATCTGTTCTATAATTTATCATAACGACCATCACGTCCACTTTATTACTATTATTATTACTCCATGTATGGGGTTGCTTGTCATCCTGCAAAACGACAGCCACAATTGGACTTTCAAACGTCAGCCTTTTTGGGCTTTAGTTTATCGAATAATGCTTTGCTAAGCATGCTTTTCTGTACCGCATTATTGGTGTAGTCTTCTTTCTTTCCAATTACAAAAGTAAAAAGAAATCATAAGTGCAGATTTTATAAATGCATTCAATAAAATTTTAAATTTAAGTAACATCTTGTAATAGGAAAATCATTTTTATAAATAGGGATTTTATATATGCATTCAAAAAAATCTTTAGATTTAAGTAATAATTTTTAATACAAAAATCCATTTTTATAAAAAAAATATCATTTTTAATTAAAAGAACAAATCTAATTATTGACAATTGAGAATGTTTTAAAAAAATCTTATGAGATTTAAGATTAGAAGAATTTCCATAAAAGAGGGAAAAGGAAAAACGAAGAAGCCATATTCATTTGGAGGAGGAGGACTGCTTTAGCACACGGATTAGACGCTGGCGTTGTCCCTAAACACATCATTTGCTCACTTAACAGCCGCGGGGAAGGGAAGGGAAGGGAAGGGAAAGTAACGGTAAACAGTGTTCAAACGCCAAACCGAACACAGCAAAATGCAACTAACGCCTGCTTCCCTTCCAAACGCGCATCCCACTCGCCATCAACCACTCTTGTCAATTTAATCCCCACCGTGATGCCCCAATCCTCGTCAGCTCGTGACACCAGTCCCCAAATGCCCATACACGAAGTAGCCGTTGTTAACTCCACGTGGCAACTTGCCGACATTGCAGCATTTATGTTTTTTTTGTCTCTCGCACATGTACTGTGTTGGTGTTCATACTTCATACCCCGCACACCGTTGGACCAACTTGTTTGACTCTGAAATTTTGCATGAAAAGAACAGTAAAAAATAATTCGATTTCTACTCCTTCCTAATCCAACCAGAAACAGCATATCTCTGCTTTTAGTTACTGTTTTCATTTCTGGACCCTATACTTTTTCTATGTTTATCTTCTCTCGATTCTTCACTTTTTGTTCATCTCAAGGGGAAAGGGAGAGAGTGTCTGTGGTGGCGTGCTTCCTACTTATCCTCTAAAAGAAGGAGAATAATGAGTTTACTTTGATTGAGCTAGAAAGTAATCCAAATTCAACTTCGAGATTTGCGATTTCTTCTGTTCTTTCCACGCTAATCTGGGGTTTTGTGGAGGGTAAAACTACCGTTGCACGTTCTCTCTCTTGGGATTGTACACATATCAACGGTAAGCTTAAAGTTTGAAGCTTTTCTTACACTTTCTCTCTTTTTTGTTTCTTTTTTCGTTAATTGTTCTATGGGTATGAATTGCTAATTTTAATTTTGTGTTCTTGTATATGACGCTTGGAGTAATTGTGTGCTTTCAGAGTGTTCTCCTGAAAAGTTGGTATTTCTTTTTTCTTTTAATTTTCTCTTATTTCTCGGTTGAAGTTGGGACCTTGGAAAGTAATTGAATTCCACTTGAAATCAGCTTAATAACAAGATACTGATATTTCTCTCTCTGTTTATGATTGCTCTGTCATGTATTTGTGATTTACCTGGGTTTTCATTGTTGTCAGTATTCTAAATTTGTTTTGCAGACCCTCTTAGGGTGGCTAATCTTTTGATTACTAAACCATTCCTTCCTTTTATAGGTCAAGATCAAACTACATAAATGGCTACACTTGGTGATATTGGGGTTTCAGCTGGAATAAATCTTCTTAGCGCCTTCATTTTCCTACTAGCATTTGCAATCTTGAGGCTTCAACCTTTCAATGATAGGGTTTACTTCTCGAAATGGTATCTTAAGGGCTTAAGGAGCAGCACAACGCGGTCAGGAGCCTTTATCGGTAGGCTTGTTAATTTAGACTTCAGATCGTATTTGAGATTTTTGAACTGGATGCCAGAAGCTCTGAAAATGCCAGAGCCTGAACTTATTGATCATGCGGGATTGGACTCTGCAGTTTACCTGCGAATTTATTTGTTAGGGTAAGTGACAATCTATTTTTATGCGTTTGCTTTATATGTAGCAGGTTTCTATATAGTCGTGGCCATCCTTTTCTTATTGGCTATATTTATACCTACTACTTAACCTGTAGACCTCTCGATTGATATGATGCAAAATACAAGTTGTGCTTTCTTTTTTCAAATAATTGCAGTCGGTTAACTTAGATGGAGGTTTTTGTACCATGAACAATAAATACTTAAGGTATTAAGTTGCATTTGAATTCGCTGATATGCTATATTCTTAGGTCTCATTTGGTATACAATAATGAAGGAATCGGAATAAAAAAGGAATGGAAATGGAAAGTGAGAATTAGAATAGGAATGAAATTATTGATTATGCGTGTTTGGTGTCATATTAAACAAAGTTAATGGTTATGTTAACATTTGGTATTAAATATTAAAAATGATATAGTTATTAAATAATTTATTTGCACATAATTAATTGAAATATTTTATATTTATAAATAATAAATCAAAAAATTTAATGATTATAATATTATTAATTTTAAAATAATTATGAATGATTTTTATGATAAGAATAAAAGTATCAATGAAACAAAATAAAATAATTATTAAAGAAATTAATATAAAAGATTGTAATATGTGATTGTCATGATAATGTGCTGATAAGGATCAATGTTTTGATAATATTATAATATTTTCATAATAACTTGATAATATTCTAATATTATCTTTTATCTCTAATTCTTGTTTTTTGATGCCAACTTATACCCACACTCTCCTTAGGAATAAAAGTCCAGGATTGTTTAGGATTTATTTCAGTTCCTTATTTTATATATTACCATAACCAAACAACTAAAAGTTAGGGAATAAAGGTTGCATTCTTATTTCTACCTCTTTATTACTTGTCACCAAACAAGACCTCATTGTTTTGGTGATACCTTCTCTACACCTTAAACTGAATTGTCATTGTAATTCATCAATACTATTTCCTTCTTGAATAAGCTGTTTTTGGTGTTGAAATTGCTTGGTTCACTGAATAGTTGTGTACATGTATAATGATATGCTGAGATCCTTACTGTAACTATTGCAGACTCAAGATATTCGTTCCAATAGCATTGCTTGCATGGGCTGTCCTAGTACCAGTTAATTTTACAAATCATACTTTAGAGCTAGCCAAGCTGAAAAATGTGACTTCTAGCGATATTGACAAGCTTTCAATTTCAAATATCCCACTTCACTCTCAAAGGTACGGACCATGCTTGCCTGTTAACCTGTACCTTTGTAATGTCTAGCATCTGCTGAACTTCACATATTCAGATGCATTGGATCAAATAATTTTCCATGCAGTGCAACTTAGCAACTATTGCTTAATAGTCAGCCATATTCTCTAAGTCACATCCTTTGTATAATCTTTGGTTATTAAAAGTATCTTATTCATCATTTTAATTCTTGCATTGCAGATTTTGGACGCACATTGTGATGGCTTATGCCTTTACTTTTTGGACGCTTTATGTGCTACTAAAGGAATATGAGAAAGTTGCTTCAATGAGATTACAGTTTCTGGCATCAGAGAAACGTCGCCCCGATCAATTTACTGTAAGATAGAAATGTTCTTATTTGATAATGCTAGAAATGTTTTGCCCTTGATAAAAATGTATGTAAACCATGCTATGGGAGTTTGATCGTTTATATCAGTTGCAGATGATACTGTACTCTATTGCTGGAATTTGTTTATCACTTCTAATCTCAAAATGCTCCAGTTTCATCACTTCAAAATTTCAGATACAAATGCAGGAACAGTTTTCTGATGTCATTACTCTTATATGGCATTTTGTGCCTTGGAATTTGATCTTTCAGGTTCTTGTTAGGAATGTACCTCCAGATCCAGATGAATCTGTTAGTGAGCTTGTGGAGCACTTTTTTCTGGTCAATCATCCAGATCATTATCTTACACATCAGGTATCTTCACATTTAAACCAATATTTGTTGGAAATCCATTGTTGATTTATAAGTTCGTGAGAGTATGTCACAGTTGTAGATTTGAATATTGGGAATGAACACTTATACATTAGATGTGTCATTTTGTGCGGGTAGCAGTATCTATCTGCATCACATTTCACTAGATTCTCAACCATTATGCCCCATACAGGTGCTTATTCTTGTGGATAATTTGTTTCATATACATCCTTGGTTTATTTCAAGAGGCTTATTTTTGCTATTTTCAATTTGAGATCATATTTATTTGTGGAGTGTGTGCGGCATTACTAAGAACATATGTAAATCATGTGTTGGAAAGGGGGTTTATATGTTCTTAGACGTCAGACTGATGTGGCATTGCCTTAATTTCCTTGCTTCTAATTTGTGGTTACATTAATTTCTTCTGAGATTTTCTCCAAAATTGTGCAAATTTTTTCTCATTTTGGAATAAAGAATTTATTCCTCTTGGAGTTTCTATTATTTCAAGTAATGGGGAAAAGGAAGGATAGATCTTTAGCAAATTTAAAAAGTCCACTTAGGTTGTCTAGTACGAGTATGTTGGCATGATGAGGTGAGTACTTTTGTGCTGTTACCTTTTTCCATCTTTGTTACTTGGGGCTCTCTTAAATTTTCAGGTGGTTTATGATGCAAACAAATTGGCCAAAATGGTCAAGAAGAAGAAAAGTCTGCAGAATTGGCTGGACTACTATCAACTCAAGTATGATAGGAATCCATCACAGAGGCCTATTATGAAGGTAGTCATGTGTCTGGAATATCTTTTGAAAAATGCTTATGCATCTGGAGCTGCCTGTTTTAAGTTCTTTCGTCTCAACTACTAGCAATGTATTTACCTTCCCTATTCTTTCAGACTGGTTTTCTTGGACTTATGGGAGAAAAAGTAGACGCAATAGACCATCACATATCAGAGATTGACAAGATATCAAAAGAAGTAAGTTCCTCTTGAAGATTTCCTCATTTGCATTCCCTTGACTTGGTATTTTTGAACCAATGTTACCATTTTGTTATTAAATGGGAAGCTCTGAGTGATGCTATTGGAATATCTTTTTGACGATACTCTACTCACATACCTGGACCTGTTTCAATAACAGTGACTTCTACACATACCTAAACTCTTCCTGACATATGTGTGCAACTGGCACCATAAGGATTGGACACGAAGACAGAGTCTCTGTTTCCTCTAGGATACAGTGAAGAGTTTTGTGTAGCACTGTTCAATTTATGCAAAACCAAAATTCTCATTTTATTGTGCTCAGATAAGCACATGTTGAAGTTAGTCAAGTCAAGACATGTTATTACCAAAGAAGAAAGCTTGATTTGGTTACTTCGTGTTGCACGCTCATCTCTCAATAACAAGTTGATGCATTTATTGCCGCCTTCTTTTCTGGTTGACTATGTGCACTCTGAGATCTAATCTTAGTGATGGATGGTCCACTATTTGTTCAGATTGCAGCAGAGAGGGAAAGGGTTGAGAAGGATCCGAGTTCCATTATGCCAGCGGCATTTGTGTCATTTAAAACACGGTGGGGTTCTGCAGTCTGCGCACAAACCCAGCAATCAAGAGATCCAACTTTGTGGTTAACAGAGTGGGCTCCAGAACCACGTGATGTGTATTGGCAAAACTTGGCCATTCCATACGTGTCACTCTCAGTTAGGAGACTGATAATGTCGGTGACATTCTTTTTCCTGACCTTCTTTTTCATGATCCCAATTGCGTTTGTTCAGTCTCTTGCAACTATTGAGGGAATCGAGAAAGCTGCCCCCTTTCTAAAGCCCATTATTGAAAAGTTAGTACTCTTTCATTGTCTGGCTTCTATTGTTAGTCATATTATGATATATTTGTAAGTTACTAATTGCTTTCATTTTCCCCGGTTCCTATTGTTATATAGGAAATTTATCAAATCGGTCATCCAAGGTTTTCTTCCAGGGATTGCACTCAAGCTTTTTCTCATCTTCCTGCCAACAATTTTGATGATCATGGCTAAATTTGAAGGCTTCACATCCCTGTCGGCTTTAGAAAGGAGAGCAGCAACAAAATATTACATTTTCAACATAGTAAATGTATTCTTTGGGAGCATAATCACTGGAAGCGCATTTGAGCAGCTTAATTATTTCATAAAGCAATCTGCCAATGAGTACGTCAATCAAACTAATGGGCTATGCAATCTCGTTCTATGACGACCCTTCTTGCTGTCACTTAAGGGAATTTGATGGGCATTGGGTTTAGTAGTATATGAAAGCTTAGTTTTATATTTCTTGGGCTCCTCTGTTTGTGACTTTACATGTTATATGTTCCGTTCATAGTTGGAACAATTTGATATGATCAACCTTGTGTGTTTGCATGTGGTATCTCTACATATTGTGCTGAGTGGCCTTACGTGTATGTGCAGTTGAGTTGTTATTCTGTATTTGTACATGTTGCAGTATTCCAAAGATGATTGGCGTAGCTATTCCTATGAAAGCAACTTTCTTCGTAACCTATATAATGGTTGATGGATGGGCTGGAATAGCTGCAGAAATTTTAATGTTGAAACCTCTGATAATCTACCACTTAAAGAATTTCTTTTTGGTGAAGACTGAAAAAGATAGGGAGGAGGCCATGGATCCTGGGAGTATTGGTTTCAACACTGGAGAACCTCAAATACAGTTCTATTTTCTTTTAGGGCTTGTATATGCGACAGTGACACCTGCCCTCCTGCCCTTCATATTAATATTCTTTGGCTTTGCCTTCTTGGTGTACCGGCATCAGGTAAAACATTCATTTATTTTTTTTCTGGAAATGTTCAATTGTGCAGATACTTTTGTGTTGATTGATGCAGAGTGAAAGACAATTGATGAAGATTTAGGATTTCTTTAAATTAGCTTCTTTTTCTGGTTGAAGACTTATTTGTCTCTCAAGTTCTTTTTCCTGATTAAGTTTTTTGGCTACTTTTTCTATGTAGTGTAGCTTTTCCTTATAAATACTTGATGAAGAGTTTGGAGTATCTGACTAAGCAGAGATTCCTGTTGCCTTATCTCTCTGATTGTTCTTCTGATCACTAATTGTGTCTTTTCTTTTCGTTTCTCTCCCTTCCCCCTGCCCTCCTCTATTCTGTTCACTTCCCCTATTTCTCTTTAGTGGTGGAAATTTAAATCATTAAGAACCTGCAATTGGAGTCGAACTTGGTAGATATGCTAGGGAAAATTCAGCTGGTGGAAGTATCTGGCAGCAATGAGTCTTTCTTAGTTGTTTGTTTTGGCCCATCATAGAATTATGACATTTCAGTAGTCTTGCCTTCTCATAGTAATGAATAAAACAGCAATGCTGACGCATTGATTTTAAATGCTTTGAGGTGCGTAGCAACATTGCAACTGGAGAAATTGCTACACTAGATATGTGTCATTAGCAGCTGAATATGGCGTCTCAGGAGAGCCCTTGTATTTAGGTCATTTGGCTACTCTTTTCAGGGAATTCATTTAATGTAGATGGAATTAAAAGTTTTATAAAAAAAACCTGATCATAAGGATATTACTTTTAGACGGCATTTGGACAACAAGATTTGCAGTCCTTGTATACAAAACGGAAATTCAGATGCCACATTGCATTAAGAAGGGATATGCAGAAGTTAAGAGTTTTCTTTCCATGTATCCTACATTTCAATGTGAATAATATTTGTTTGATTTTTATTGGAGACTACTTTTTGTTATTCTCTTTCTACAAGTTGATGCTTTTTTCTTCTTAATTGCAGATCATCAACGTTTATAACCAAGAATATGAAAGTGGTGCAGCTTTCTGGCCTGCTGTCCATTTCCGTGTTATTATAGCATTGCTAATCTCTCAGGTGGTTATGATAGGACTATTGAGTACCAAACAAGCTGCTCAGTCAACACCATTTCTACTTGTTCTGCCCATAATCACTATATGGTTTCATCTGTTCTGTAAAGGCCGTTATGAACCTGCATTTGTTAGATATCCATTGCAGGTAAAAATTGTACCATGCTCATACTGTTTTGGCTAGTGGTTTTTCTTATCATCATTTCTTTTTTTTCGTACACCTATTTCCCGATAACACAGCCAAAGGCGGTGGTTGTGGTTCTGCTTGATTATTTACAATCTGATGTATTCTGGTCATTTCAGGAAGCAATGATGAAAGATACTCTAGAACGTGCGAAGGAGCCACGTTTTAATCTCAAATCCTACCTTCAATATGCATATGTGCACCCAGTTTTCAAGAGTTGTGATGATGATGACGACGATGATGGTGGTGAGTATATATATCGGAAGTTAGAAACTGAGAGTGTACTAGTACCCACAAAGCGCCAATCAAGAAAGAATACTCCAGTTCCCAGCAAGATCAGTGCTGCATCCAATCCATCTTTGCTAGAAGAAGTTGTCAAAGAACAGGAGCATTGACCTCTCAATGCAGCATCAGTTCCATGTCAATGTAAATTTGGCACTGGGTAGTGCTGAGTGTTGTAATTATAGACAGGTGAAAGTTGTTCAATGTATAGTTAAGGGCCAAAAACCAGTAATTTGGAAACATTTTATCATCAAATGAATTGGTTTTGCATCAGCTCAAAGACCTGTTGATAAAGAACTTTTATTATTTGATAATATATACCCAGAGTGACTTTTAATTAAAGACAACCAAATCCACAGGAATCATAGGCAGGTATAAAGCCTTGAGTACAAGCAGGTTCTTTAATCCTTTCTAACGGAAGGCATATTCATTTGAAGTTAATTACTCAACGAACATCTACTTTCTACATTTATTTGCTTCGAAAGAAGCTAATCTACTCGAAAGAGCAAAGCCTCTGGTAATATACGGCATTTTGATTGTTGTCTTGTCTGGTTAGGTCCTTGCAAAACGCAACTTCACGAGAGAGAAATAAGAGGAATAGAGTTCTCCAAATTGGATATACTCAAAAACAGCTCAGCATATAATAATATTTCATTATTACATTAAATATGAGAGGTCTAATAGTATATAACCTTATCCTTAAATGTTTAATAATATTCATGGGTGAGGGTTTAAATGGTAATAATAATTGTAATGTTCCAAAAATCTCAGTTTCATGAATAGTAATGAACAGTACATCTCGAGTGAATAGTGACACTCAGGGCCCAAACTGCACTTTATTTGATTTGGCATTGGATAGTAGTATTCAAGGACAACTTGAGGATCAAATTTAGGTCAAAACAAGTTCGCTTTAAAGTTTGACCAAGAGTTGACCAGTGGTCAAAATTTGACTCAAGAAAGAGATGAAAGTTAAACCTGAAATAAATGTGTTATGGATGCATTTGTTGGAAGAACCTACAGATAAAGGTTCAAGCAGGGAAAAGATTAGTTGTAACAGTAGATTCGGTGAAGGAGACAAATCGAGAAGTAAATCAAGTTTGAATGGGAGATCTTAATTAGTTAGCATTCTTGTGTTTAAATAAGTTTGAATAGGAGTTATATGAGGTCTTACTTGGTTAGCATTCTTGCGTTTAAATAAGTATGAATACGCTTCCTTAGTCAAAAGAGAACCTTATCTTAGGCTTCGTTATTCAGTTGTAGTCCTCCTCCTTTATAAGGAGGCTTTTGCTTTAATAAAGGATCATAAAAAATATTTCAGTCAAAAAAGTTTAAGAGATCTAGGATTATCTCAAACATGTCCTAACACACACAAGTAACCATAGGTTCAACAAAGAAAGGTAAAAACAGTAACAATGAGAAATCTATCAACTCAGTGGCAACAAGATCCTCAGTACGGGCATATACCAAATTGGTATCAGAGCAGGTCGTTATGGGTGAATCTGGAGGTCTTAAAGGGAAGTTGGACGCATTCCTACAACAGTTTGAGCAAAGGTAGTAGGCTTAGGAAGAAAGACAGTAAGCCTTGAACCATACAATGGAGGATTTGGCTTGACAAATGAGGGACCTAACTCGTAAGATAGGAAAGGAACCATTTCGGGAGGCACCAGAAGGTGGAGGGAGCAGCAGTTATGACTCCTCCAGCCGAGTAGGGGACTGCCAAGGTAGTCAGGTGGTCCCCTACTATGCGAAGCTCGATTTCCCAACCTTCGTTGGAGCTAACGACCTTCTAGGATGGCTACACTGGTGTGAACAGTTCTTCTACAATCAAAAGACAATAGATGGAGATAACGTCAGCTTGCGCACTTTTCATATGACTGGTGAAACTCAATTGTGGTTTTATAAGATGGAGCAAAATGAGCCTAGAATGTCCTAGGAAACCTTAAAACCTATTGTCACATTCGTTTTGGACCACTAATGAGCAACAATCTACTAGGAGAATTGGTGAATCTCAAGCAGATAGGGACAGTGGAGGACTATCAAAAAATTTTCCAAGCCTTATTGGTGAGAGTCATTTCAATTTGAGCAGAGCAGCAAGTGAATCTTTTCACCACCAGATTAGAGGGAACTTTGAGGATGGAAGTGCAGATGTAAAATCCATCAAACTTAGTAATCACAACGAATTGGGCACATGCATTTGAGAAGAAACAGCGGTTGAATCGAGGGACAGGGAATAGACAAACAACCTCCGCTTGGCCAATCTTGAGACTTACGACAACTGTACTAGCCAGTATAACTAGTCATGGTTTCAGAACTACTCCAGCAAGTAGCAGCATGGGAAGTGCAGTTGCACCTATTAAAAACTTGCCACAAGTTAAATTAGCAAAAAGGAGGTTTAAAGGCCTTTGTTTCAATTGTGACGAGTTATTCTCTCCAGAGCACTGCTGCAAGTGTCTTTTTTGGCTGGAGATTGAGGAGTTAGATGTGGCTGGGGAACCTGATGAAGTGGTTGAACTAGAAATCTCCTTAAATGCTATTACAGGAATAAGAAACTCATAGACGATGCAACTTCAGGCATCAGTAGATGGCTGTGCACTATCGATATTGGTCGACTCGGGAAGTACTCATAAGTTCATTAGTGCAGTCGCGGTTCAACATTTGGGGCTGCTAATTCAGTAGCAACCAAGGATGAAGGTGGCAGTAGCCAACGGGGAAAAAATCCCTAGTATTGGGCTTTGTGAAGTGGTTATTTTATTGATTAATTCTAATTTATTTACTGTTGACTTTTTTATGCTACCCTTGGATGGTTTTGACGTTATTTTAGGAGTGATATGATTAGAGTGGACCTTGAGGCCAATTGTATGGGACTTTTTAGCCCTTACTATGAGCTTTGGATTAAAGGGAAGGAAAGTTGTATGGCAATGGCAATAGCAGGAGAAACAACCACATTTTCAGTTGATTCAAGGACCAACACCATAGGAAATAATGTTAGATAGATTGATTGCTGACTTTTCTGACTTACTAGAAGAACCACAAGGGTTGCCACCAAAGAGAGAGTGCGATCACTGAATTCATTTGTTGCTCGAAGCAACCCCAATTATGATACGACCTTATAGGTATCCGCATCTACAAAAAGAGGAAATTGAGCAACAATGTGCCACCATGATGAAACAAGGAATCACAAGGCCTAGTCATTCTCCATTCTCCCCTCCTATTTTGCTAGTGAAGAAGCAGGATCGAACATGGCAATTTTGCATTGACTACAAGGAATTGAATCGTAAAATGGTCAAGGATAAATTCCCAATCCCTGTGGTGGAGGAGTTGTTGGATGAGCTTTATAGTACTTGGTACTTTACTAAACTAGACCTTAGGTTTGGTTATCATCAAGTGCGGATGGCCCAAGAGGATATTGAGAAGATAGTTTTCAAAATGCACCAAGGGCACTTCGAATTTTTGGCTATGCCTTTTGGCTTAACCAATGCCCCGCCAACATTTCAAGCGCTTATGAATGAGGTATTCCAACCCTACCTACGTAAGTTTGTCTTGGTTTTCTTTAACAACATATTAATCTACAGTAAAACATAGGTAGAACATGATCAACATATTCAACTTGTGTCTCATTTACCATGTTCTCACTATTTTAAAAAATATCTAAATGTTCCTTTGCGGAGAACCAAATAGCATATATGGGTCATGTGATCAATGGCGATGACATATTAGCTGATGCTAGCAAGGTAGAAGCCTTGAAAGAATGGGCCCCATCACAATTAGCTAAAAGAGTAAGGGCTTTCTTAGAGTTAGCAGGTTATTATAGGAAATTTATCAAGGACTATGGAGTCATAGCTGCACCCCTCACCAATCTTCTTCGGAAAACCTCCTTCCAATAAAGTGAAGCAGCCGCACGATCCTTTACTCAACTGAAGGAGGCCTTGGAAACAGGTCCAGTATTATAATCATCAAATTTTGAAGCAGAATTTATAATGGAGTGTGATGCTTTTGGGGAAGGAATTGGGGCAGTTCTACAACAAAGGGATCATCTGATGGCTTTCTTTAGCAAAAAACTTGCGGATAGACATATGAATGAGAACTTATTGGCCTAGCTAAGACAGTGCAACATTGGAGACCCTATTTATGGGGATGGTCTTTTCTTATTAAAACATATCATTTCATCCTTAAGTACTTGCTTGAGTAACAACTTACAACTTCACCTTAGCAACATTGACTAAGTAAATTGATAAGGTGGAGTATCGATCTGGTCAGCTTAATAAAGTGGCAGATGTACTCACATGGAGGGACGACAAAGAGAGCCTGATTTGTGCAATTTCACAACCTACAGTGCTGATTTTTGATGAAATAAGATTTGAAATTGCAAGTTCAGATGAGTTGAAAGAGCTTTGGTCAAAGGCTAAACAAGGAGAAGTCAGGGATGAATAGGCAGTACATAATGGCTTAATTCTACATAAGGGATGTATATTTTTGTTACCTACTTCACCTCTAATTTATTTTATTATTGCAGGAATACATAACCAAACTCATGAAGGGGTGCAAAAAACGTTGTAACACCTCCGAGCTGATTTTTTCTAGAAGGGAAAGAACGGGGCTGTTAAGGAATTCATGGGTGGTTGCACCACCTGTCAACACCATAAGAGTGAGCATTTACACCTAAGAGGGCTCCTTCAACCAACCACCCCCACCCCTAATTCCCACACAAATATGAGCTGACATCTTTAATGATTTTATGGAAGGATTGCTAAAAGTCCATGGCAAATCAATTTTATTTGTTGTAGTTGACAGATTTCAAAATCTACACATTTTATCCTAATTGCTCACCCCTACATTGCTATGAGTGTTGCCTTTGTATTTTTTGAATAGATTTTTCGACCACACGATCTTCTAGAATCTATTGTGAGTGATAGAGATGTGGTTTTTACAAGCAAGTTTAGAAAGAGCTCTTTCATTTGTATGGCATGAAGTTGGCATTCTCCTCTGCCTACCACCCACAATCCGATCAACAAACAAAAGCTGTCAACCTCATGGTGGAGATGTACCTAAGGTGTTTGGTGGGGGATCATCCCAGGAAGTGGGTGGAATGGATTCTGTGGGCAGGGTATTACTACAATACATCTTTCCACTCTTCCTTACAAGAAACCCCATTCAAATTTGTGTACGGACGTGACCCCCCTCCCCCCCGCCTCTTGTTTTTCTATGTTCTAGGGGCTATCAAGGTGGATATAGTCGACTAAGCCTTGCTGGAGCATGACAAGGTACTACTGGACATCCTATTTTGGCTTCAACAAGCACAACAACGGATGAAGACAATTTATGATAAAGGCTATAGGGATGTTTCATTTGAACATGGAGCTTTACTTTGGTTAAGGTTGAAGCCCTACCAACGATCCTCCCTAGCTAAGTGACATAATTCCAAGTTAGCTCCTAAATTTTATGGTCCTTACAAGGTCCTCTAGTGTATTGGATCTGTTGCTTTACCACTTGGAGCTCCATGAAAATAGTCACCTACATGACGTTTTTCATGTATCTCTACTCAAACCTTTGATGAACCCCCTAGTCCCACCTTCCTTACCACCACTGTTGGATAACAAATTCATTCCTACTCCATAACAAATCCTACATTCAAGACTTAACAGGGGTAAACAAAACTTAACAGAGGTGAGCTCGAACTTTTAGTTCAATGGCTCGATCTTCCTCCTTCCGATACCACTTGGTAGTCTATCTCGATTTTGAGCTTGGGGATAACGCTCATTGTCTAAGAAGGGAGTGATGTTATAGATGCATTTGTTGGAAGAACTTATCAAAGAAACAGTCAGGCAGGGAAAAAGATTAGTTGCAACAGAAGATTTAGTGAAGGAGACAAATAAGGAAGGAAATCAAGTTTGAATATGAGATCTTAGTTAGTTAGGATTCTTTAAGTTTAAATAAGTTTGAATAAGAGTTATAGGAGGTCTTACTTGGTTAGGATTCTTGCGTTTAAATAAGTATGAATAAGCTTCCTTAGTCAAAAGGGAACCTTATCTTCAGCAACGTTATTCAGTTTTAGTCCTCCTCCTTTTTAAGGAGGCTTTTACTTCAATAAAGGATCATTATTCATTAGAAATATTTCAATCAAAAAAAGTTTAGTAGGTTTGGGGTTTTCATAAATGAGCCCTAATACACACAAGCAACCATAAGTTCCGCACAGAAAGGCAGAAATAGTAATAAGGAGAAATCTATCAACCCAGCGGTTGATTTTCTAGCAGGCCTATAACGAGATCCTCAATACTGGCACATACCAAAATGATATTAATTAAGGTATTTATATAAAATTGATATTTTAATGGCATTAGATCAAACTAATGGATTAAAATTAAAAGTTAATTTTGGATCTTAAAAAAATATTGGCCTTAAGGGATCGCATTATATTATTTGCCACTGGGTTCAAATCCTCTATTCTCATTAGAATGTTCCAACCTTGCTTTCACCCTAATACGACATCATTTTATGTCTAAATGTACATAAAACAACATCGTATTATAGTAGAAATAGGGTTGAAATAGGCTAATAGAAACAGAGGATTTCATGTCTTCACCACCTATCCACTCTCTTCTTCCCGAAAATTTGCCGAAAATCAGCCCTCCCTTTTTCTTCCCCACTTTCTTTCATTTTTCTTCAATTTTTAAGCTAACTTTTTTCTATCTTTATCCCCTAAATCAACTATTAAACACTAAATCATCAATCTAGGGTTCCTAAACTCACCATATCAATGAGAATCTTGGGAAAAATATGAAGAAAAAGTATAAAGGATTTGATGAATAGTACCTTAAATGAACAAGATAAGTTAATGGAGTTTTGGTTGTTTTAGTACATGATTTTAGTGTAGTTGCATGCATTAATGAATAAAATACATGAAATTGAATTTTCATGCAATATTATGAAGA
>JANVCQ010000002.1:18348121-18376653 GCA_025531925.1 Erythroxylum plowmanianum | reverse complement strand
TAAAGATAACAATAGCTCTCAGCTAATTCGTACAATGGTTTTTCAAACCAACTTTTTGTTCGCGTATATGTAAGTCAACTTATAGTGTGTAATTCACTCTCTGTGTGTTTTTGTAAACGTCAAAATTCCGACCTTTGTCTTCGACTTGTATTTATAGCTTTTCGTCTGTAACTGCTTCTTGATTCTTGCTTCTTAAATCTTGCTTCTTGAATCTTGAAAAAAGTGGTTGTTCAGTTAAGTTCTGTAACTAACTCAAACTGATTCTTGATTTGCTTCCATCTGCTTTGTCAACTTCGTCTGCTTTTCAGCTTCGCATACTTCGTCTGTTTTTCTGCTTCGCATACTTCGTCTGTTTTTCTGCTTCGCATACTTCGTATGTTTTTCTGCTTCGCATACTTCGTCTACTTTTCTGCTTCGCATACTTCGTCTGTTTTTCTGCTTCGCATACTTCGTTTGTTTTTCTGCTTTGCATACTTCGTCTGTTTTTCTGCTTTGCGTACTTCGTTTGTTTTTCAACTCCGTATTGTTATTCATCAAAATCATTTACGTAAAGTCATTTTAACTTAACAAATCCTTCTCAAGATTTTCAAGATCTTTCACTAATAAACACAGATAGGAACTTTCAAGTCCCTTATCAAGATCAGTTGCACATGAATTTGAAGTGATTTCAGTTCCACCTAAATGTTGATCTTAGGAAGTGTTCATCCAAGCAGTTGAAGGGGACAAGTGAGTTAGGCTGTGGAGGGATAGGAAAGTAGTAGATAGAAGTGAAGGATAGATGCAGTTGCTTAATGGAGAATAAGAACCAGGTTAAGCAATAGTTAGTGTTTTTTTATGTAATCAACAGAAGATATTTGGAAAGGACCAAGAGAGGTTCTAAAGTAGAGTTTCTAAGATCTACGTAAGATCATTTTGTTTACTGGGGATGGGACATTTGTACTTGGAATTCTAATTTTTCCACAAGAATTTGAAGAAGTATCCTGACATAGATAAGTAAAGCGTAAGAAATTTAGAGTGAGAAACACAGTATGGAAAATGTCCAGTTTTTTGTTGGTACGCATATTTATCCTTGAGAAGCAAAATATAATACTAGTTGTAACTTGAGGCAAGGAATTTTTGTTCATATTAATATGTAAAAATCTCAATTTTCTCTGCTAAGTTACAAAATGGAGAATTTGGTACTATATAGCTCCAGATAAGAGAAAGTATAGAGAGAGGTAACAAGAGAAAGTAGATTAGACAAATTAAAACTCCATGAATTGATCTTTGCAACTCAATCAATTTCTTGATCAATCTTGTTCTAGTATTGCCTCGATCATTTCTTTCCTTCAATGATACACTATTTCGAAAATGCATTCTTTAGTGACAACACGAACCTAGTGATAACAAGGCCTGAACTATCGAACCCATTAGAACCAAAACCACGAACACATCCTTGTTGAATCTTACTAACGTAACAATAACAGTAGCTCCATGTTCCCAAATATAAATAGTTGGTGATATGTCATTTAAGAAGGGTTAAAAGGCTATGCCCTTGCAACTTTCTTAGCTTTCGAACTAAAGACTTAAACTTGCAAAATTTTTAAAGAGTTTGGAAATTTTTGGGTTACTGGGAAGAAGTGCTTATGCCTGAGTACAAAGCTCCAATTAGTATCCATGGCGAGTTGGTAATGGTGGGTTGTTATGAAGATGAGGTTGATTGTACTTCTTTTGGAGCTTTTTTCAGAGCTCTTATGAATGCCAACATAGATGTGTCTTCCATTGTTTCAAACTTAAACGAGGACATAAACACATTGGAAGTAGATGTTGAGAAATATGGGAAGACTAATCAAAGAAAGAGAGGAAGAATAACAGAAAAGCTTGCGTACCATTCTTTAACCTCGTCGAATGATACAACTCTTGTGGAAATCTACTAATCTCATGATTTTAGGTTATATTATTCCAAATCAAAGCAAGGCCATGTTATGAAACAAAGTTAATGAAGAAATTTGAGGTGTTGAGAAATATGGGAAGACTGATCAAAGAGAGAGACGGGCAACAACATAAAAGCTTACTTACCAGTTAACCTCTTTAGTTGATACAATAATAATCTCACGATTTTAGGTGGTAGCTACTAATAAAGTTAAATTTGTATGTGCGATTAAAAGAATGAAATTTATCAGAATAAGATAAACTTATCTTTATCTCTATATCTATCTTGATCTCTATTTTTATCTCTATCTATCTCTATTTTTATCTCTTTAGTATTTTGTAATAACTTTTGGACACAACTGTCTTTTTATCTCTTAATTTTTTAGCCGCTATTTGAAAACACTCATCATAGTATCATTTTCAAAAACAGCAGATTGGATTCAATCTGTCAACCTAATTCGCTAATTATCAAACATAACTATTGGTTGTGTGATGTGATCAAAGAACTAAATACATCTTAATCCTCCAAAAAATAGTTGATCAGCTATTTGCCAAATAAGTCTTTAGTGTATGAAGGTGACGACTCAGGTGGTTTTTCAAACTTAGGCTTTAACTTGGATGATTTGGGCTTAGTGTTGGTAGGATGGATATACTATCTGATCAAAAGATAATTAAACTTGAATACCTTCTCATAGTTAACTTCTTTAGGCTATGATGGTGGAGAATAGATTGGTGGGATAGGATAGGTTCATGAAGGATAGCTTGGTTAGTTAACTGGAAAGGATGTAGGATAAGCTCCGTAAACAATCTTAGATTGTTCTTTTAATCTTTAACCTTTCTTAGTTATTGTTCCTTTATGGTAAAGTCAGGGCCAAAATATTGAGTATCGACATAGTGTCGAGGAGTCGCATTAAATTGGGTTATTTGAGCTTTGTAAGATTTGTACAGTTTTTAGATCTCTGTAGAGACTGTATAAACTCGTTGGTGAGTGGCTTGTGTTTATTGAGTCAAACCTTCAAGTTTGGAATCAATTTGTCGAAGGATTTTATTCTGGGCTACATAATTATCAGTCTGCCAATTGAGAGTTTCATCAACAAGATTTGAAAGCATCATTCCATGAGAACTTATGCCATAGGCATGAATGTATGCATTGGAGATAACCTTTTATTGTTCATTACTGCGTCTCTTCAGTGAAGGAAAGTCTTCCTCATAAGGATTAACCATATGCACGAAATGGTTGGAGTAGTAGCAATTGGAATAGAGGGATAACTGGCCGAGGATGTTTGGAGATTGAGTCTAGATATGACAAAGGTTTCTCGTCAACAACTTTGAGCATTTCACAAATACTTCTGGGTCTTGGACTTGGATTTTCAAACAGAGGTTCAGAATCATCACGATTATCATAGTGATAGTGAACTGGTCTAGTAGGCTGACAAGTAGAGATCTCCATTTTTTGTTCTTTTTTGTCCTTCGTCATCGATTATATAGTTCATCATTATCAACACTGTTTGATTCAGGTTCAGGCATACTTCACAGTCTAATTTACACATAGATAAATATATATCCCAGACAAAATGTCCTTGATGATGACTAACATAGACTGGTTTTCTATCAGGTTTAAAATAATGGATCAAAGGTCCATCTTTGCCTTCTTTGTGAGAGAACACTAGTTGAAGCATCAGAATAGGGCCTGATGTATGAGAGGGTCTAGATTGATCTTCATTGGGCCTGGTGTAGATGGATTTCACAGTTCCATCTCATAAGGTCTTGAGAATAGGTGGAGTAGTGGTGTGAAAGGAATGCCTATGAGGAGAATGGAACACTTTTTAATAGTTAGTGGTCCATTCGATCGACATCAACTTTTCAAGCTTTGCTGGTGGTAATTGCTTCAGGATTTGGATGATGGTAGTCTGATCATGAGCCTGTCTGCTACCATGTACAAGGCATCAGAAGAGGAGTTTGGGAAGTTGAGATCTATGGCATGATTCTATAAACGGTAGATCATCTGGTGGTGAAGAGTAGCTATAATGGCTGTAGGATCTTGCTTTGCTCCAGTGATCTGGATCTGAATTTGGAGTTATTCAGAAAAAATGAGATCATTTAGCCTGTGTCGAAATCAGGAGCTATGGTAAGGATGACACTTCCATTGTTAAAAGTTATCAACAGGGTACCAATACCTGCTACAGCCAGGATATCTCTTTTAGACAATGCCTATACAACGTACTAATTAGTACATTTTGGTATGTCGTATAGATAATGTCTAGAGGAGATATCCTAATTATAGCAGGTATTCTCTTTTTTCCATGAAGGTTGAGAACAAGACGCATAGCTCTAACGTGTAGGTATGTATAGTTCTGCTCTCTCCAAAGAGAGACGAGATAAGCATTGAAAAGCAACAAAAGTAACAAATGATGTCAACATTAAGAATCATGAATAAGAAGCAATTTCTCACAACTTTTTAGTCAGAAAGATAAGATCAAAGGATTATAAAGTCCTTTAGTTTGAAAGATGAATGGCTCATTAAATCTTTTAGTTTGAAAGATAGAATGTGTATGAGTAAAAAGTTATTTCTTACAATGTTTTGGTCAAAAAGATAGAAGATCAAGAATAAAATTAAAAATTTATTTTTAATAAAAAATATAAAAATGAATTGTCTACATAAAAAAGAGAAATATTTTGACTATAAATTTTGGAAAATTGTAAAGGCATTAAGAATTTAAGCAAGAGAGATTAATTTTATTAAATTCCCATCAAACTATTTAACAAAATTAATTATTAAAATATAGTGAAAATTGTCACACAAATTCAGCCATTCAAATGAAAATGGAAGAAAGCCAATGACTATAACTAGGAATTTCTTCCTCCTTTTAGAAGTGGGTGGACCAAAATATTATTTACAATATTTGATTTAAAGGAAAAAAAAAGATGTTGGTGATTATGATAAGTGGTAGGGGGACCACTTTTCAGCGCATCCAAATTCAATAAAATTAGCAAAGTTATCGGGCAACAATTAAATTAACTTTGTTAAAATTTAATTAAGTCCTTTATAATTGTTTATCAGTAAATCTATTTATTCTTAAATATCTCAAGCCACTCGTACATTGGTATTTCGCTCGCACTTTTATCACATAAATATAAAAATTAATCAAAAGATGAACAAAAGGGTATCAACTTCTTATTGATTTATTAAAAAAATAACACAAAAAATTAAGTCCTTTCCAACTTGAAGCATGATATAAAATAACTGTTTAATATCTTTTTATTCTAAACTCTTAACAAGAATTATTTTTAAAGCTCTCAATTTTCTTGCAAATAATTGAATATACTCAATGTCACATAAATGGAATACAAATGATGTCTTTATATAAGATTACAAGAATTTAGTAACTAAATAAATTACATTATCTACTCACACTAACTCTTAATGTTAATGGAAAGATATCAACTTTAAGCCATTAATTCACTTTAGCTTATAAAAATATAAGGTTTTGGAAGATATTACTTTATTGCTACATTATTGGAACCACTTTCTCACTACATTTTCCTACATTTGAAGAAGCGCCTTCACTTTATAAGGCAGCGCTTCCAATTTTTCAGCCCATTACTTTCATCTTCTTACCATATGTAACTGCACCATCATCTCTTAAAATAAATGCTTTAAAGAGTTTTTTGTTTAATCATCCCAAGTCATCTTTTTGTATGGTCTATCTAAACACGTTCATGATATAATCACATTATCCTATAACACAAGTTAGCAACAATCTAAACGATATCGTATACTAAACTCATCAAATTTACATACCTTTCGACCTCCTCATTGAAGTTAAGTGTATTTGTGTACTTTTAGACTTAGCACAACTTAGTTGCAATGTCATCTTTAATCTCATGTTCATATCTTAGCCATTGTCTAAAATTTCTTGTTAACAGTCATCAATGCATATCAACAATATCCTCATCTTGATCTTTCATAAATCTTGCGTACTCCAAGGTCTTTGCCTTATTTTGTAGTCAATCTATCATATTTATATTAACCAAGTATTAAATGTTAACGCTTTGCAATTTAGACTTAAAGGATCTAACCCTAAGCTTCTTGTTTACAAAGTTATTCTTATTTTTCTTTCTTTTCCATTTCTTGGATATTTGTGTTTATTTATTTTCAAATTACTCACATCCGCCGCTAAATAAAACTGCATGAAACGATCTTCTGTCATAGCCCAACAACAGAAGCCCGAATCAGCCCATGTCGTCAACCACGGGACAGTTGGAGAACCAGTTTTATCACTTGAAGAAGCGCCAATTCAAAAAAAACATTATCGGTTAACTGCCGAACACGTAGCCACGCTTACTCTGTTCTTCACTCTCCTTGGATTAAAGATGAACATACCCTTTTGCTTGTATAATCAAATTCTTCCATTTACTCCCTTTTCCCAGAGAAAGTTTCTCTCCTTTACTCAAAAGTCTCGATCTTTGAACTGTCGCAGCAAATTCTGTTATGACCCCATTGGGTTTGGTAGCTTAGGCTGTTACAGGTTTGAACTTAGGAAGGGTGTCATTAGGAGCTCAGTAAGTGAGGTACAAGAGGAGAAGCAAGAGAAACAGGTTGTGAGAAGAGCTTATCCTTTTCATGAAATCGAGCCCAAATGGCAGCGTTACTGGGAAGACCATCATACTTTTCAAACCTCTGATGATATTGATACTTCTAAACCTAAGTTTTATGTGCTTGACATGTTTCCTTATCCCAGGTATCTCTGATAAAAGAAAGCCTAAGTTTTTATTTTATTTTCTATTTTTTTAGGCTTTGAAAACTTGGCACAATCTTAGTTTAATGATTTGGTTCAGACGAGTCAGGAGATTCAGTAAGCATTTGTTGAGAAAGAAAAGGCAAATTTGTGATGAATCCCTCTCTAACAATCCACATGCAATTATTATGGTCAATATCACGTTTTGTAAATCTTCGGTGTCGGGTTTTATAGCTTCTGAATTTGTTTATCACGAGTCACTGAGTTGGTTTGCTGTAACTGGGGGCTTCTGTTTCTGGGTTATTGTTGCAGTGGCGCTGGATTGCACGTTGGTCATCCACTGGGATATACGGCCACGGACATTCTAGCGAGGTACAAACGTATGCAAGGTTACAATGTTTTGCACCCAATGGGATGGGATGCATTTGGTTTGCCTGCTGAGCAATATGCAATCGAGGTTTGCTTTCCATAATGCTGTAAAGTTAGCATCAATGTCGACTACTAGGGTTAGCATTGTCAATAATTGATGGCCTACATGGCATGCTTTACAGACAGGAACCCATCCAAAATTCACAACATTGAGGAATATTAACCGCTTTCGCTCTCAGGTGATTCAAAATTCTCTGAATTTCTTCTAAGTGAAATGTCTCTCCTTTATTCCATGCATTGGTTTAATAGGAAAATATGTTCAATATCATTCTGCTTTTCTTTTGGTTTAGATTTCAACAATATCTGGATTCTGAGTTACAAACTTCATAATAATGTATGCTCTTGCCTATCAAAACCAAAAATGTTGCATATAAGTGGATGCAGAGAATTGTTCACAAATGGCTTATTTTGGGTTCACTGGATCAGCAAAGATGCTTGATGGCCGTGGATGGGTTTAATATTTCAAAGCATTCAACTAAAGAAAATTGCTACTTCTTTGGGTTCTCAGAACTTTGCTAAGCACGGGAGTGACCCTTTCACTTGAATTGTGATTTTTTTTCTATGACACCAGTGTAGTGACATCTGAACATTTTGCAGCTTAAGTCATTAGGATTCTCATATGACTGGGATCGTGAAATATCTACCATAGAGCCAGAATATTATAAATGGACCCAGTGGATCTTTCTACAGCTATTGAAAAGGGGATTAGCATATCAGGTCCAGGACTATAACCAATCCAACATTCTAAATTATCAGTTGCTGCTTTGGACTCAATCTGATGGTTTACTGCCTATGCATTCAGGCTGAGGTGCCAGTCAATTGGTGTCCTGCTCTTGGCACTGTTTTAGCAAATGAGGAGGTGGTGGATGGAGTGAGCGAGCGTGGGGGTCATCCAGTTGTAAGGAAGGTATTTCAATGCATTGCTTACTGTTTTGAGCAATTTATTTTGTAACCTAGCTACAACAGTTGTAAGGAAGGTATTTCCATGTGTTGCTTACTGTTTTGAGCAATTTATTTTGTAAATTAGCTTCTATTTTCTCCTATTGTTGAATGATTTTGTGATTTCAGTGTTCTTGTTTATTACCAAGCAGCCAATGAGACAATGGAATCTTAGGATTACTGCTTATGCTGATCGTCTTCTTCAAGACTTAGATGACCTTGATTGGCCTGAAAGTGTAAAAGACATGCAAAGGAACTGGATTGGGAGGTCCGAAGGAGCTGAGATGGAATTTTTGGTGCTTGATGATAATGGAAGGGAAAGAGACATCAAAATTACTGTCTATACTACCAGACCTGATACCATCTTTGGAGCAACGTAACTCCCATATCCTTTTCCTCTATTTTATTTGTTTGTCAAATTCAAACTATGTTAGAAAGTACTTGTTTTCTTTGATTAACTTATTGTGGATTGAGAAACCATTTTTTGTTCTTAATTGCTGGTACACAGGTATTTAGTCGTGGCTCCAGAGCATTCCCTGCTCCCGTCTTTTGTTTCTCCTGTCCAGAGCAAGAGTGTATGCTGATTTTCTTTCTTATGATATTATGTGTCATGATCTTCTTAGCACTTGGAAATTGATAAGCTGATAAATTCTGATTGCAGGTGGATGAGTACAAAGAACTTGCCTCACGTAAGAGTGATCTTGAGAGGACTGAGCTCCAGAAGGAGAAAACTGGGGTCTTCAGTGGGTATTATGCCAAAAATCCAGCTAACGGGGAAACAATCCCAATATGGGTAGCAGATTACGTTTTGGGGAGGTGTATTTGAGCGTACTCTCTATGACTTACTAGTTTAGTCATAAATTTTTAGGTTTCAGATTTCTGGTATTAATATTGACAAAAATTTGAAGTTTGTTGATTCTTCTTTTAGGTCTCTAATGTAAAAGTTTACCATAAACTTCTGTTTGATTTACTTAAATGGCTTACCTAATGTGATTCAAATTTATTAATTTGTGTTTCTGGTACAGTTATGGGACTGGAGCAATAATGGCTGTGCCTGCACATGACGCTCGTGACTATGAGTTTGCAATCAAATATGACATTCCAATTCGTTGGGTTTTGAATCCAGATGGTGAAGAATCTAATGACTTATTAAAGGCTTATGCAGGCGAGGGAATTGTTATAAACTCTTCGAATTTGGCAATGGGACTTGACATCAATGGCTTGCTTAGTAAAGTTGCAGCTTCTAAAGTCATCGAATGGGCTGCAAGAACAGGAAATGGGAAGAAAAAGGTGTTTCAACTGTATCTAAAATTTAAACTTAATGTCAAAGTTGGGTTTGTATAATTTACTAAATTAACATGGATGATAGAAATATGTTGGGCCTTAAACATTGTGCTACTCAGGTGAATTACAAGTTGAGGGATTGGCTTTTTGCTCGGCAGCGTTATTGGGGAGAACCTATCCCAGTTATTTTCTTGGAGGACACTCGAGAGAGTGTTCCACTTCCTGAAACTGAGCTGCCCCTTACATTACCAGAATTGGATGATTTTACGCCCACAAGCACAGGAGAACCACCCCTGTCAAAGGCTGGCTCTTGGGTATACTTTTGGTTCCTTATGAATATCTTTTTTCTACCCTGCAGTAGTTATGCTCCTTTTTAACAGGAAATATTTTGATGCTTTTATGACTGTTCTTAGGTTAAGACCACAGATCCATTATCTGGAAAACCTGCGAGGAGAGAAACAAACACCATGCCTCAATGGGCTGGTTCTTGTTGGTAATCTATTTTCCCCCTACCTCAAATGTTACTCTCGTTTTTTGACGCTTATTTAGCACCATTGCGTAAAAAAAGTTGAACAATCTATTTTCTTTATGATATATTTTTTTAATCTCCATTTAAGAGGAAGAAGAGTGGTTCATACATAAGATATATTCATTTATCAAACTAGAAATAGCTTTATTTAAAGGGGGGAGTGATTCATTTACAAGAAGAGCACTATATCTTAACTCAAAGTCTTAAAGTATTGGGTTATAGATCAAACTTATATATAAACCATTGTTAGTTGTTATTCCTAGTTGATTTGGGAATCTCATACTCAGCATACCTCTTTATGCTTAGAGATAGACATTTGGTGCATAAAATTTTAGGAATGAACATTTGTGAGTGCCCACAAGATTGAATATTTGTGGAAATCCATATAATTGATCTAAGCTTACCATGTTAATTTTTTATGTGCCTCAATTTTGGAGGACGAGTGATTCATATACAAGAAAGGGCCATAATTGAATGCCTTAAAGTTTTGGGTGAAGATATGGATCGATGTTGTATATAAACCACTCATGTTCCTTCTAAATGGATATTAATAAAATATTTAACATGGTATCAGAGCCAATCCTATTTCGATGTTGGGCCTTTTAGCATATGCTCAATCCTGTGGGCATCATCATATGTTCTACAAATGTTCATTTCTGGACTTGAAGGAGGTCTATTAAGTGTTAAACTCTCAAATAGACTAAGAATAAGAATTAAGAATGATTTATATAGAAGAGATGCTCATAACCTAATGCTTTAAGGTTTTGAATTGAGATATGGTACTTTTCTTATATATAAGTTACTCTTTCTCCAAAATGGAGGTTGACAAAAATTTAATATGTAATTGAGCTAGCCTAGTTTGATTATTTGGCTCTTTACGTATGTTAACATTTGTGGGCACCCACAGTGCCCACAAATGTTAACTTATGCATACATCACATATTAGATGTTCATTCTTGCGTTTGAGGGTGTGTATCAAATTGTTAAGGGCTTGTTTGTTTTCATTTACGCTTTTTATTTTTTGTTTTTTTAAATTCAATAAAAAAACCTGTTTGTTTGAGTTTTTGGTTTTGGTTTCTTCTAGTTTTCATAATTTATGAAAACTATAAAAAATAGTTTTTTTTGGTAATCTGATTTAATATAAAATCAAATATATATTATTTAATATTAATTACTAATAAGAATTATGAATAATTTAATTTAAGATTGTTTATTTAATTATTTAGAATTATGAAAATTTTAATTTTTAAAATAATTTTAGTTCAATAATTATTAATAAATATAATTTAAAATATATTCAAAATATATAAAATTTAAATATAATTTAAATGAATAATTTAAAAATAAATATTAATTTTATAAATAGAAATTAATCATTAAATTATTTATTTTAATAAAAATATTTAATTTTTATTGATAAAAAATAATTTATCCTTAAATTTTATCTAATATATAATTATTATCAGTAATAAAAATGTAACCATATTTACATTAACAACCAAATAGGTTTTTATTTTTATTTAAGAAAAACAGACACTAAAATCAGAAAACAAAAATAAAAAATCACAGTAGAAAAACAAAAGTGAAACCAAACGGTCTCTAAATTTCTATGTTCATTCCTAGGAATGAGGGGATGTATTAACTTGTTAAATTCCATATTTATCAAGAGCAAAAATTAATAAGGATTTATATGCAAAAAATGCCCATAATCCAATGCTTTAAGATTTCAGGTGAAAATATGAGTCACTTTGTATATAAGCTACTTCTCCTCTGAAATGGAGGTTTATGAAAAATTTAACATTCTTTTTGCTACACAATACTAAAAAATATTTAATTTGATTCTTCCTTTTTAAAAGGAAAAATAATTGGCAGCTCTCACCTATCTATACCTTTAATTGACAATTGTTTTGTCCTATTAAGCTGTATCCAAAGCATCCCAAAGCTAAATCCTTGTAATGAAGATGTGAGATCTTCAATTTTTGAATTGTTTTCTAATTTTTAATTTCTATATACAACCATGTAAAGAATCACCATTTAATGGTGAAGCATATTGTTATAGTTAATTGGTCAAATCGTGAATTAACTATCTAGATTGCGAGAGCAATGAAGGAAGAAGAATTAGAGAAGGAGATGAGGAGAGAGTAAGAGGGAGAATTCAAATAGTTCCAAAATAAGAGTAACAAGGAAGAAAAACAAATATGTTATTGTTTGAGTAGCTATTTGTTAAACAATGACTATATGAAACAGTAAAAAAAAATGTTTGCCAATAGACATGAGCCACATATAAGTGTATTACAATAGTATTTAAATAAAACAATACATTTATTGTTTCCTTAAGGCTTCTTTTGTAGCATCATTCTTTGTTTATTTATTTATCATTTTTGTTCCCACATTTCATCTTTCAATTTTTGCAACATTGCTCCTTCCTCCAGGAACCTTGTCCACAAGGTTAGCTATCTTTTATATAGCTCAGAAAAGAATTCTAGGTTCCATTTCTTTATTGAACCTTTTGTTCACTAAACTAGAAGTTGTGTTATAGGTTTATTGTTGCTTTTGACTACCCTTCTATCCAATATTGATGTTGGAGCTTCGATCTATAATATTGGGTGTCGTTGGAAGGCCAAATGATACTGACTTATGCCTTTACATGTACCTTTTGAGTTGAGATACGTGCAATGTGGGGTGAATTGAAGATTCAGATAGCAATTGGAGCTTGTAGGCTACCCTTCCCATCTTCTATATGATTTTGTATGGTCCATGGTATAATGGGGATAATTTGTGATTACTCCTCTTCTAAGGTGAATATTGTTTATAGGGTTGAAACTTTAGGAACACTCGTTCCCCCAAACTCGAACAATTTATTTGTTGTCTTTTTATCTACTTCTTGTTTCATTAGATGCTAGGCTCTTCTGAGATGGAATTTAGCGATTGGTAATGATTCTCGGTCTCATAGCTTGATTCACCAATAAAATTTTGGAATCATCGGAGAAACGTGGTCCGTACACTGGGGGTAGATAACCATACTGAATTTCAAAGGGTGTTAAATTGATAGTTGTGTGATAGGTGGTATTTATACCACCACTCAGCTTGAGTATCCAATCGGACTACTTGTTCGAAAAATCACATTACAAATAGGTAACCGATATTTTATTTATAGCTTATGTTTGCCCATTAGACTGGGGATGGTAGGCACTGGAAAAGTTTAAGCTTACCGCTTGTAGTTTGAAGGTTTTTTTACCAAAAAAGCACTCAATAATGATGAGTCTATATCACTCACAATTGCTTCGATCATTCAAGTAGTTTAAAAATGCAATTGATGAACATTTGAGTTATCTTTGGTGTTAAGTAGGGATGCTTAGTAGCAATAAAATGAGAAAACTTGCATGTGAGAACTTGATCGAGATAACTAGGAACAAGAGACTGAACTAGAGTTGTATAGAGCAAGAGAACAAGAAACATATAAAAATTTAGAATTGTGGCTCTCATACTATGTCAAACTTAGAGAACTTGGAGAACTGAAAATCCCTTGTATTAGAAGAGAGCATTCATATATATGCAGAAAAGACCTACCTCAATAAGGAAATTAAGGTGAAGACCTATTTAAATAAGGAAGAACTAGAATCTTCTCCTTTAATTTATAGTTGACTACCTAAATAGGAAAATACATAAAATACATTAATTACACCAACAAATCAGTTAATTAAATTAGCAGCTAAATCTTCTGATTAAATTAGTGGCTAAATCTTTTGACAGGTCGAAAGCTTGTTGCTCCTTCTCCCTCCAATTCTAGTTCATAAGGAGTTCAGTCAATGGTTTGGCTGTCTCCCTATAATATTTGATATATCCTTTGTAGTAATTGTGACTCAAGAATCCCCTCAGCTCTTTGAGGCATCATGTTATGGCCAACTTTTTATAGTTTCTAGCTTCTTAATGTCGGTTGCCACTCTATAATCAGAAATTGTGTGACCCATATAGTTTATCTGTCTTGCTCCAAAAAGGCATTTGCTTCCCTTACTAACAACCTATCGTTTTTTTGTATTCGCATGGTTTTCTGTACATGCTTGAGATGTTGGAAGGACTTACTATAGATTATGATGTTGTCAAAGAAGACCACGATGAATTTTCTCGGGAAGGGCTTGAAGATCTCATTCATAAGGCTTTAGAAAGTGGATGTACCGTTGGTTAACCCGAAAGGCATGATCAAGAATTTATAGTGTCCTTCATAGGTTTTGAAGGCTGTCTTTGGAATGTCTTCAAAATTTATTCGAATTTGGTGTCTTGTTTCAGAGCCTTCCTTTCTTTTATGGGAAGGCATGAAGATATAATAATTTGAAATCTGTTGTTGAGAATCAGTTGGAGATTTTAATAGTAAAGGGTTTCTGTCAGGTTGCTTGATATTAAGTGTTGTTAACCTTTTCTTTTTTGTAATTGTTGGGTGTAAAGGGCAGTCATGGTTCTTCGATAAATTAACTGTTGTTAGGACACACTTGAGTTTCTTAAAATTGAATTCTTGTTGTTTCCCATTTCCAAAGTGTTTTTGATAGTCTGAGTTTTGATGCTTTTGGTTCTCAAATTCTGATATGATAGTAATGGATACTTGAAATTTCATTCTTATATTTTACTTTTGAATCATTGTCAGGTATTACTTGAGATATATGGACCCAAAGAACTCTAAAGAATTAGTTGATAAGAAGAAGGAGATGTAAGTGCAATTTTATTTCTTATATAAAAGTAACCCTGTTCGGTAGGTGCAAATACATGTTTATTATTCCGTTCAATAATCTTTTAGCTACTTTTAGTAATCTTTTCACCTTCAGTTATTGGAGCCCAGTTGATGTCTACGTGGGTGGTGCTGAGCATGCTGTTCTCCACTTACTTTATGCAAGATTCTGGCATAAGGTTTATGGCCCCCATCTGTTGAATTTGTAGGGAACCTTCATAACTTTTGTAATAGCTAATTGAATTTCTATTCAATCTTCTATTCCTCCTCATTAACTTACTATCGGGTTCCTATTATTTTTGGCTTTCATATTGCCTATTCATGTTTTGTGCGTCTCTTGTTAAATGAAATTCCAAAAACCCTTTTTTTCGGCTCTATTTTTGTGATTGAAGGCATAGGTTGTTGGTCATGGTTATGCTAATCAAACTAACATGAATTTTATAGCTTATTGAGTAAAATGGGGCTGTTTATGCTGCTGTTTCGATGACATACAACTTTCATGGATATAGAGTTCAGTAGATAATAATACTTAAATTGGCTGTGGCTGTCTTCATTCAAATAGATTATTCAATTTTATTTTGTTTCTTTCTGCAAGAAGTAACTTCTGTTGAAATTCTTTTGCAGGTTCTCTATGATATTGGTGTTGTCTCAACCAAAGAGCCATTCAAGCGTGTCATAAACCAGGGAATTATCCTTGGGGAAGTAAGTACGATTTTCCAGCAACAATAAGCAATATTATGAACTTGTAATAACTAGTGTGGCAGGTTCAATATATGGCTTATAAAGACTCGGAAGGAAACTATGTATCTGCTGACTCAGTTAATACGTCAGAAGAAATTCATCAGGAAATAATTCCTGAGGAGAAGGTAAGACCTATATGTATCTGTATTTTACTACATTTGATGCTGATACATTTGTGCAAGAGGAAGGGAATAGATTGTTTCACTGTTCTGAGGAGGGCTTTCGTTTCGGTGTTTCAGATAATTGATTCTGACAGTAAACTGCCTATATAGGTGATGAAATCCGGGAATGCATTCGTACTAAAAACTGATCCTGATATTCTTCTGATTGCTCGAGCTCACAAAATGAGTAAAAGTAGGGGAAATGTTGTCAATCCAGATGATGTTGTTTCTGAGTATGGTGCAGATTCCCTTAGGTTATATGAGATGTTTATGGGACCATTTAGGTATACTTTTTAATCATAAGTCTATAGAAGGTGCATGTAGAGGTGCTTGCTTACATGTTGGCATCTTCCAATTTTGCTTTTAGAGATTCAAAAACTTGGAGCACTAGTGGAATTGAAGGTGTACATCGGTTTTTGGGTAGAACTTGGAGGCTGATTGTTGGTTCACCTTTACCTGACGGTTCTTTCATAGATGGAACAGTGACAATTGATGAGGAACCGACTTCTGAGCAGCTAAAGTCTCTCCATAGATGCATAGCTAAGGTTATTTATGTTCTCCTGGATTCTTCTTTATGTTTCACTCATTTAGCTGTATGGTGCCAGTGCATTTGGGTTTCCACGATACCTTTTGAAGTGCGGCTGGAAAGCTTGCTTCAACTTCTTGTTAACGCAGGCAGAAGTCAATAATGGCATGTAGCACTCCATAATGAATCTTCTTGCTATTTAATTTTGGATGACAGGTAACTGAGGAAATTGAAGGAACAAGATTCAACACAGGAATATCTGCAATGATGGAATTCATCAATGCAGCATACAAGGTTTTTCGATATAACTATAATTTCTTAGCTTCCAAAGACTGGATACTTGGTGCTTGATTTCATTCCATGCCCAAATAATCTTACCCCTCTCCATATTTCGTATATTTACTTTTGTTTAAAGCCTTAATTTTCTAGTTGACTTAATGTGCTCTATTGCAATTTTTACATGTAAAAGTGGGACAAACTTCCGAGATCAGTTTTTGAAGATTTTGTTTTATTACTGTCACCATATGCACCTCATATTGCCGAGGAACTTTGGTTTCGTTTGGGGAACTCAGCTTCATTGGCTTATGAACCTTTTCCTGAGGTTATATCTTGTTTCTTTCCTGAGGTTATTCATTGGAATGTTTATTATTTGGTTTCCTCCTCACTTTTATGTTGTTTTATTTATTATCATTATCGTATTCCTGTTTCTCAACAATCTATGACTTACCAATATTTTCCATGTCTATACGTTATGCAATGGAAACTGCCCTCCTTCTGTATTATGTGGTAGCCCTTGTGATAAAAAATAGATGTGTTATTACTATGGAATCTTTTTATACTCTGGTTCTAGAATCCATATGTTGACTCTTGATTTGCAGCTAGAACTTGATAGGTACCTCTTCTAGCTTGGAGGAATGTTGAAGTAGAAAACAAAAAGCAGAATGATGACACCGTCTGCATTCCTAAGTTTGTTAAATTTCTACAAGCACAAATTCTTATGTTTGTCATTGTATTGCAGGCCAACCCTTTTTTCCTGAAAGACTCCAGCATAGTTCTACCAGTTCAGATCAATGGCAAGACAAGGGGTACCATACAGGTTGAAGAAGGATGTTCAGAGGACGATGCTTTTAGTTTGGCTACACAGGATGAGAAGCTATCCAAGCATCTTGATGGAAAATCTGTCAAGAAAAGAATTTTCGTGCCTGGAAAGATTTTAAACGTAATTTTGGGCCCTCAAAATGTCAAGGCAGGTGTCAGATAATCAATTTTACAGCATACCTGAACTAATGTTGTGGATGCATCTTAAGTGGAAGAATTGTAAAGCCTGTTGAAAATCTTTACTAGTATACTTCTGGCAGCTGAACTTAAAATGAAAGTTGAAAGAAGCATTCAGAAACAAAAGCTGAAAGTTTACCATTTCGAGGATGTGTATAAAATTCTTCTTGAGAGAGGCATATACCATATTTTGAGTATACAAAAGAAAATTTTTGTAGATACAAGCACCTGAAGAAAGCATGTATTTATCTTGAACCTTAAATTGAGTTAACAAATGCTTGTGTTAACGAATTTTCTTGTAAACAAGGGTTGAGTACTGTAGTTGCTGCATGATGTGAAGTCTTTCCAAATAAACTTTGCTTGTCCATTCACACCAGCACTGCAACTGTCAAAAGATTTACCAAGAGAATGTAATCAGAACTAGAGTGAAACTTAGTTGCAGGTCCTGGAACATGATTTGAAGCTAATGGTGACAAAACCTTAAAGGTAAATTTCATGATCAGATTGGCTATACATCCAAAGCCTTTTCCTGTAACGGCAACCTCTCAACTACAAGTCTTAACAACTCGTCCCTCGTTCTCGTATCAAATCATTCCATTTTTCCAGATATATGGTATAACTTCCAATCTTTCATTCCCCTCGGTACATTGGCACAGAATCACAGTTTAATATGGACGTACAAATGTCACCTCACGTTTGCTTTCATTCGACGGCGCGCCAAGATCCTGACCTTCTTTTCAAGAGAATCCTTTTTTTTTTAAATTCGAATTATATGCAAATCTCCAAAAGACACCTCACTTCACTTATTCCACAGTACCAAGTTGTGAACATATTCTACCAAAACGTAAACGTCTTGACCTTTTACAATTTACAGATTACCGACCGTAGTCTTGTCTTCGCTTCAGGGAGAGAGCAAGATATATGAGACATCCACTTTAACGCCACTTTAATCTGCCACCTCATAAATTTGCTCTCTTTTCCCATATGTTCCTCTCTTTGAACCTGGTCATGCTTCAATGTACTATTCTCCATCTCAGGTTTTCTTGTGCCTTTCGTATTTAGATAAAAGCCCACTGAACTAGAGCCTTTGTCGTTTGTTTATCAAAGTTTTGGGATTTGGATATTAGATTTTGATGAAAAAGATTGCGACTTTTGCAGGAAGAGCCATGACCAAGAAAGCTCCAGCACTACCCATACGACATCTCTTTTGGTTTGGTTGGAAGCTGCTTGTTATTCTCTGTGTCACTCTCTGTTTGATCGCTCTGCTCAGACTCCATTCTCAATCCAATTTATCGTCTCCAGATTCATTTTCTCCTGCAAGATCTCGTCTTTCTCGTGTTGCTTTCGAGGGTCTTCCTAAAATCGCCTTTCTTTTTCTCGTTCGCGGAAACCTCCCTCTGGATTTTCTATGGGGCAGTTTTTTCGAGGTACTATTTTTTTTTATAGCTTTGAGTACGAATTTTTCGTCAGTTTCTTGAGAAAAAGGAAAAAGAGAATGATGGGAGTTGGTATTGAAACGGACTGGTTTCCAGAACGCTGACGTGTCGAAATTCTCGATATATATTCACTCGACGCCTGGGTTTGAGTTCGACGAGTCAACCACAAGGTCGCATTTCTTTTACTGTCGGCAGTTGAAGAATAGTATACAGGTGATTCTCTTATAGCACCAAACAAACTTGCAGGCTCTGCCCTCTTTTCTTTTTTAAGTTCGTGATTAGGTATATGGTCTTTTTTATTTGATTTGCTATGGTTTTTTAATTGCCGCATGGAAGGTTTGATTAATTCCTTCTTCTGCCTGGGAAACTGAAACTTAACTAAGAGTATCTGCAGTTACTATTTTATCATAGCAGTTTGATTAAATTTGATTCAACTTCTTACCTTTCCTAAAATCTCTTTGGACGAAATCTTAGGTGATGTGGGGAGAATCGAGTATGATTGAAGCAGAGCGGTTGCTGCTTGCAGCTGCTTTGGAAGATCCTGCTAATCAAAGATTTGTTCTTCTCTCTGACAGGTTGCTTCTCTTTTGCTATGTCATCAATCTATCTCTTTACTTGTTGAGGGGATTTTCCCTGGATTAGTAAGTGGATTTCGAGTGCCTGAGTTGAGAAGTTATTTGATTTCGAAATTAGGACATCCTCTGCAAGTCAGAATAAATCTTCTTACTTTTTCGGGGGCGGGGGTTTAAATGCTGAATAGTCTGGTCATTGGTTATAATTGAATTAAGAGATTTTCTGCGTTGCAGTTGTGTGCCTTTGTACAACTTTAGTTACATATACGACTATCTGATGGCTTCTCCAAGGAGTTTTGTTGACAGGTAGCTAGGAAGCTTAGCTCTTTACTATTATTTTTGGTGTCTTACCAACAGTTGCACGAAAATTTGAAGTCTTAAGATTTAGCAGTTGCTTTATCCTGCAGCTTTCTTGATGCAAAAGAAGGTCGCTATAATCCAAAGATGTCACCTATTATACCTAAGAAAAAATGGAGAAAAGGCTCCCAGGTACTTCACTGATTTGTATACCAATATATCGCACTAAAGAATGGCTAATGGATTATGTTACTTGAACTCTCAGTTGATTATCGATGAGGGTTGTTTAGCCTTATAACTGAAGAAATTTACAGCTTGTGGCCTCACTGATATCAATTTTATAGAAAGCTATTTCTTATGAAATTGGTGCTCATTTTAAACAAGAAATGAAGTGCTATCAAGATATGAGAATGCTTTACAATCAGTCAAAATTGTGATCCTTGGATCTCTCTACAATGAGACATTCCAACAAGTTAATTACAGTTAAACAAGTTCTATCAGTTGACACCATAGAATAAAACCTTCAACTGATTTATGCAGATCATTATCTTGTCAGAACATGGTAAAAAGGGATGAGTGAACATTTCAAAACTATAGTAGTGCATTTGATCGCTTACATTTGCTAGAACATTTTCCATGGCACTTTTTTTTTCCTCTTATCAAAACTGGCATTTAGGATTGAAAGTATCAAATGCCAGACTGATAATTTTTAGTTTAGCAGTATTTGTTGAACCTTACAACTTAAAGATATGATCCTACAGTTGTCTGCTTATGCTTAATTGATCTTTCTTATTTTTTGTATTAGCAATCAGTCAACTAACATAAAGCTTGATATCAGTGGATCACATTGGTGCGAAGTCATGCAGAAGTAGTTGCTGATGATGGAGTTGTATTTCCCATCTTTAATAACCTTTGCAAGGTAACCTGTTGCATCTGGGGCCTGATACATTATTTTGAGATGAATTTACACATCTTTCTGTTCATTGAAGACAATAGGATCCTTGTGTCTTTGAATATGGAACAGTATTAACATTTCATTAGCAATCTGAGCATTCATATGAGAACATTTCTCTGCAATTTTATCAGAGGATGTTAGACTGTAGGTAACTTGCATAATGTGAAATTACTGACCAAATTATCTGCATCTTATGGCAACATTATCTATCTCTGCAGCGGCGCCTGCCCCTTGACGTTGGAAAGGGAAAACTGAATATTGTAAGTTTTACTCAATTACTTACCTGCATAATGAAGATTTAAGTAATCTAAGTGAAAAAAAACTAATTTCAGATATTCGAAAATTTGATGTTGTTGGCTGATCGTTTATGGGACTTGCTCTGTTGAACCATTTCTGTCATTCCCTTTAGTTTTGCTAAGTGATTTCTCATTCTCCCGAAATGTTCTGTTTTGTGGGCCTGTTTATTTAAAATCAATAAGACTGTTTAAGTGCTTGTATAACCAAATTAATGAGATGCATGCTACAAAAGGAACATAAAGTTCACATGTTTACCAGCCGTAAATTTTCACAGAAAGGTAAACTGAGATAGGACCTCTAGTCACAACTTCTATATAGTATATTCTTTATTAGTTGTTTTTCTTTGAAGGAACTGATCTATTAATCTAACCTGGCATAATTAAATGCAGAAACTTCAGAAGCAGCATAACTGCATCCCTGATGAGCACTATGTTCAAACCTTGCTAACTGTAAGTCCTTTTTAGATTTCTTATTTCTCAAGTTGAGCACTTCCCGCAACTCTGTAACTGGTATTGACCTTTTCTCTTGTTAATGCAGTCCTTAGAAGCTCATTATGTTGTAGTCTTAACTGGGACTTTTCTTTCTCTTGAACTTGTTTATTTTAGATGAGTGGGCTGGAAGGTGAACTGGAAAGAAGAACATTGACTTATACAGAATGGAACATGTCTGCAGCTAAAATGGATAACAAAGGCTGGCACCCTTTCACATTCACCTATGGAAATGCAGGCCCTAAGAAGATCAAACAGATAAAGGTTATTATTTTGGCTCCTTTCTTCTCTTTTACCAAGATTAATGGGTTATATGTGTAATATAACGCTTTCATCTCCATAAGAAGGGAATGTAAAGAATTCATTTTGAACAACCTGGGGAGTTGAGCTGTCTGGCTACTTCACTCCTGCTCTTCTGATTGCTTCGTTTTGTGTACATGAGAAAGTTGATAACGCCCGTCATAAATGTTTTTTATTCACATCGTTGGACATTGTGATGTTTTTGCAGTTCCTTTACAATTTTTTGTTGATTTCTGAATTTGGTGTCATTTTTTTGAGCTTTCTGGTACTGTTCTGGATTCAGTTCCAAACCTATAAGCTTGGTTCATACCTCTGAATTCTTGTGCTTATTGATTCAACAGGACATCAATCATGTATACTATGAGACCGAGAACAGAACAGAATGGTGTCATACTAATTCAACATCTGTTCGCTGCTTTCTATTTGCGAGGAAGTTCTCTCGAGGAGCCGCCATGCGGCTTTTGAGTGAGGGTGTTGTTGGTCCCTTTGATGCATCTGCATTGTTGGCCACACCTGCATAACATAATACGCAACACTATCTGATCAATTGCTAGCCATCAACTGATCAATATAATAGCAAGTGAGGGCATTCCTAGGTCAGTTACACAGTTACAATTATACACATATCTTACAGAAATCAGAAGATAAGGGCATAGGAACAAAATGCGGCCGCGGTTCGTTCAAGTTTTGATGAGAATGAAATCGGAGATCATTTATTTTATAATCCTCGATACCATTAGTATTTAGCCTAGAGTTTATCTGATGTCTCAATGTAATTAAAGCAGAATTAGTTTCATGGGTGCTTTTTGTTAAAATTCTCTCTTGTAGACCTTTTAGGTTGTGATTATGCTTATATTATTTGATGTCCATCTACATGGGGCGGCAGATCGATGTTAGGTCCATTGGCAGATTGGCTTTTCGTACAACCTCGCAGGATCTCTCCTCTCTTTTAGCCAACCCCTTCTTTAGCTCCATAACTTGTATAAAACATTATAGTCAAATAGATGTAAAACTATTACACCATTTAGTAGTTGAATCATAAGTAATAAACAAATTTTAGAAGCTAAAAGAAAAAACTAGAAATGTTCATCGGACTCCATTATTAGCTCTTGGCTTGTTGAGCTGGAGTTCCACTTACCCTTAGTTTAAACTAAACTAATGGTCAGGTTAATCTGAAGAGCCTCCAAATGTTATTTAATTTTTTGTAATTTACATCCCACAACTCCTCTTTTCCTTCACGGTGCGATACAGAATCTTATTATTGGAAAACCAGCAGAAAAATTTCTCCGAGGTGAGTGAGATTTGGGAACAATGAACTCCTTCACTTGCGTTTGAACTCAAGTGGTAGGGTAAAAGTTGCCTTGAAGCGGCATCTGCTGCAGCTGAGATTTGTGCTTCACACGTCTGAAGATTTCCAAAGCTAAAGCGGTGAAAAATAGAAGTACAAGGAACCCGACATAAGCCCATTTCCATTTTTCTGCATGACCTTGTTGGCCTACCCCAATGAAAATGTTTGTTATGATCATAGCAATCAATGCATAGCCTAAAACATGGTGGCATATCTCCCACACCCTTCTGAATTCGTCCTCTCTCTTTGGTTGCAAGCAAAGACCAAGCATCTGTAGATGTATGTATATGTACACTCAGACATGTAATAGATGATGAACGATTTATGCAAGTATTAGCAAAAAGCTGGAAAGCTTACCTGTACAGATGCCAACGTAAATATTACAATCTCAAGAATCCGGTGAGCTTTCCAGTTGTGCTGCTTGGAAGAGCTTCCAAGCCAGATTCCAATGGCCCAGCCAAGTGCACCCACGACATATCCCAGAGTCTGGCACAAAATGTGAATGTTGTACCACTCCTCGCATTTCAGGGGAGACTTTCGAAAGGATCTTGCAACAATTGCCCCTAAAGGCAACAGAGTTCCCCATCCTATGATGTTTAGCAGCAAAGGAACCTGTTTTTGTTCATGACTCATTCTTCAATCCCAAAAAAAAACAAAACAACTTTGCTATCGTGAAAATGCGCGAGAAAATCAAAATTGTTCTTCTTACACTCTTGAGTGGATGCTTGGGGTGCCTACCACGTTGACGCTTTGGAGATCGTAGGTTAGTTGCTACTCCATTCTCCATTTCGTGAACAAAAATATTATCCCCAACTTGACCTGCATGCTTTTGTATGTCTGCTTCCAATAGAGAGACATCCACATTGCATGAACTTGATTCTGCAGTAACAGCAGGCGAATAAAATGTAAGGCTGACCAGGATTACTTGCCAATAAACATTCATAGTCTTTGGGAGCAAACCTTGTGCAAATTGAGGACCACATAATGCAACAACATATATGACTCTGTCAGGAGTTCATGGTTATCTCACAATTTGTTTCATAAACTAGGTTTCCACCCCCCAATTACTATGTGTACTGGTTGTTTAGAATATGTTCTTTTCTTGTCAGCTTAAAGAATCCTGTCTGACTTGCTTGAACAGCACAAATCAGATATTATTCTGATCTTTATCATGTACCTGTTTGCTTCTAATTATACTAAACCTCTTTTTAACCTTGCGTTTTGGCCCTAAAGGAGTTCAAAATGATCACTAGGCAATAAACATGTGATGATAGGAACATATCAAAGTTAATTAAATCAATTCCAGGTGCATTAAGCAGGACATTTTGATCTATAAATGGCAAAATAAGAGTTTAAAAGAAGCTTACGATCATTTTTAAGGCCTTAAAATCGTGGGTGAGAGATTGCCATGAATGGCATGAGAATAATTACTCTGCAATATATTTCATATTAAAAGTTATCTGCAATCAACTAGTTAAAATATTGGACCAAAAGTAGAGTGGTGAAGTTTTCTGTTCCTGCATTCTCTTCCTACTAGAAGCAGAAACTTTTTACATTTTTCCTAGTCAATAATGATTTTAGATTATCGCATATATGGCCTAATTGGCCCCTTATGGTTGCTTGGTTCATTAAAAAAAATTTATAATACAATTTTAAATTTCTATATATAAGTATGTATGCCCCCCAGTCAATTTACAACCAGGCAACCTTTGATCGGCAGAAAACTTGTCGAAAGTATTGGCCTAGTTTTGTTTATTGGCCTAGTTTTGTTGGTAGCCCAACTTTCCTTTGCATCTAATCAAGTTATTTCTTCTTTCAGTAAAAGGAAAAGAAAGACTTGTAAATCAATTCACTGACTAATGTCAACTTTCATTCATATAAGAGCTGTGCTCTCCTATCAAATTTACCTCACTTTCTCTTCGTATAAGCTTTCCTTCAAATCAATAACCATGACGTTTCTGAAACTAATGTTTTCTTCATTAACACAACAATGGTTCTGGTTGGAGCTCTGCATCTAGATAATCATTTCCAGAAATCAGTCACGGTAGCTGAATTTTCCCTGTCCGAAATTGGACAAGTAAATTCAATCACATCCTGGCACAGCAGAGCCTCAGAACCAACATCACATGCAAGAAGTGTTATGCTCTAATACATGTTAGTGGACTAATAATAAGTTCCCTCGTGTCAGTCGTCTGAAGAACAGTCCAGGTCCCGATTGTTGCAGGAAGAAATGTGTAAATATCAAAACTGATCATTTGAACTGTGGAATATGTGGATAAAAGTGTAGGTACGCTGAGATGTGTTGCAGAGGAATGTGTGAGAATGCTTCGTTTGACAAGAGACGCTCTGGTGGGTGCAACAGTCAGTGTAAGAAAGGGGAATTATGTACAGTTGTGATCTGCGGAGTGTTTCAAGGACTGACGATTACGTATTTCCAGTACATAAGCGTACCTCCAATTTTCTTTAATCAAAACGTTCGACCCTAAGAATCTGTTATTATCAGCAATATATTGTATTTAGTACCATCTAAATTTAATATTATCAGCTTGAGCTTTTCTAAGTTTCTTATTTTTATTTTTTTATTGTTAATATCATCTGTTATTTTAAATTCATATATTTTGAAAATATTTTAAATTAAATTAAATCTGTTAATAATTATTTAATTTAATTATAGAAATAAAAAATTATTAAGCAAAATTAAATTATTTATAATTCTTTTTAATAATTAATATATTAAATAATTAAATAATATATATTTATTAAATCAGATTTTAAAAATTAAAAACTACTTTTACGATTTTAATAATTTTCAAAACTAGAAGAAACTAAAATTAAAAACTAAAAACTAAAAATTCAAACAAACAGTTTTTTTCAAAAATTGAAAATAAAATAAAAACAAACCAACCTAAAATTTTAAATAAGGAACAACAAGTTATACAAATTATATTTTGACTGTGTGCGATTATGGCTCTGCTTGACAATCAACGGATTGCATTAGTTGTTAACTGATTTTATCAGCTTTTAGTTAACAGCTTATTAATATAGCTGATTTGACAAGCGGATACCATCAATTATTTATTTAAAGATGCTTGATAAAATTAACTGTTTATGTATAAAGTGACTTATGCGAACATGACTTTAAAAAAAAGAGATTTATAAGGACATTACTATTATATCTTAATATTTCTTTCAATATTTTCATAAGAATTTATGTTTACGTTTTAATTTGTTTCAGTCAATCAGTCAAAATTAAATAAATTAAAACCTACTTGCCTATGTTCAAAATAAAAATAACTATTTAAATTAATGTTAATAAGCATAAAACTTATTTTTAATTATATGAAATGTAATCCCTTAATAAAATTAGTCTTATCTTATAATGAAACTAAAAAAGATTTTTAATAATTTTATCTATTAAAATTAACTTAAAATAATTTTTTAGACATAATAACTATTTATAGAAACATGTTTATTTTTAAAATATTTAAATAAAAAAATATATTTTAAATTTAATGATTTAATTTTTCTTAATTACAAAATTTAATCCAAGAATTAATAAATGCAATAAATGCAATTTGAAACTTTCTTGTCCAACCCAATCTTTGATTAACATTATAGAAAGTTTTGATTAGTATAAAATAATTTGGTAGCAATTTTTTGTATTGTATAATATCAAATCCAATGATACTTATTTTATTTAAATAAAATGAAATAATTTTAAAAAATAATGATACCGATATGAAGCACAAATTTTTATTAAAGAAAAATTTTCAATTTAGTTTAATTTTTGAATTTTTTCGATTTCGGGTAGAATGAATTACTTATCTATCTCTATCTCTGTATCTATCTCTATCTCTATCTCTCTCGATCATCTCCTCTCTTGTAATTTGCAATAACTTTTGGGCACAATCGTTTTTAATCCCTTAATTTCTCACATACTAGACTAAAATGCTCCTCATAGAAGCATTTTCAAAAGTAACAGATTGACTTTAATTCGTCAAACTAGTCAGCTAATTATCAAACATGATTATTAGCGGTTTGACATGATCAAACAACCAAATACCTGTCAATCTGTCAAAAAAATTTGATCAGCCATTTATCAAACAAGGCCTATATATGATTACAATTGTGGATTATTATGACAATTACAAGCATCACATAGAATTTCATTTATAGTAATAATCCAATTCAAGGGCTAATTGGTGATAAAAATTCACACATAAAGGAATTTATACTCACTAAAACGGTCTAAATTGTTGCTTCTATTATAATAGACATAATTTAGATAAAACAACTGTCTACATAATTAAAAGTTCGCAATAATATGTCATCTAAGAACTAACCACATCGAGAGTTGTTTGGGGAAGTTACAAAGTACCCTTTCTTGTCTTGTTGGTTAACATTTTAGGATTTGGTGTTAGCCCTTTAGCTTATGAAGGCTCTTCACAGCTAGTCAGAGATGGGTGGAAAGTTAGCTGGATCACATGCATGGCGGTGACATGTGAAAACTTCAAGGTGACTTAGCAAGTTAGAGCAAGTATGGTGCAAGTTTTGTTAGAGTTTCAAACCCTGTACGAGCTGACATAGCTAAGACTAGTGGTTGCCTAAATAGATAGATCATGACTAATGGACTTGATTTGGGTAAGCATTAGATTTGAACAATGTGCTATGACTGGCTTTAGCTTGAATGACTCATCATTAATGGATAAAGATCGTGAGGAAATCTTGGATGATGTGGCAGATAACATTACAGAAGATAAATATCAACTCTAAAGGATAAAGACCACGCAGGAGGATCATCTGAAGATAGTGGGCATCTTCTTAGGTAAGGATAGATTTTGTGTAATCTTTTATCTTGTTAGTTGGGATTTGATAAGTCTTATAGAATAGTCCTATATTTAGATGAGGATGTTTACTTGTTGGATAATGATATAATCTAATAGGATAAGATGTGATCTTGAGTAGTAGAGTTCTGTTAGGGTTCTAACTTGGCCCTCAAGCCTGAATGCTTATATATATAGCTCATTTGAGTTTTGCTTCTCCTATAGAGTAACATACAAAGATTGAGAGAGCATCCTTTGTATACTTTGAGGAAAGTAATAAAGGTTGACATTATTGCTGTATCTCTTTCTTGTTTTATTATTGCCTTTACTATTTTATTACTTTCTTAGTTTCTTACGAGTGTAAGAGTTAAGCATTGCGAGGGTCGTGAGGTGTTTGATAACAAGATTGTTGGTTAACGATCACGTAGGAAGGCTGAGTCTTGCTTAATGGATCTAAATAAGATTGTCGTGCAAAGGAGTAAGCGCGTCTTGTTGGGCTCGGGCCCTGGAACCCTATTCCCGAGGAGGCCCCTCGGGCTGTGTCCTAGACGAGCGTCCCAAAACATCGAACCCGATCCCAACATCCATGCATAATTCGATTAGCACATGCATTATCGCACACAAATATCATACATACAAATCAAACGCCCCATAAACTGAGGGGCTTCATGTCATTACAATCTACATAAATACAACAAGCATTCTCAAGGTAACATAATACATATCAAAGTTTAAATCCAAAATACATGAAAATGCTCCATG
>JANVCQ010000002.1:18304778-18316337 GCA_025531925.1 Erythroxylum plowmanianum | reverse complement strand
ACAAGATAAAGAATGCCTTTAAATAATTTGTCACTAAACTACAACCAAAGCGATTGGCTGTAGGGCATAAACCAACACCTGTGTCAATCAACCTTGGGGCTTCTTCTTCTTAATATATCTTTGGTGATTTTACTAGTAAGTTTATGGATAGGTTGGCCTTTCCAGTAAAAGGTATAAAAATAATTTAAATTGGGGGGTAAGTAGGTTGTAAGTGCCTCGGGCTATGAGGGAATTACCAGGATGTATCATTGATCATTGAGTTGAGTCTCACGTTGAGAGAAGAGATTTGTGAACTGCTTTAAAAATGGAAAGATTGTAAAAGTTTTCTTAGGCCTGACCAGTTGTCAAACAAAACAGACATCAGTTTGTCATTCCCGATTATCCATGAGCAGGCCCAGTCCTGAGCAAGGGCAAGAACGGCACTTGCCTAAGGCCCACTATCATGAAAAATAAATTAGGCAACAGAAGGGGCCCATATTTTGTTTATTTTATTCTTTATGAGACAAAAAAGGCCCCTATTTTACCTCTCCTTTTTTACGAGTGTCCACTCTTAACTTTCATAAAGAATAAAAAGAGGCAAAATAATGGCTATTTTTTCCTTTGTCTAGGGCCTATAAAATGTCATGAATGAGCCTATACATGAGACTTCATCTTGAACCTTATCTCTCAGCTTCAATAGTTGGTTAAGGAAATGAGAAAGGTTGTCTAATTCCCCATATATGTTTTCCTTTGAGGAATTAGGATTGTAACCACACTATCCATAGTGAGCTTTTATCTGTCAATATCCACTAGGATCTTTTAAATATCAATGCCTAATTTGTGATCTTGATTAGAGTGATGTTAAGCCCACCTTCATATTACGGAAGACATAAGTTTGTTCATTTCACTTTGGTTGATCATTTAGCACCATTCAGATGACTCCATAGAAAATTTTTGAGTAGCCTTTCAATTGATTTAATTATACCTTAGAGAAAGGAAGATGTGGGAACTCCAATATATGTATAATGAGTTTAGCACTAATTTGTAGGTTGTAGCTTCCCAGCATAGCAAAGAAATTTGTTTACCTATGAGCTGATCCTCTTCTAAATTTTCTCTAAAAGTGGTTTGTATTCCATAAAGTTGAGCCTTCTGGTTGAAATAGGTAGTCCCAATTACATGAGATGTGGGTTTGTGAACTTCATTCTAGTAGTTTGAGTGATGAGTGGTTCTAAAATATTGAAACTTTTGGAAAGAAGGAAGTGACTCTTATTTGGGTTAATTTGCAGTTCAGAAAAACACTTGAATGTGTCAAGAGCTTTCATGAAAGTTTGAATAAAGTCCATCTTTTCCCTACAAAATACTTTATATATACTATGCAAATTGTCATCATAGTTAGTTATATATATAGAGAGAGAAACAGAGTTATGTCAAGAGTGAATGTGATAGGCTGTACAAGGTTTTACATAAATATTCTTTTTATAAAGAGAGTTTAATAGTATATTACCAGAGAAGTTCAATTTTAAAGCAGAGGGATGTCTCAATTCTCGTCTGACACTCCCTTTTTTGAACTATGCATTACAGCAGAGAATGAACTATTGAATCTTTATGAACTAAAATATAATTATGACATTAACAAAATATAGAGAGATGATTAGGCTTTATTTTATAGTTGTTGGGACACAATTTTTTATACAGTTTCTTTTATGCCTCTAATGACAATGTTCTGCCTAAAAAGTGGACATAGATAATAAATAAAAGATTAATAAAGATTTGAGTCATAGATTTCTAAATTTTGACATAAGATACTTACTCGATTGAATAAGTACATTAAATCAAGAATTCTTATAATTTCTCACATTCATAGACTTAATTCAATTCAGTAGAATTTTTCATTCACATCTTTTTCATCAAGAATGTTCTATAAAACTTATAAACTCTAGAAGTTGGAGCATTTACTTTCATGCAATTAATTGAGTTCAACATGTACTAGATATTTCACGATCAAGAGAGTGGCACTATTTATATTAGTGGTCCTTATGTCAGTGTATGCCCTATGAACCAATTATAAAATGTACTGTAATTTATCAGTTGTGATTCAGGTAATGTCAAACTTCGATCTTATTTATTAGGTAGTTATAATGTCTTGCTAGAGACCACTTATAACTTATGGGCTTAAAAGAAGCTTAGGCCTACTACTAATATTAAATAAGCCTATAGGGTTGCACACTAATAGATTGAACATTCATTTGGCTTTAAGAGGTTTTGGATTTTTAGGCCTTAGGGTTTTATTATATATATAGATGTATAATATGACTTGAGATAAGACTCATCGACCTAAAAGAAACCCTAATGTCGTCGTCCTCCTCAAATGATAGAGAGAGAGAGGTCTCAAGAGTGGTGCTAACACACCAGAAGCGTTTGTTCGGTCTCGCGGGGGTGTGGATATCGGTAGAGGCACGACATTTGATATGCTCTTCCGACACTACAAGCTTCTTTGTTATTTTCTTTGCGAAAGGTATAATCTGATATAAATTTGATTTCGATGTTCACATGGGTCTTGGTGTTTCAAATTTGCAAAATGTTGGTAAATATTATTGCATGCTGATAGTCCGAATTGTTAACACCTTATGTATTGTACGTAATAATAAACATTTTGCATCATTTTTTATAAAACATCTAAAGATTTTTTGTTGTTGTTTTAAAAAAATAAAGTTAAAAATTTTATAATTAACTTCTATTGTGGTTTTTGGTTATTATTATTATTATTATTATTATTATTATTGTTGTTGTTGTTGTTGTTGTTGTTGTTGTTGTTGTTGTTGTTGTTGTTGTTATTTGGATAAGTCATATTTTAATGCTCATCATTAATTTTGTTCAATATTCTTATAAAGTTAAGGGCCAATAATGCAAATAATATTAAGTTGTAGAAAGTTATTGTTAATTCAAATATCGATGCATCCAATATATGGTAATCCATCAAATTATATCAACAAAACTAACAAAAAATATAACATATATGGTTGATACTTTAGCTAAGTATTCCTTACAGTTTGTAAACAAACAATAAAAAATACCATAAATTGAAATTTATCTACACATAATGTCAAATTTTATAGCAAAAAGTCTTATTCGAATTAATACCCCTGTAATAAATAACAATCTTGATTGAAGTCAACTAAAATTATTTTAAGAAAATTTATATACTAATTATATACTTCAAATAAAAGCAAATACCATATAATTTTGCCATTCACAACATGCCTAGTTAAAATGTTACTTTTAAATTTATAGGTATAATGGTCACTCAGTTGCTTCTTTATCCATTTTTAATTTGAGAAAATGTTATTAAAATTAAAATATAGTATATATAGGAAGAGATAGAACAAGGCTGGGACTTAGAATAGTGAGAGTATAACTTGCAAATATAAATCTTACATATTAATGTCAAACAACTACTAATGACTTTGACCCTTAATTATGAGGTGTTTTCATTTTTGATTTGCTCACCCTTACCTTCTCACATTTTCCTTAAAATTCAATAAAAAAAATCAGTTTAACCATTCATTCATATGACAAGATTAATGCAAGCAAATGTTATGGGAAAAAATCAAACCTAAACTTTTGGGTAAGACCAATATTCGCATGAACTATTCTATTTCTATTCAATTATTCTTTCTGATGTATGGCTTCATGTCTATGCATCTGAAGCAAAGGACTTATAATATTAAGGAAAATTCAAATAGCTAAATGCACCACAAAACCAAAATAAAAACTAGTTTAAGCATACAAAGAATCAAAGCAATCTCTTTTTTTCATTTGTTCAAGTTCTTCTAGTCACTATAAGAGAAATCACATCTGGCTATAAAAAAATCGTTGTTAAAAGTCCCAAAATTGTCACTGACAGTAACTAGCAATGATTTATATTCATCACCAAAAATGCCGTCAAATCCCCGTAGTTGAAAATTTTAGGCGAAGATTTTAGCTAATCGTTGGTAAATTTTTTTCCTATGCTTTATTTTCGCAGCGAAAAATTATTCGTGATGTTTTTAGAACTCTTCACTAATAATTTTTAGCTATGTAGCTAAAAAATATTAGTTACATTTACAAGAAATGTAGCCAAAATTGTTTAGCTACATTTCCATAAACGTGGCCAAAAAGTTTTACTTACGTTTTTTAAAACGTAGCCAAATATTTTTAGCTAGGTTTTGTAAAATGTAGTCAAATTTTAATACACATTTTAACGAAATGATATACCATGTTGAGTTATAATTATTTGTGACTTTTTGAATCCATATTATTGTATATAATATTTAGATTTTTTTTGTTAATTTATTATAAAAATTGTGCAAAAATAATTGATAATTTGAAACATTGTGTATGAAAATAATTGCAACTTCAAAAATACTTGTAGACAAACTAATAAATACAAAAATTAGTTTAATCACTCAAACTCATTTTCATCTTCACTGCTTCTATAATCTGGGCCAAGTAATTTTTAAAGGTACTTTTCATACTTGGCCAACTTTTTTTTTATGTAACTTATTTTCCTTTTCAAAATGTTGAACGTATGTTGGTCTTGATGCGAATGAAGTAGTTGGCTTATGGTCAAATCCAAGACCTTTGATATATCTAGATTGTGTACTTAGCACCTTGTTACAAATGTCTTTAACATTTGCTTCAGTTCCCTCAGATATTGATGCTTGTAGCAACTCTTACATCTTATTCTAAAATTAAAAAATAAAATCAATATTCCATGCAAATATTATTAGTTAGTACTATAAAAATAAATAAACTTAAATTTTAAACAATTTTTTATATTTACATAATTATTTTGCACTTCTTCAAATATCCACCCTTATCCTTCCTCATAATGAGTGAGTTTCTAGAGTGTGATCCTACTACACTCTTGTCCATGTAGTTCCTTCTCATACTGTTTTATGAAGAAAAAAACATGAATATACATAATAAATAATATAATGCTTATTGATATAATTATAACTTGGAAACGAATATTTTACATATTTATTCAGCAGGACAATTAATGATTTGGAGCCTTAGTTGTGAGGAGTTTTCATTTATCCTCTGTTCACCTTGGCCTTCTCACATTTTCCTAAATAAAGAAAATAGATAGTTATTAAATTATCTAACAAGATTAATGGACGCAAATGTGAAGGGGAAAAAAACAAACGTGAATGTTTGGAGAGGCCTAATAATCACACAAATTTTTCCAATTTTCTTGAGTCTTTTGTTCTGGAACTTGTCTCTTCGTCTTTGACGTATTCAATAACAACAATCCCTAGCCCTTTTTTTCAATAATGAAGTGACACAGTTTGAAACATAAGGGTTGTCGATATCAACGACATTTAATTTCATCTGTGAATAATAAGTAAAATTGTAATTAATCTTAAAATAAGTGAAACGGTATTGCATATAGTTAAATAAGTTGTAAACTTACCTAAAATTTATCCAAAGAATTCTCTAACAAGTTATCTTCCTTTAACTCCTTGGCATGCTTTAGGCAAGTAATTATGTTCTAGCAATTATGTAACAAACTATAACCATAGAGTATATACTCGAACATCTAGAGGACATTTAAGAACATACCCTATGAGACTAGCTTGTTAAAGCAATCATATTCACTATTATGACATCATACAGAACATAAATAATCATAAGTTCAACATTTCTCTTTTCATTTCACAAATATCATTTACATTGTCATTACATCTCATAATCCATATATGCACATTACAAAAACACCTGAGAGTTCAATGTTGTTTATAAAATATGTATCATGAAATGAGATGCTAACAGAAAACTCCTCAAACATCAGCTAACCAAACCTTTGAGCCACTCTTGATTTTAAAATTGAAAATACTAGACTACTACTAGATTGCCTTAGAAGCTATCTTCTCAGCACCTGAAAAACAACATTGCAATTTTGATGAGTTTTATGAACTCAATGAGCGAACCATCATCGATGTGCTCACTTGAGTCAAAACATAACATCACAAGTATATAACCAAATTTACAAGTATATCACATTAGCTTGAATCAATTCCCATACAGTTTTGTATACCAAATCACACTATACATCATATCTCAATAAGCATATTATAATACAAACATGTCATATAATCTTTTCAGAACAATCCAATCTTTCACCTCAATCATTCATATCATCAACATGTATATAAGCATTACAGATCATTATATCAACACAATTTAGTACTTTTTTTCCACAAACATAGCATAACATTATATCAACTCAATTTAGTCATTCTTTACAATGATTCACATGATACAAGTAAAGATATATATACAATGTACATGAGACTCCACTTTCATTTTTATTTTGTTATGACCGAGCACCTATTTAGTTATCTCGTATCCATTGTGAATATCGGGCTCATTTTAGATATTGTCCTGTACCCATTATGGATACCAGGCTTATTAATCATTGAGTCTGTGGCTCTATTTGCTTATTTCTAAGCTTTAAGCTTCTTTTAACGTTGGTCTCTCCGATCAAAACTCGCATATCTGATCACACATATCAATGTAATGAAAATGCATCAAATCATATATTATGTTATCAATAACTCTCATTCAATGTGCACAGTCATATAACACATTCATCGAATCTAAGTCCGGCATTCAACATATAGTTGAGAACACAATTTTCATATTCACATTCAATTTGCAAATACTTCCAATATAGTCCCGAATATCAAACTTCTCATACCATCAATGTTTGAAATTAACACTATCATATTAGTAACAGTTCAATATCTAATAGTTATTTAAGAACAATTCAAATATAGCGTGTAAACATCTAGGTTAACTCACTTTATGCTCCAAATAGTTATTGCCTTGACGAGTTGGCAATGTCTAGAAGTTGTCGATCAATTTGTGCTTCTAAATCATGCAATACACACATATGTACATATTACTAAGTTGTTTAATCAAATAAGTACTCAATCATACACATGTATATATGTTATGTTCAATGCATGCTTAATTGAATTTCCTAGGTATGTATTCTGATATATAGATCTTAACTATCTAATTTGTGCTTATACACCCTAAGACCATTCAAACATCATATTTTGTATACTACCATTTTGCAATCAAGTTTGTACATTTAAGTTAGCTTGATTTACTCCAAATTCATCAACCATACTTTACACTTATCCTTAAACATTTTTGTGATCAAAAGCCTCTTATAAGACACACACAATTGTTACCTTAAATCTGGAATTTCAGCAATCTAGATCTATACATTCACCAAACTTTTTCCAGCAATATATATTCATACATTTACCCAATTCTCATTCATAATTACCCCATATACTTCAATACTCATTCATCCATACCTTATACACATTACTCATGTCCTTAAGATCATATTTGCATTAAAATAACTCATTTATTCCTTTACCAAATCATAATTTCCATATTTGAACTCAACCACATCAAAACAATCCATCCTTTAGGTTATGACATCAATTAACTACATAACTTGTCAAGCTTTTAACCAATTAATAAAACAATAATATAGGCGCGTTCCTAACCTTAATCAAGTCCAAATATACCAATTAAGAGTGAAATTTCTCAGCTGGTTTCACATGTACATAAGGCTAAAATTTAAATTCCAGAATTTGTCATTAACATCACTAATGTGTGTAACTTTACTACCTTCAATACTTCACAAATTTTACAAGCTTAAAGGTATCAATAATACTTGAAATTTTCCATATTTCATGTCCTTTAAGGTTACTTCATTTTAGGTTAATTTACTTATATAGATTACACTAAGGCTTACAAAATTCTACTCACTTATATCATTAATAGTAACTTTTTACAAACACACCTACAGCTCTAATTTTTTCCAAATTTGAAAATATCTTAATAACATCTATCTTTAACATGAATTCCTCATCAATTATACGTCAAATCCCAACTTAGATCATTTATACAATAGCCCATAAACTATTGTTTTTATACATGCAAAAATAAAATAGAAAAGTATCCATTCATTCTCCATTTTCCAACACATCTTCAACATCAACATCATATACAATCCATCCCCATTTCATCATCACATAGTTGTGCATTAGCATTTTCTTTTCTAAGTGTTTGATGTATGTTTCTTGCATGATAGGTTAGTATTATTGTGTTTTAGGACTTGTTTTGGGTGTTTTTGTTTAGTTTGATCTTTATAATTGTTCTTTTGTATTTGATATTAGTTTAAGGTAGGAATTGAGCTAGGGACTAAGAGAAGAGAAGAGAAGTGGAACTGCTAAAAATCAAGAACCCATGATCGTGGAAAAGGGCATGTTTTCCACGATCGTGGGAAATCTATAGAAAAAGTTTCTATTAAGTTAACCCACAATCGTGGGAAGCACAACTATAATTCCCACGATTATGGGAACTAGAAGTCGAAGAGACACACGAGTTTTATGTATTTTTTAAGGATTTTGTGATTTTATAAGAGATAGAATCCTGAGAGCTACCAGAGAGTTGTGGAACTTGCTTCTTGGAGCCAAAAGACATATTGAGAACCTAGAGATAGGGGAGATTCAAGGTTTCATTCCTGATTGGGCAAAAAGCACCCCATCATCTGGATTTTCCAGATTGGGTAAAAAAGAGGAGGAGCTACCCCGTGTAGTCTTATTTCAATTTCTTTCTCTTCTAGCATATTTATCGTGGATGATTTGATTGTTAGAGATGTTATAGATATTATGATTGTCCAAAAACAATTTTTAAGGTTTGTTGTTGAACTATTTATGAACCACTGGTTATTGATTTAATGATATACATGTTCGTGTTATTTATTGTGTTTAAACCTTGCAATAAATTGAGAGAGTGAGCTTGGTAATCTATGTTAATTGTACAACGAAAGTTGTCAATTAATAGACTTATAAATAACAAGTTATTGATTTATTAGGAAGAGATTTCAATAAATTAATACACTGTTGATAGGATAGCTTCATATCTAGTTGAATGTTTAGAAACGGCTTTGCACATCGAGAGATCCCAAAGTTATTTCTAATTTATTTAACTATTGACATTTAGTTACACCTTAAGAGAGGATAGCTAGAATTTTAAAAAATCTTAGGCCAAGCATAAATTGAATCAATTAATTATAGGGGAGCAAATAGGGATAATGACAAGTCCTAATGTTTAATCTTGATTTTCTCTGAGTCTTAGTTTAAGATTTTGGTTTGGGTTGCGTTGTTCCCTATTACTTTTAGTTTGTCTTTATTTTACTTATCTTTTCAAATTCAATTGAAACAATTTCTTAAACAAAGAACATTCTAAATTAAGTGGTGCCTAAGCACAATCCTCTTCGGATCGATATCAGTTTTCAACTACAAGTGCGACCCATCTATTTGTGATTTTGAGCTTAAGACTAGTAGTGTGTTTTACATTCAACAAGTTTTTGGCACCGTTGTTGGGGATTGATTGTTTAGCATCTTGTTTAGTTATGGTTACTTTGATTTAATAGTTTTTGATATTTTTCCTTGTTTTCTGCAAGTGCATGAACACAAGGAACACGCGAAGGAATACTAAATTTCATGATAAAGAGTAAGCAGATATCACAAGGTGACAAGGCATCATTACCCTTACAAATTAACCCTACACGAATTACAAGTAGTAAATGGAAGTAAGGATTGTTCCCTCGAAGACCTAATATTGGAATGCTAACTACCGTCAAACTTGTCAACAAAAATTTAGTAAAAGAAAACAGACACAAAAACATAAACGAAATAAAAATCTAAAATGCAATCTAACCTAAATGATTCAGTATCAAATGCAAGCTACTACTAAACTAGAAAACATAATTTAAATAAGTAAATGGGGGGGGGGGGGGTTTGATCTCGGCAGTTCATAATTTAAAGAACTCAAAATTAAACAAGTGCAAAATCAAAATTCGGAATAAATCATAATTGAGAGATTAGGATAAAAACATAATTACAGAAACTTCAATTCCAAAGGATTTCACAAACGAAAACAATTAATTCATTCATTAGACTCTAGGAATTATTTATGTGCTGTGTGTGTAGAATCAAGGATCACCAACTTATTGATTTTATGCTTCTTAACTATTAAGTAAACAAATCTTTGCAAACAATCATAGGGTTCATAACTACTAATCCAGCTATGCCGCGTACGAGCATTACGATAGTTGGTTTAATGATCTTTCCTTGAAAACCTCAATAATTACTCTTATTAGTTTAAGACAAAGTTCGAATTCTATCAGGGTAGGTCTGACAACTACTATCAACAACCTAGCTATAAATCAATTAATCTAGCAACTACTACCATCAATTAATTGAATAGCAACCAAAAATCCCTTATAAAACTTAATTCCAGATTTTAAGATTTACGAGTTCAATTTAGCCATTAAAGAACCAAAATTCAAACAAATGTTTGCAACACACAAACCCAAGAATCGATTAAGATCAAATCCTTATGGATTAAAATCGGTTTGAAGAGTAATACCCTTTACAATTGAATTAAAAGTTTAGCTACACATACCTTGTACAATTTGGTTACCACCCAATTCTCCAAGGAATTTGCGTCTAAAATAGAAAAGAAGAAAAGAAGGATTTCAACCAGAAATTTAGAGAGAGCAATAAAGTGGAGGCCGACCCTAAACCTAGAGACCAAAGTTAGTTTTTATACCCCTTATAATGATGAGGTGGCTGACCTAATTTAGAGACACACAATGAAACACATTCCTGCCAATTTTTTAGGGTCAATTTTTTCAGTGCATAATAACCAAACAGTGATGATTTAGGAGCTCAAATTTTATCAATAGCTTTTTCTTTGAGTTAGCTTCAATTTGAGACTTGAATCACTGAATTCCACCATCTAAGTCAAAATTTATGATTAAAACATAGTCAAAAGGACATTATGGCAATCCAGAATCTATTGCAGGTTTTGGGAATTTATTTCTCCAAAATTCTAGCTCAGAAAAACCTACAATTGATCCTAAAAATTCATCAATAAATAAAGAATTTAAGTATGAAATTTCAAAATTTTTGGCTAAACCAATTTCTAGAAAAAAAAATCCCATAATGACTAGAGATCAAGTCTACTAGAAATCCAAAAACAGGGCAATTGGAGTCTATTTGTGTCATTTATGCATTTTACATCAACGAAACCTGAATAATGCTAAAACATGATAAACTAGCTATAGATGAACGTAAATGACTCTGAATTAAGTCCTAAAAATATGAAAATATGAGTGTATCAAATTCCCCCACACTTAGCTCTTACGTGTCCTTAAGTAAGAAAAAGAACATAAAGTAGAACTATAGAAAACCTTAAAAACAACGTGCAAAAAAACAAAATCATGCAATGCGAAGAAAAAATACTTAACAGCCTGGTTGGAAAGGGCTGAATTGAATTCAATTCAACTGTTTGGAAACATAAAAATGGAATGAATTCAATTTATGCATGTAATTGAAAACCATCTTCTTTATAAATTGAATTCACTCCTCTAAGTATAGGAATTCAATTACATTGAAGCTTGAGGTAGTGTCTTGCTCTTTTGCTCTTTCATTCTTTGAA
>JANVCQ010000002.1:18279956-18293820 GCA_025531925.1 Erythroxylum plowmanianum | reverse complement strand
TTATGTGGATTTTTGTATGATTGAGTGGTTAGCACACTACCCTCGCGGGGTTCGGACTCGGATATCACCATCGATGTCGAGTTCGGGTCACGCGGGAGTGGGGTGCTACACCTTGATTCCTATTCATAGTTCAAAGTCAACAGACAAGTAAACGATGTCAGTCAGCTCAAAAATTCTCAATAAATAGGGTTCAAGGCCAAGTCAACCCGAGCCTGGCCCTATTGCCATCTGTAACAAATTCTAATATTTTATATAACCAATATATCAAATTAAATTTTTGCATTATCATTGGAGACAACAAAATTAAATTAATTTAGCTTAAATTAATTGATAAAATTGATTTAATCAAAACTAAGATGAAAGGTAATGATATTTTTGGATTCAAATAATTATAAAATAATTCAAATTAAATTGAAATTAATAAATTAAATTATATTTAGTGACTAAATTAAGACTTAAAAAGTTTTCTAAATTCTAATCAAATTTTCCCTATGACTAATCCGTTGGTGACAACTTACATCACATGATCTTGTTTTATTCTATTTTCCATTTTGCTAACATATTTAGCGTATTAGGAGAGGCCAAAATTGGAGCAAAATAACTAGGAAATGTAGATATTCGCTACTTCTTTATTATTAGAATAGAGATAATCATACCAGTTGCTCCTGTCATATATCTCTATAATTTTGACTTTAATTGTTGATGAATTTTATGCTAAGTTGACTTTTCAGAATAAAATCGTTAACATTAATTCATCGCAGGATGTCGACGTAGTGATTAGTTTTTTTATGGTAGAAATGAGCTCCGCTGGGAGGAATATGACAAATTTCTCTCTAATGAAAATCAAATGAATGTAGAACAAGTCTCCTCATCAAACACTAATCACCGCATGTCTTATATGGTCGATCTTCTTCTTCAAGATTTTTAGTATCATCTGAAATACCTCTATTTCTTTATTATCTGTATCTCATTTTCTATTAGGAAGCTATTATGTGAACATCTTATTATATATAATATATGTTATGTAAAGTTTCTCGAATTTTCAAGAGAACATAGATGGAAATAGAGGTGGTGGTGATGTCCAAATAGTGTGTACAGTATCAAGAAAATTTGTTATTTTGAACTAGTATTCGATTACAAAAAACTATGTTTGTTCATTGTGACGATGGAATCATTTAATCAGGTATATATGTGTTCAAATTTGGGTTCCTTATCTTGTTTGATTTAGCTTTGATTATTTATGATGTTTGCTCATTAGGTGAAATGCATGATACATACGGTTCATCTAATAAAGTAATCCTTACTGCATCTAGGAAATTATTTATTGTATCTATTGCAATTTTAGTTAAAGCAAAGAAGTTGTTGAAAGAGAGTGTCAATATACCAATACTTGACGGAAGAACTTTGACTGTTCCAATTAATGGCTTCCAATGTGCAAGGAGCCTTCTTAGGAATCAAGACATGGAATATTAGACGTGAAACTTTATTTATTATTTTGTCTATAAGAATTATGAAACTTCTAATTAAAATCTTATAGTTCTTACCATATATCACTATATTATATTGCTTACCATATATATATATATATAAATGATTAAGAATAGTAGTCAACTTAAATTTAAGATGTTTTAGGCGCTTCATTTTATTTTAATGAAATTTTTTTATGAACAATGGTATAGTACTATGTACAATAGTTATCATTGAAGAATCATGTGTGTATAAATTCCTATATTAAAACAAATTTCTAAAGTTATGCATTAGCTATTTAAACCAATTTATAAGAAGACAAATGAAAAATATAGAAAAATCATATAAATGTCAATTATAATTAGCCTTAGGATTATTAAGCATACTTATCATTAAAAAAATTATCTTTTTAGCATTATTATTTTTAAGAACACTATCTAAGACAAAAGTTTCTTCATAAATACATAAGATATAAATTGTTTAATATAAATTTTTGGCAAATATTCACATATTCGTCGCCAAAAGTTCGACATTTAGCGACGATTATAGTGAATCGCCTAACCTTAGTGAAGAAGTTTCTAAAAACGTCGCAAAATTTCTCTCCTTTTGCGACAAATTATATTTATCTCACAAAATATATTTATTTAGTGACGATACGGTAGAAGGTCGGAAAAAACTAGACTTTTGTCAACAATTTTTGGAATCGTTGTCAAAAGCTTACTTTCAGTGACGTTTTTGAAATCATCGTAAAAAAACATGGCTAAATGTCAGTTTTGTTGTAGTGACCATATTAATATTTAATATTTAATTTTATTAGACCATGATAGGTTTTGTCCAACTGTTGTGTTCTTGTAATTTAGGGTTTTCTTTTCTCTTATTTTTAATGTCTTTTTGTGCTTGCTGCCCTAAAACTTCTTACAAACAATTAGCACTGGGACACGCTGTATCTTGTGATATAAAATATCTTGGGCAGCTGATGTGAACAGGGAATATAGGGCTTGAAACATGTCAAATTTTATTTACTTAAACCATTGAAGACCATGCCAAATTAATTGAGAAGAAAACCGGAATCTGGCCAAAATAACTCATGGAATACAAAAAATATTCTTATCTTAACTAAAGGAAAAGTTGTTTGCACAGAGAAAAATCAAAAAGAAAAAGAAAAAGGTAAGTGAAGGCAGTTTACTTTCCTGCCAATTTCTCAGAATAGCCTATTCTCATTGCTGTGAACTCCGCATGTGACTGTTGCTTTAGCTCTCGCTTTCTTCCAATACCATATGGCAGCCCCAACTCCAAAGGCCCCAGCGCCTGAAACTGCAGTCAGAGCCCCTGCATCCAGAAAATAAGATAAGCAAATCCAAAATATATGTCTTGCTATATACACATTCGGTTTACCTGCAATGACTCCAGCGTGGCCATGCCTGGAAGTCCCATTATCTGTAAAATAACACGCATGTCCTCAGCATTTTTGGACTACTAAAGGTTTACCAATACAAAAGCCTTGATATGATACCATTGCAGTAAGTGGTGACATTTCTCTGGTTGCATAGACACAAGAAATTCTGTGGTTGAGTGTCGAATCCACAGGTTCCGCCCCCTTTTGTCATGTCCTGACACTGAAGGCAATGCGTAGTCACAGGAATATCAAAATTTACTCTAATCCCATACTCAGGAACTTGATCGTAAGGAGAATTTCCCCCATTATCTCTCCAGTAGATACTAGTGTAACTTGCACAATACTTGAGCATAAGCCTGAGTGATTCAGTTGCTTTGGGTTGGTAAGTACAACAAGAACTAGCACCTAATGCGGTGGCACATCCCGGTAAGTGCCTACAAAGATAACTAGCACTGTCACAAGTGGAGTCGCAGCGATCAGGGAACCGTTCGCAGAAGATAGGCTTTGGCTCCACAATCACATTCTCCGCGCTGCAATTGAAGAAGAGATAATCATTTTGAGAGGATAGAGTCAAATGCGTGCTTGTGTCCAAGCTAAAAGGTCTGGTTGCACGATAGTGACTTCCATCCTCACATTTCCACATGAATGGATCGGTGACTATGATATGGGGATCTGAGTAACTTATGCTTTGTACTTGGTATTTCCCCGAAGGGGTTCGAAGCTCAAGAGATCCCAAATCGGTGCAGACGAATATGTGCCTGTAGTAAGGACTGCCACACCCGTCATCAATGCCAAAAGGGTAGTTGATTGGGATAGTTCCACATGAGGTTCTACAATGGCTGGCCTGGACTGTTGTGAATCTAAAATCTGGCAAACTGGTTAACAATATGATTAGGAGAACAGAGCACAAAAGGCGCTCGTTTCCTGACTTTGGATTGTTGATGAAGAGTTGATCCATTAGAGATGTGATGGAAGTTTTGATGATTAATTCCAAGTGCCTTAACGAATAAATTGGTAGATGGTAATGCAATGAATTAAAGTGGAGTCTTAACGAAGAATAAAGAATCTGTGTGTGCTTCCTTTTCACTTTTTTTTTCTTTTGTTTTCTTTTCTTTTGCATGAACACCGCTTCACTTGATGCTTTTGCTTTATGCGTTTTAGAAGGTAAACAAAAAGAAGAGCAGTGCAGCAGTTAGCAGGCACACAATGATTTTGTTCCCTGAAAGTAAAAGCTTTAAATCATCTGTTCTAAAGCCCAGAAAAGGAGAAGTCTAAGCCCAATGCTCAACCAACTTCTGCAGCAGTCTCCAAGTCCAGGCCTATTACATCAAAACCTTATCGAGGCTACTACAACTATTCAGGGTCAAGGGTTTTAATTTCCTAGGAATTTGGTCAATTTCAGTGACAGTGGCCATTTCTTGTGGGGGACCATGGCCCCATTAACTTGACTTGGTATTGAAACGGTGGTTGTCAGAGATGTATTATTGCGACTGATCCGATTGGTCACAGCTAAGGGCTGCGACGACTATGCAAGTCCAAGTTGCATAGCTGAGGGTTTGAAGTCCATGATCTAATTAAATACAACTTTTTGAAAAAGACAATCAGGTCATACCAAACGCGAAAAGACCCATCACATGTCTTGTTCAATGCTCTAAACAGTATATACCTTTTTTGCTTCTACATTTAACATCCTATAAGTTGGTTGATATGAATGCCCGAACCATCGGGAGAAATTTGAAGATTCCCACAGGCAGCCTATTACACACAAGTTGGGTATGTGTTGATGTATTATCACAAAATAGCAAAGAAAAATTTGCAGAATCTGGGGATGGAAATTCATAGAGAGAAGACAAATATAATAACCAACTTCCATCCAATTTTCAGTTGGATAAGAAACAAAAAGTCTTGACTTTGTACATGTAAAAGGTATCTATTCTATTTATTTCAAGAATATGCTAAACAAGCTTCTGATTGAAAATTTGCCGCATGTGTCTGAAAAGTCTGGCCGTTCTTTACGATCCTATGTCCAAATTTCAACTTTTCGGCAAATTTTGCGTGCGCAGCTGACCAGCGAAAAACCATCTCCTAGTCCATACTAAGAACTTATGGTACGTAATTTTATTGATTTTCTCCGTCGAGCAATGTCTATAAGATTACACCTTTAGCTTTAAGGACACAAAACTTGAGTTAGAATACGTCCAAGTCTTAACTAAGTTCATAAATTCCCGAGTTTAGATAATACCGCTGCCGTCTGTTGAGGGTTATTGTAATATTACAATCTGTGAACACAAAATATAGGAATGAATAAGGAACATTTAATAGACTCATCACACTAATGAAAGTAACTTTCAAGCCTTATATGATTAGTATTGTACTGTGGTAATTTACAAACAAAAGACAGATCTATTATATAAGAAAACATCATTTTCCACAGCCTTTCTTCACGGAAAAGCAAACATCATTTTCCTTAACCTCTTCCTCTTGGGAAAACAGATAGAAAGGAAACCCCATCTGATTTTGCGGTCAAACTAAGATCATAAAGTTTTTAATGCATTTTCCACCTTTACATTTTTTATTTGTTATTAACGTCGCATCATCTTAGTTATATTCCTGCGATGCTTCCTATCATTAAAATTTTTTACTGGTTTACCATAAGCCCTAGTTTTATCATATATAGTGTGCCACGAAAGACTTTACTATTAGGATCAAAGTTAATTTGTTTACATACATTAAAAAACAAAATTTAGTTAAAGATAAACAATTACATGGTGCAAGAAAGATTATTTATTAAAAATTTAGATGAAAAATAAATAATGTACAGTAGCAAAAGTAAATATAAGAATGTATGACAACTAGAACAAATTCAAATGTATGACTCTAACTAGTTTAATTCACTTATGAATAAGTATCCATCTTGTTTCAAGCTTCATGAAATAAATTCAAATATTTTAAGAGTAGAACTTGTGAGGATCCAATCTTATAAATTCTAAATTAAAAATTTATATTTGTAATTTATATTTAGTTAGATAGTAAATGTTTGTATATATCATAACTCATACTTTTTATTCTTAATACTATTTCGTGTGTCTTATTTATTTCAACTTCAATTAAGTTAGGATTCTACCTTGTATAACTATTAATTCCAATAAAAGGCATCAAAGCCTAATTATGGTGTGTATATCTACTTATTCTATATTCTTAATTGTCACAATAAGTGGATCCTAAATATCAAAAAATAAGTTACACATTATTCATCATCTGAAGGTTCTTAGTACTATTCACGCATATAATTATTATTTATATGAAATAGTGGAAGCTATTTTCCTTATCTCAAAAAAATATGAAATAGAAGCAATAGTAGTCAAATTTAATATAGAGAAGTTCAATAAAAATTAATTTCTTATTATGAAAGTTGAAAATGAAGGATATCCTTATAAAGGATAATTTTTTGTGACCATTAGCAGAAAGCTCATATATTTTGAATGAAATGAAAGAAAATGTTATTTTAAATCTTCATGTAGCTTTAAATAATGAAGTTAGAAGAAAATAATAAAAGAGATATAAGATCATCTCATAAAGTTGTACGAGATCAAGTCATTCCACAATAAAATTTTTCTTAATCCACTTTGTGACTGAACATATTAATAATTTAACTATTACATTCTCTCAATTTACATCATTGGACTATAGAATAGGACCATTTGAACATATTGAAATTCTATTTTATAGTTTACCCAATTTGTATGATTAACTCATCATCATCTTAAATAATAATTTTCTTATATATTAGTATTAGTCTTTAATGATGTAGTCACAATTATAAAAGGAAGGAAGTCGAGGCAAGAATAAAGAAGATAGACAATTTGATTTAAAATAAGTCAAATTCGTAAAGGTAATAAAAGGGAGATTAACAAAACACGTCATAAGTGAGAGTCAAAATTTTGGTAAATCAAATCAAAAATTAAGAAGAATTTAAAATATTATCTAATAATGGTAAGAAAGGTCAGTTGAGAAAGGATTTTTAAGATTTAAATAACAAAAATTTCAGTCCTTGAGAAAATGTTGTAACTATTTTAAATGATAACAATGCACTACATTGTGCAATAACAACAATAATTGAAACCAAAAAAGTCATAAAAAAGTCACTACTTGACGTTTAACTCTTTAACTCAGGAGCTACTTTTCATATAACGTCTAAAAGAGAATAGTTCTATCATTATGAACCTATCTTAAGAGGATTTGTATATAATTATAATGCGCTACATCTAAACATTATTGGTATTGAAACGATTAAGTTAAAAATATATGATGGTATACTTTATACTCTTCAAGAGGTACTGACATATGGATGGCTTAAAGAATTAATTATCTTTTAAGACTTTTGGATGTTCTTAAGTATAAACTATAAATATTCAATAAGATTTTAAAGATAAATTGAGGTGCACTTAAACTTATAAAGGAAGAGAGGATATGTGCAAACTTATATAAATTAAAGGAAGAGATATGATTAAAAATAGAAGCATCAATTGCTTTTTAAGTAATCTAAGTAAAAGATATTCAATGCTATAGTGTCAGATACTTACACATATATCTATACAAAGAATAAAGACCCTTAATGAGGAAAAGTAGCTCCTTAGGCTTATAAAGGTATCATTACCCCTTTTTTTAATCGTATGTTATAAGTAAGCAGTATTGTATAAACTTTGACATATCAAATTTACTCTTTTTTATGGAAAAAACAATTCCATCCCTTATAAGAGTAAAGTACCTTGTTTTTTCAATTGATTATTATTCCAAAAAAATTGTTTAGTGTATCCTATAAAGAGGAAATCATATATATTCTCATTGTTCAAAGTTATTAAAGCACTTGTTGAACTTGATTTTTGGGGAAAAAATCAAGTTTGAAAACAAATAATAGAGGAGAATATATTGGCAATGATTTTGATGTATTATGTAAGTAAGAAGACATCAAAGACAATTCATTGTCGCATACACTCTTTAACAAATGAAATGGTTAAGTGGATGAACAAAACACTATTAAAAAGGACAAGAGCAATATTGAGATCTCCATATCTAAATAACACTTTCTAAGTATAAGCACTTAATACAATCTATTATATGGTGAATCAGGATTCATTAATTGCAATTGAGTTGAAGATGTTGATGGAGATATGGATTAGGAATTTAGTGGATTATTTCAATCTCATTATATTTGAAAACATGTATATGTGATGTATGAATCTAAATAAACCTATAAAGTTAGATCTAAAATTCAAGAAATGTTTATTTTTAGTATATGTTAACAGAGTGAAGCAATTTGCTTGTAATATCCTACTATCTGTAAAGGTTATTGCTTACAAGGATGTCACATTTCTAAAAGATAAATTACAAATGAGAGAAGAAAATAACAAAAATAAGTTTAAAGACTACAATATATATGGAAATAAATTTAACAAAAAAAGGCTTATTCTAAAGTAGCAATTGATCAAGATATTTCAAAACTAGTTAAATTTAAAGCTCTAGAAGTTCATCGATCACATCACATGAAAAGACACCAAATTGGAACTTATAGCATATACCATAGATTAGTATAATATATTGTGTTTTAGTAGATGATAGGTAGTCATCAACGATCTAAAAGCACTAAATAATCTAGATATCTCTCAACACATAGTAGTAATGAATAAGAAAAATTAAATTATTTATAAAAACAAAACTTTAGAACTTGTACCATTACTAAGAGAGAAATCTTTTAGTGATAAATGTATCTTTAAAGTCAAGCAAGATGGTGTTGTTTAAGTGGAGTGATAACTTGCAAGATTGATGGTGAAATGTATACTTAAAAAAAAAGGAATTGACATAAATAAAAGACTCTTCCACATGGTTTGACTTACCACTATCATAGTTGTCAATATATGTTGTTATTAATTTACATCTAAAAAATTAGATATAAAAACTAAGTTTCATCGCTATATATACACACTTTAAAGTTTTTAAAAAATAATAAAAAGGGAACTTAATTTGTAAGTTAAAAAATTCTTTGTATGATCTTCAACAAATACTAATGTGTTAGTATAAGAGATTTGATTCATTGTATGTCTTAGATTCAACAAACTTAATGAATACCTTTATATATGCATATTAGGTTTGATGATAATGATTTTTTCATATTACTGTAGGTAAACAACATACTAGTTGTAGGCTTCAACAAAGGTTAAATTAAATAATTAAAGGCTTAATTTGTTTGAGAATTTGAAATAAAGGACTTAGGACTAGCAAAAAAGATTATAAGGATACAAATTTACAAAAATAAATATATTGATAATTTTTTGCATTATAAGAAAAGTTAATTAAAAAAAGTTTGCGCTGCTTTAATATACAAAACTATAAGCTAATATCTACCCATCATCCTATTAATGTTACGTTGTCCTCTAAGTTTAATCCTAGAAATAAAGATCAGAGGATGAAGATGTTTTGAAATTGTATGCATTTGAAATGGAAATTTAATATTCATCATGATTTGTATAAAGCTGAATATTATAAATACCTTAGGAGCAACTTCAAGGTGAATCATAATATAGAGTATAAGAATATTATAAAAAGAATCTCGTATTACAATGTAGAGGATTAGACTTTACTATTAGAGGATATGTTAATTATGATTATGTAAATGATCTTAATAAAAATAAATAAATTCGCTACATGTTATGTGTTCACGCTTTTTGTAAGAGTTGTAACTTGGGTTTTGAAATTACTATAACTTGTGACTATGTCAACAATAAAAAAGAAATATGTAATAGCTACACAAGTCAATAAAGAAATGGTATAGTTGAAATTGTATTGAAAATTTTTGACTATAAAAAATAAAAGGTTTCGTTATTTTATGATAATTAAAGTGTCTTGTATATAACAAAGAATATAATATTTCATTCAAAAATCAAGACTTACGAGTTCAGCTGCACTTCATTCATGAAAAAAGAGGAGGAACGAACATTAGATATGCAAAAAGTTCATACTAACAATAATCTAGTAGAGTTTTTGATAAAGTAGTGAATATTGACAAGTTGGTTTAATGTTGATCCTTATATTAACTGATAGACATGTAAGCAATATGACTATATCAATGTAGTGTAAAGATTGATTGGTTCTTAATTAAATCTTCAAATGGGATATTATTAGAAGAATCTTCTAAAGTCCACTTATAAATGAATTTTTTTACATACATTGAAAAACAAAATTTAGTTAAAGACAAACAACTGACATGGCGTAAGCAAGAGTATTGATGAGAAAAATATAAATGAAGATAAATAATGAATGATGATAAAAACAAATATATGATAATTTAGTAATTAGGATAAAATAAAATCTATAGCTATAGTTAGTTTGATTCATTATAAATAATGATCCATCTTCTTGTTTCAAGCATCAAGAGACAAACTTAAACATATAAGAGTAAAGCTTGTGAGGATCCAATATTATATGTTCTAAGTTACAAATATTACTTTTTGTTGGTTAATGATTATTTGTAATATACCTTTTTAATTTAAATAATTTTTCATATGTCTTATCTATTTCAATCTTAATTAAAGTGTAATCATTCTTTATCTGCTTGATTATTCTAACATTAACCTAATCCCCTCATCAAGTTTTAACAATTAACTAATGGAAACATTGATTTCTCTTCATATTCAACAAACTAGTAAACTTCAAACTTTCATCCTGAACACCGTCCTACTTATTTAAGTATTTGAATATAATACCTTTTGATCTTAAGAATAGGCACATTCATCTAAAGTATGATGATAAATCTAATTATATATATGTTATTGTCTATCCAAAGGATTCTTCTTGCCCTCGTTCTTAAATGAATGGTTACCTAATTAAGTCTATATCTATATCACATATAAAAGAATGATCCACTATACACATTGCTAATTGTATTGAATATATGATATTTAATTTAAGCAGATGCTATTTAAACGTATAACATTTTATTTTTAAAATAAATTTATTGTCTTTAATTTGCAACAAGACTTTTTGAAATCATAAATGAATTTAGTTGTATCGAATTGTATTATATTTAACTTGAATTGTTTAAACTTTCTTAATCAAATCTAACATGAACTTCTACTAACTCTAACTTTATAACTAGTGAATATGAATTTATAGTTCAACCTGCTCAGGAAATTTTAACCTGTAAAACCTAAAATACGGTGATGATCTCACAAAAAACATGTTTATATTATAACCTAAGTAAATAAAATTGGAATAATAAAGGTTTTTATTATCACACGCAGAGGTTATAACACAAATCAGTAATTAAATAGTTCCTTGATTGTAATATATTTTTTATGTCAGTTAATGTCGTATGAACCTCTTTTCTAGTTTAACTATCTTTCAAAAGATCTCCTGTATAGTTCAGACGGCCTTAGAAATTCTCAAGGTTATATAATTAATCAAATATGTTGATCTTTAATTATTTCAATTTAGAATTTTATATATTTTGTTCGTAAAATATTTAAAGTAAATTCCAACTGTTATTCAATTATATTCTAGTAAAATATACTTATAACAGTTTAATTATTAATATGACACTAGAATAATGGCATAGTTAACTAATTAGTAAATCATAGAAACTTTTAAGACAAAATCCAAATTAGAGACATTTGAAAATAATTAAATTATAGGAGGTCTTAATATACTTATATTTTCTTAATTAATTATTCATGGTCTCTAATGAGATGAAATATATTCGTAGGCCTACTTCACTCATTCATTAATTTGAGTCTTCATTTGTTATACTAAACTTAATTAGTTCCGAATGAATCTTATCCTTCTAATTTCAAATCCATTGGTTTATATATAACCTTCAAATTTATTGAGATTAGGGCCAAAGTTCAAATACCTGTGAGTACATCTGTTTTCAAAAGCTACAACCTCATCCAAGTTTTCTTTTAGAACCCGCATTTGTGATTACAAGGAGCATTTAGTCAGATACACCGAAATTGCAATCACATACTTTAAAAGTAAGCAAATTAAGTCAAAAGGCGTCAGAAAAAGATAAAACATTACCGTGAGATATGAAGGTCACACAATTTTGTTGGTCCAGTTTGATTTTCATGGCTTATAATAGTGGAAGACGACTAAGATGAGAAGGAGTTCACTTTTGGGATTGAAGACAATGAATGATGGTCTCTTTCGTATAAAAAGAGGTGCCAAAACTTATGGGAGTTTGTCAAAAATATATGGCCATAAAGTGGTCATCCAATTTGGCGGTCTTAAAGCGGTTTGAAATCAAGAGAAAGATGTCCAAGTTTGAACCACTTAAGACAGATAAAAATAGAGTACTTAGAAAGGAAACAAATGGGTTTGAAATTAAGAAAATGTTAAATAAATGTTAATGGATGGCTTTTTCTTGGGTGTATCTGCACCATGGTCTTAGTCTAACAACAATTCAGGGATTCTGAAATCATTCGCTTGACATTAGAATTGAAAACTTGTTCGACAGTCCAGCTAGCACATAATTTAAAGACCAAACCCTAATTAAAATAAGAAAATCAAGACATGAAGAATAAGTATAGGTGCATACACGAAGTTTGACTTTCAGAGTTTTATAATCGAATTGCGCATTCTATGTGGCACGTAACAGAATCAATCTACTAAAACAATTTGTCAAATCAATAAGGCAACCAATAAATTTAATTAGATGAATATATAGGTTCCCCTTCTTTTGTAGTTCCTCTCTGAAGGGTTGTTATATATTGGGGGATAAGAGCTGAATTTGTTATTGAGCTAACCTTGATTTGTTTTGCCTCATGAACATATCATCCTCGTATTAACCAGCTTACATGTCAAGTTAAAAGAAAGGGTTTAATTAGGAAAATCATGCAGAAGCAAATAAATTGATGAAAAAAAAAGAACAGTACATCAAATCTCCTACTGAATTAACCTGCTTTTTAATGTTCTCTATTATTTTTGTAAAAGCTGATGAGGAAGAGGTAAAGGAGAAGCTTCCCAAGACTAAGGTGCTGCCTGTTTTATCCCTAGAGCCACTGCCACAACGGATTTGTGATTTATATAAATATGAGTAAAATGGTGTGAAAGGGATCTATAAGAATAAGCAAGCAGGTCCCGATGACGTTACTCACATGGCTGGTCTAATCAGTTGGCAAAATTGGGAAGAAGCTTGCAGTTTCCATTTTGTCAAATAATACAAGCTGTCAAAACCTAACCACTTCAAACCAAACCAAACTTCTTCGGCAGGCAAAGTAAGCCACGTGGGGGTTTAGAGTGTCCAACAGAGTCAACATTAATAATCTCCGTCAACTCTGTCTTTTTCTTCTATGTTGATCTTGTCTTGTCTTTTTCCCTGGAGTTTGAAAATCTTCGGTTGTTCTCTGGGATGGGGCATTGACATTTTGATTCGCTTTCTTGTCTCCTTCCCATTCCATCCTAAACGCGTCACTATTATTTCCGTCTAGAACAAAACGGAATCTTTTGAAGGTTTCGAAATTTGGCGGTGAAATTCAATCACTAGTATAGATCACAAAATATCGCACAAGCGTTCAAATGTAACACTGAAAATATGTGTTCAGCTTAACAAAAATCATTCTTAAATTAATGTATTCTATTCAACTTATCAATGTAATCCTTGTAAAACTGACTGTTTGTTCCTGTTTTTTTCTCCGTTTTTTTGTTGTCGTTTTTGTAAAAAGAAAAATAAGTAAGTAAAATGTGTTTGACTTACTCTGTTATAATTTTTTGTTTCTGAAAATAAAAAAATTACAACAGTTTTACAGAAACCAAAAAATATCGTTTCTCTAAATTTTGATAACAAGTTTTATTCAACAGAAAATCAACATATCCCTGCTTTCTATTTCGAAAATAATAATAATAATAATAATAATAATAATAATAATAATAAAAGTTAAAATTCATAATAAATAATAATAATAATAAGATAATTAATTTGGTATAATAAAATTAATAATAAAATTTAAT
>JANVCQ010000002.1:18268705-18279856 GCA_025531925.1 Erythroxylum plowmanianum | reverse complement strand
ATAATAATAATAATAATAATAATAATAATAATAATAATAATAATAATAATAAGTTTATTAGAAATCTCAACCAAACAAGTTTTTATTTTCAGTTTTTATATTATAAATCTTATCTAAACAGGTTTTCATTTTTTTAGAAAAAAACAAAAACCAAAAATAGTAAACAAAAATAAAAAATAACAACAAAAAAATAAAAATAGAACCAAACGGTTATTTTTTAATGTCGTTTCATTTCAACTGTTAACATACATAGTTATATAGAAGAAAAATATAGTATAAAGAATCATAAAAATTCTGGTATGGTGATAACCAAGTGGAAGTTCAGATCTTGATAAACTATTTGCACCAATTCTTTTAAAAGTAAACTCTGTGAGATAATAATTAACTTCGGCTTTTTCTAATTGCCCAACCTTAAATGGGTACACAAATGGGAGGTTTTAATGTTATCCTTTGGTTGTGGGAGAATATCTTCTCTTAACGCTGTACGTATCATCTTATTTCTATTAATTCAATCTTATATTTGAAAAAAATAATTTAAATCACAATGATGTATTGAATAGGGATTTTACATATACATCAATCAAAAAATTCTCATGTAAAAACAACTTATTTTTACATTAATAAATTTTTAATCTAAAAAAATTAAATTTCAAATTTTAGATTACAACCATATATCATGCAAACTCCTTTGTTAATGGCGATGAGTCCTAATTGCACTCAAGATTATATGGTAGCATGGAAGATCATAAAGGCTAGATTTACGTTCAACTGAGGAGAAAATAAAAGTACATGTTCGATAAGATAAATAATAGGCATGCATAGATTCATTGGAAAGCCGAGGGAGGGTAGGGGGACAGTTGAAAGAACGTGGGGTGTCGTTGATATTAGAGAATGCGCATTAAAGATCACAAGGAGGGAAGCATTACCTGCAGCCATTGACTGCAACTCTATATATGTATATACGAAGACTGCCTCAAGTATGTCAATTGCACATAAATATGCATACCCAGACCCTGGAAGAAGTAAATTGACGTTGTCTAGTTGTCTAACCTCGCTGGTAACGTTATGTAGCGTCATTAATTCTGATAGAACTCGATTTAAAGCTCATAAATTAAATTTTAATCTGAGTTCAAGTCCAAAAATTTGATTCTAGTGACTTGACCTGTTGCCTCGCCTGATAAGAGAATCGGACTGACCGTTGTTCGTAAGCCTTTTACGGTGTCAATTATGCTGTCTTATAGTACCTTACAAGCCAGGCAGCTTAATTTCTCGAATTGGAGTGGTGCCCACATACTCACGCGCGTGTCTTTCTGTATATGCTCATTCAGATCTTCGTAATTTCGCAGGGTCATTTTCCACCAAAATGTTGAGAAAATGAAGATTAAAAATATTTTTCCCATCATCATTGAAATTAAGCAGTTAAAATATGGACTTTTGAGCCTTATAACTTACAGAAATAATGTGATGTCTTGTCAAAAAAAAAAAAGCACCAATGTGATGGGGACTTCATCTTTGGTTTGAACTTATTTGCGATAGAGGAAATCTCGGGGCTTCATCTTGAAGCGTTGTTGACCATTTTACGTCACAAGCCAAGTCGGTGGTTTTACGGTGTAATCACTTCATGCACGTTACGTGGGTGCATCCACTTTCCATTTTTCAATTAGGGAACCCAACTTTCTAATTTTATTTACACAAGTCGTCCTCTATCAATGCCAGAGTTCATATTTGGATTCTGATAATTTCATTGTGCAAGCAAATATATTTAAATCAATTATATCCAGAAAGAACGTTTAAAACATGCTGTTTAATACCTATGTGACCATGACCCAACTTCCAACTACCATGTTGGATTTAAAGTAAAAAAAAGTTTTAGATGCAAAGATTGCTTATTACAATTTCTCATAATTGGTTTAATTGAAATTGGGAAATTATTTATTGGTCAATAGTTGATTTCATGGTCTTATGTTATAACAATAAACTATCGTAATTTACAGCCAACATTTCAGAAAGTGTGTTGGTGAAAATTTAATATATTTTAGGAATGTATTAGTTCATCTCTTTTTTTTTAAAAAAAAAATTATTCATCAACACTGCCCCCAAATTGGTATCTGAATCAAGACCAAAGGAGCTAAGGCTGAAAACTTCTTTTACTAATACGAGTCTTATAAATCTTTTTCGATTTTAATGTGAAAAACTCTAAATTAATCTTGACCTACACTAATTAGGTCACAAAGTTCCACGCATAGTCTGAATGTCGAAAGCGGTTTAACGCAGAATATCTAATCTGTCAAATTATTGTGGGCGCCGTATGTTTGAATAGGACGATATCCTAACTAGCAAGTTAGACAACAAAACCATGCAAAGAAAATAATCTGCACATATTTCTTCGTCTGGATTCCAATGCCTCTCCAACTAGATAAGAAAAAGATGTTACATTTAATCTAGACGCATGTCACTGACATGCCCCATATGATGCTTATGACCAATCACAAGTTCACAACCAAAAGCAAAGTATGCGACGTCAACAAAACGAATTGCTCAATGCTCGTGTAGCCGACACCAGGACTTTCTGCCTTTCCAATTAAGGAGTTATTTCAAAGCCACGATGTTGGAGTTTCTTTGCAATCAATACCCCTTTGCCTTTCCTCTCTGGCTGGCTGGCTTCCTAGTCAAGGTAAATAAAGGAAGCTGCCAAACCGCAGTGTCCTCTTCTTCTTCTTTAATTTCCTTTTCCTTAGTAATTAAGTCTTGGACATTTGATTAAGAAAGGGGTGATAAATGAGTTACTATAATCTTTGCCTGTGCAATGTTAATTTTATTTTTATCTTCTAATTCATTATGTAATACAATCAAATCAAAGAAAGAACGTCATTTAAAGTTGTAATGGATGTGTCCGTGATTTCTGATTCAAAATCGAAACTTCAAGGTGTGAGATGTTGGATTGGTTGGACTGCGCCGCCTGCTGATTGGGTAAACTTGAATTGTGACCACAGTTCTATTGTTAATCATGGGCTGACTAGTGGTGAAGGGTTGTTACGTGATTCATTTGGTCGTTGGCTATGACATATTCGTTTCGAATTGGTGTTTCAACTATCATGGTGGAGGAGTTATGGTCCATTCGAGATGATTTGATTTTTACGTGAGATCACAGTTTTCTGCAGATTGTGGTAGAATCTGATAGCATGAAGGCGGTGAAGATGATGACTTGTGATGTCATCTCTTCACATCCACTATCTGTTTTGGTTGTGAATATTCAAACTTTACTTGCTAAGAATTGAATTTGTTCTATTAGGTATGTATTTCGTGAAGATAATTTTGCAGCAGATTGTTTGGCTAAATCGGGTCATGACATTTCTTTAACTTTTCAGATTTAGGAAGATATTCTTGAAATCTTCTCCTTAATTATATAGGGTGATACCTGTGACATTTATTTTATAAGATAATTTTAATTTTCTCTTATTTGTAAAAAAAAAGAACGAACGTCATTAGATATGTGAAGTTATGGGGAATATTAAAATATTAATTTGCTTTTTTTCTTTAAAGTTTGGAAGATCAATTGCAATAGCAATCGGTGGTCTAGGGGCGGTTTTGACTAATCAATTAGCCGTAACTCCACCTAGCATTTTATGCCTTCTTACAGTCACATTCACACGTGTAACTGCAAACTTAGCAGTTTTGGATAATGCTGGACACGCGTCTCCATCTAAGGTTTTGGTGGGCAACAAAGTAAAATAGCGTGCAGAACGCCGACATAAACAATAAACAAATATTTAAATTGTCGACAAATTTAGGAGTTTTATTTATGTTTTTAATTTTCTTCTTTTATTATTAAAAAATATTTATTCTAGTTTTTGATTTTAATTTCTTCCATTTTCAAAATTTATGAAAACTACAAAAATTAGTTTTTATTTTCCTTGTTATAATTTAATTCACTATCAACTAAATATATATTTATCTAATTATTTAATATATTAATTATTAATAAAATTATGAAAATTTAAATTTAATATTATTTTAATTAATTAAAATTATAAATAATTTAATTTTATTGAATAATTTATTTAATTATTTAATTAAATTATAAATAATTACTATTAAATATAATTAAAATTAATATATCTTCAAAATATATAAATTTCAAATAAAATCTTGAATTAGTAATTAAAATAAATATTAATTTATAGATAAATAATAGTTTATAAATTATTTTAAAAATTATTAAAGCTTATGATAATTTGGTTACGAATTCATTAAAGATACATTATATTATTATTCTAATTGATTTATAAGATAATATCAATATTTTATATAAGAAAAATATAAATATAGTTCATATTGCTATAATTTTTAAAAAAACCAAATAAATTCTACATTAATTACTCAATATGCATAGTAAGCATGAACAGTTTCTTACTGCAATATTTAACAAAGGGATTTTAGCGAGCTAGAAAATGGACAAATACTGAACTGCTCTTTCACAATGCGTTGCTTAACAAAACAAAGGAACATTCTGAGTCCCATTTCCACAAATTCCTTATCCCATCTTATTAGAGTTGCTGAAGTATGAAATTCTAGTTTTGTTTCAAATTATCACAGACAGATAAGAAAGAGACGATCAATTTGATTCTTGCATATGATAAACACTGACAATGTGATGATCCCAGTGAACAATACTATACTTTATGTAGCTTTCTTAGTTTAAAATATCATCTGTAACACCTGTTTTCGAATAGGGTCCCCACCCATGTAATGGGAATTACCCTACAACGATCATGTAATAGAACGCAATTCACACTCCATCAAAAGTTTTAAGCTCTATCATCCATTAATTAACAAGAACATCAAGTAATTATTCTAAATTCAACCCATGTTTTATTAGTAATAATATTGATTAAATGCGAAATTGAATGTGAATCAAAGTTTGAGACTCATTCGTAAATAGGGACAAAAGACTACTGTAGTTGTATTCTCTTGAGCTGTGTTAGCCCGCAGGTAATATTTACGTTACTCAGCATCCATAACTAATAAGACAAAACAAGAAAAAGAATGCGGTCAAGCGAGGGAAGTGGGTCCGAAGGCAGAAAAGAAGTCAGATCCGGAACGCGGTGATGCTCTTTTACTACTAAATGAGGGGGCCCACGTCTTAGACCAGCAGAGCCGGGCCGTCAAAGTCGTTGACTTGGAAATCATTTTTCTCTTTAAAATAACAACGTCTTTTCACTATTCCTCACGTGGAACGCGCCGTACAATTCGGGGCGGTGGGGGTGATTCATCTCTCTCTCTCATGCTTTTCCCGTTGTATTTTATTTTCCTTTTAATTTAAATGAATGGGTCAAAATTCTTCCTGGACGAAATGTGCACGAAACCTCCTATTTGCCCTTCTCTTTTCTTTCTAAAATTTTTCCAATCATCAACTCAAATATTCTAACTAAGACAATTGAGAGCATAGAATTATATATAAGAATAATAATAATCCCTAGTAAATGGTAGCGGGTCATAAACAATGTTTTAGATGGAGCGTAACTTAAGTAAGTCTACGTGAGAAGAGTAGGACCCAGTGCCACTGACGCACCGTCTGACGCAATAAAATGAAATGCGAGAGAAGAAAGATTAGATTAGCACATCCGTAAAATTCTGAGGAACAGAAATTAAAATCTAGGAAAAGTCTACATGGTCTTCCGTCCAACCCCTTTTTATAGCCGACCCTATTGCACCGGTAAAAGACTTCAGAGACTTCTTCCCACATACACCAACTATAAGCTCTCTCTCTCTCTCTCTCTTCAGCTTTTTTATAGTCCCTGATTTACTTGGGCGCCTGCATCTGTATCTTTTCAAGTCATCGCACTCTTCCTCCCATCAATTTATGGACAAAGGATGGGGTCTTACCCTTAACTCAGATCCTCTCACTTTCTTCCCCAGAACCAAGACGCCTCCTCCCCCTCCCCCTCCTCCTTCTGCTCCAACAGCCTCTGTGAGCTCATTTTCCATGACCAAGAAAAGCTTTGACATGGGTGCTAGTGGTGACTCCATTGGTGTATTTCAGTTCCCGGTGAGCCTTACCGGCAGGGAAAATCACGGCGGCTCTAGTCCTTCACAGCGTGACCACAACCGGGTTGCTGCTGGTGAGGTCGACTTCTTCTCCCAGAAGAAAAGGGATTCTTTCGATGAAGATAATAGTGATTCTAAAACCGCAAGTTTTGTCAGTGTCAAGAAGGAGCACAATCATTCTCAGGGTGAAGCCGCTGCTCCTCCTCCAATGTCCACTCTCGATGTAAATGTAAGAATAATCGCCAACTTTTGTCTTGTTCTGTATTTTTAATTACATAGCTATTTATTATATAGAATTATTCATTTCTTTTGTTTCTGAATTAGACTGGATTGCACCTTCTTACTGCTAACACTGGAAGTGATCAATCAACGGTGGATGATGGAGTATCATCGGATGTCGATGATAAGCGATCCAAGAATGAGGTAAGACGATTTAAGAACACAACACCAAAAGGTTATCAATTTCTTGCAACTTTTTCCTGCACGCGTACGAACAAAGTTGGGATTTTTAGACTTAAAGGATTTTAGTTGTTGCAGTTAGCAAAGTTGCAAGTGGAGCTTCAAAGGATGAACTCAGAAAATCAAAGGCTTAGAGACATGCTCAGCCAAGTTAGCAAGAATTATGGTGCGTTGCAAATGCATCTTGTGACATTAATGCAACAACAACAGCAGAAGCAGCCTAGCCATGGGGCTGAAAGCACACAAGCGAACGAGGTACTTATTGTTTATACGCATTTAACAATTAGCCACAAGAATTTCAATAAGGAAATATTGTCAATGGTTCAATTAACTAACTGTGCTAGTTCTTATCGGTGTTGCTTTCAGCTTGTTGAACTGAAGTCTGACGACAACAGACACGAGGTAGTACCGAGACAATTCATGGATCTAGGCCCTTCCGCCGAAGCTGACGACATATCTAACTCATCATCTGACGAGAGGACCCGTTCAGGGTCACCTCTAAAAAACGGAAGGCTCGACAAGGGTCAATATGATCAAGAGAACTCTAGTCTCCGGGATGGCAAAATGGTTGGTAGAGAAGGAGACCAGAGCCCAGATGAATCTGAGTCACAAGGATGGAATCCTAACAAACTCCAGAAATTGAATTCTGGTAACAAGGGTGTTGATCAATCCACTGAAGCCACCATGAGAAGAGCCCGTGTCTCAGTTCGAGCACGATCTGAAGCTCCTATGGTACGTATGCAACAATTAGCTTTGCTCAAGACTGCTAGTTTTAAATTTCAGTTACGAATATTGATAGTTTGTTCTTGAACGAACATAGATAACGGATGGGTGCCAGTGGAGAAAGTATGGACAAAAGATGGCCAAAGGAAATCCATGTCCTAGAGCTTACTATCGGTGTACAATGGCAGTTGGTTGTCCAGTTCGCAAACAAGTAAGTTAAACCTTGTGTAGTTAAACCTCTCCGTTTCACTTAAAATTAAGACAAATCTAATTTAACTCAATCTGGTGAATTACAGGTCCAACGTTGCGCAGATGATCGGTCAATCTTGATAACAACTTACGAAGGGAACCACAACCACCCTCTGCCTCCTGCTGCAATGGCAATGGCCTCAACAACAACAGCGGCTGCAAGTATGTTGCTTTCAGGATCAATGTCGAGTGCAGATGGCATAATGAACCCAAATTTACTGGCAAGAGCAATCCTCCCTTGCTCGTCAAGTATGGCAACAATCTCAGCTTCAGCTCCGTTCCCAACTGTAACATTGGACCTCACTCACAATCCAAACCCTTTACAATATCAACGACCCCCTACTCAATTTCAAGTCCCTTTCGCTGCCCAACCACAAAACACTGGTGCCATTTCAACTCCACAATTGCCGCAGGTTATCGGGCAAGCACTGTATAACCAGTCAAAGTTCTCCGGCCTTCAGTTGTCTCAAGATGTAGGGTCTTCACAATCAGCCCACCAGGCACCACCACCACCGCCAACACAGCAGCCTTCCCTAGTTGACACAGTCAATGCTGCGACGGCGGTCATCACGGCGGATCCCAACTTCACTGCTGCTCTAGCCGCCGCCATCACCTCAATAATCAGTGGTGCCAATGGCACCACTGCCTCCACCAATCACAAAAGCAATAGCAATGGAAACAACACGAGCAACAGAAGTTAGAAATGGGTGGTTTCTTTTGTTCTTTCCGGATAGTTTCTCACTTTATCGGGATTCGTTCTTTTTTCTTTCTTTTTTTTTTATTGGTAAAATCGTTCTTTTTTTTTTTTAACACTTCATTAGTTACCCTTTTTCTTCTTTTACTGGGGGATGAAAATGAGGTCACATGTCCATACAACTTTTCGTTGTTCTTGTTGAGAAAGGATTGGGTTAGAACACGAAAGGTCTCATTAATTCTTTTGTTGTTAGTTCACTTTCAATAACTTGTTTCGAATTGTTCAATGAATACACTAAAAAGAGAATTAATCACGTTGATCGAGTTTACGTCTGTTCTTTTACTTTTTTTGGTCCCTGATGTCCGTTCTTTATTTAATGTCCGTTCATTACATCTATACCTTGACTTATCATTTAGAAAGCAAGAGTCACAAGGAAGAGAGCAAATATATATATATATATATTGTTGGGTTTTGCGGTCAAGAAATACGGCGGGCTAACGATGTTTGACACGGAAAGAAGGCCTGAGAAGTGTGCAACGCAATGAAGGAACCTTAAATAATGGACTTCTAATCAAAGAGGGACAGTTCCAAGAAGCTACGTCTACGTGTTTGTTGGACGAAGTCGAATCATAAATTGCCACTTGGGGTGAAAGGTCAAATTTCGTTCAGACTAAACAAGGGTAGAAAAGGCAAATACTCCATGTAGTTTCGTGGAGAGTTATGAGGCTACGGTGTCTTATTGGACAATTCAGATACGTTTGTTGACTTCTGAACCTTTGATTGACATCACGTCACGTCACTCATTCAATCAATCATGTGATTCTGTGCATGTTTCTCTAGTTTTTTAGAAGGGAAATCAAGGACGTGCAGCTTTGTGCGTCCCACCGTACATTACCGAACCACTGCTGTTGCCCAACTTCCACATGTTTTATCTGAGTGATTTACTTTTTAGGCAGTAACTGTTTGCCTATGCTAAATTGGACTTTTTGCCCTTCCTCGGGGAAAACACGGCTTGTTAATGCTATAAAACGACTCCCTATTCCCTAATAACCACGTTGCATGAGCATGACATAAGATCAAGTTTATCAATGTTATATATTTATATAGTAGCCTTTGGAACCATAAAATTTTTTCTACATTTAAGACATTAATGGTCGATTCATGAAAATTCTTCCCTTCCAAAGCTTTTTGGTATTATTCTCCTCAAAACATACGTATCTTTGAATTCTATTTGACATTAATGAGGGAGGGATAAATACTTGTGTATTGATTAAATTCAGAAATGGGTGGTTGAGAGTTTGAAATTATGTGAGGGAGGGATAAATACTTGTGTATTGATTAAATTTAGAAATGGGTGGTGGAGAGTTTGAAATTATGTTTGCATAAACATAAGTAGTCTCATTGATATGTGAGATTGAGTTTCAATTATATTATTATGGGGTTAATTGTAAAAAAATTTTCAATTTTACTCAATGATTTTACAATACTAGCTTGAATTTTAAAAAGGATAATTAATATAACACCCCACTGTCATATAGTATATACCGAAATACCCTGAAAACATTCCAGTATATAACTTATAATAATGAGATATTAGAGCAGTCACTATAATCACTTATAATCTCTTATAAGGTATCATAAAGAAAAGACACAACATTTAAAAACCAACTGAATTCCTCATTTTATTTCATAAAAATCAAATATGTATATTGTAGCTTTACAAATCATCCAAATATGTACATCATCCCAAAACCTAATACAAAACACACAGCAAGAAAGAGGAATCATACAAAAATTTCTATCTAATTATTCAGTCTTAGCTGACCGGCCTTTGAGCCATTTCTTATTCCCAAAAGTACAAGAATGCTTCTTGTAGAGTCTCTCTATCGTTAATGTTCTCTCTTGGTCTTAAAAATTAACGTTACAATTTTGGTGAGTCTTGCGAACTCAGTGATGTAACCATCCTCGATGGTTCACTCAATTTATACAACACATCAACACATTTAAATGCATAATTCACTTCTTTTCATTTAACATATAACATCACATATCATTTACTTCACATATCCACTCTCATTCAAATACATGTCCATAATATATTTCAGTAAGTCAAACACACGTATTAAATACATATGCAGTGCTCGTAAGACTTACTTTCGATTATTACGTTGTTGTGATTGAGAGCCTAAACTGTCTCGTATCTACTGTGAATACTAGGCTCATTGATATTGTCCCTTATCCATTAGGGATACAAGGCTCATCATACGTAGTAAGCCTTCAGCTCTTAATCACATTCTAAGCTTTAACCTCATTTTCGGTGGCTACTTAAGTCACAATTCTCATTATCTGATCATGTATTCATGTAATGAAATGCATCACACATATTCAATCAATCATTGTTTCAATCAGTCACATTCACAATCGGACCTTAGTCCGGCATTCAACAATCATGTTGAATAACACTTATTTCTTCACATTCACATACAAGAAACACTTTAAATATCACATTTATGCATCAGAAGTCTCGGACCTTCAGTGTTCGGAATCAGCACAATCAAGTCCACATTCAAAGATAACTCAGAACAAAATTTATAATAAACAAATAATTAAGTAAGACCATCTAGGTTACTCACAGATCACTCTAGAAGCTATTGCCTCGAAGTTCCAACAACGTCTGGATGTTGACATTCCAAATGCTCCTCTATATCATGCAAAATATATATTTAAACATATTACAAATTTGCACAATTATACACGTACTCATTTATGCATATATGTATACATATGAATTATGTACAATGTATGTTCAATGACAATCTTGGGTATCTTTCCATTATTCTCATCACATAATCACTCACAATGTTCTGAAACCCGGACCGGGCATCGAACCGGTGGTCTTATTGGTTACCGGTTTGACCGGTTCGACCGGTTCAACCACCGGTCGAACCGGTGTGACGTAATAATTATGCAATAATTAT
>JANVCQ010000002.1:18253004-18265636 GCA_025531925.1 Erythroxylum plowmanianum | reverse complement strand
TTTTTGAATTTTATTGGAATGTTGTTTTGAATGGAACCTTGGTTATTGTAGGGAACCAAGGGAATCCTACCCAAGAGTAAAGGGAAAGACAAGTTTGACTTGGTTTTTGCAAGCTAATTAGGTGGGTAATGTATTTATAGTTATTGTGTAATTGGGTAAATTCTTGCCATGTATGTGTATGTTATTTTTTTTTGCTTGGAATTGATTTGCGAGAAATTGAAATCATTGTGAATGTTTGGAAATGCATAGTGATTATATTATTCCTTGAAAAAGGTGATAACATTTTGAATTAGATAAAAAGAAGAAAAGCATGAAAGTTTGAGCAGTTGATAAAATGATTTTGAGCCTGATTATGTGCTTTTGTTTGGGCAAGAGAGGAATCCATTTCATTAGTCACATGCACGTTAACCCATAGCCTTCTCTCGGCTGTCCGCTTGAGGCCATGAGATCCTGAGAATTTGGACTCGTTTTGTTTACGGAGCAAACTTCGATTTCTCTGTTTCGTTCCACAAAACTCTCGAGCTATTTTGTTTGTGCATTTTATAATTGAATTGCTAAGTATGAATCATTTTTTAGTGTTATATGTTATGAATTTTGAGCTAAATTAATGAATGCTTAAATTGTTGAATATATATATGTACATGTACATATTCTTGACTTTGATCCATTGCCAATGATTATAAATATATTAACCGCTGAGCTGTGTAGCTCACCCCACTATTCCCTCTTCAGGTATAAAACAAGAAGGTTAGCAATCCTTGCAAGGAATCAGAAACTCCAAGATAGTATAAACTTTTGTAACTAAGTTAGTTCAATCACTTTTGGACAGCTTCATAAGCATGTTAAAACATTGAGCATCTTATATATGTTGTATTTGTGTTAAGCTTTTGTTTATAATGTTAATATGTAATTAAAGTTATATATGAGTTTTTGTTGATTTGGTAAAAGAGTTAGAACTGAAAAGTTTCACAGGTGTATGTGCATGTTTCTTTTTTAGTTGTTCATTTCAAAATCTAAGTCTTTTCTAGGTGTAGAAATCGTGTGCTGACTTCGGGGGAAAATCTGGATTCAATTGAGGCAAAATTAGTTAAAGTTGTCTTCTAGAAAGTTGTAGTTTATCCTTCTAGCTTTCCAACGATTTATAGTACAAAATTTTTGGACTTCTAGACTGAAAGTTATGGTCCATATAAGGGAAGATGTTTGAGTGTAAAATGTATCATCTATGATGACGTTATATCATCTATGAAGATGTATCTTCTGCTTTTTCATTCCTTCTGCTTTTTGTTATCTTCTGTGTTTTTCTTCTTTTATGATGACGTGTCGTCTGTGTTTTGCTTCTTCTGTGATGACATGTCGTCTGTGTTTTGCTTCTTTTGTGATGATGTGTCGTATGTGTTTTGTTTCTTCTGTGATGACGTGTCATCTGTGTTTTACTTCTTCTGTGATGACGTGTCGTCTGTGTTTTGTTTCTTCTGCGATGACGTGTCGTCTGTGTTTTGCTTTTTCTACGTTTGATCTTCTGCTTTTTCATTTGGTTTCATCTGTACCTATGGTCTACTCCATTTTTGACCCTTCAGATGATAGAATCTATCTTTGAGGTCTTTATAAAAGTTGTATATCTTGAAGTCCTCTTTCAAACCATCTAAAGAATTTCCTAATTTGATGTCTGTAAGGAAAGTTATGACAATTTTCCCCATTCATCTGTCTTTTTCCATTCGTTTGTTTTCTCCTTTGACTTCATCTGATCCTATCGTCCGCTCCATTTTTGCCCTTTCAGACGATAGAATCTGTCTTCAAGGTCTTCATAAAAGTTGTAGAAATTGAACTTTCAAACAATCTAAAGAACGCCCTAATAAAATGTCTGTAGGGAAAGTTATGACAATTTTCCCCATTCATCTGCCTTTTTCCATTCGTCTGCCTTTTCCTTTGGCTTCGTCTAATCCTATCGTCTGCTCCATTTTTTACCCTTCAGACGATAAAATCTGCCTTCAAGGTCTTCATAAAAGATGTAGATCTTGAAGTCCTCTTTCAAACCATCTAAATAAAACCTTAATCCGAGTTCTCTAGAGGGATTTTTTCCAAATTTCTAGAAATAGGTATAGTATGGTTGAGGGCAAGTACTGCTTCTATATTTGATTCTGAATGCTAGGCTCTAGAAGCGGGGTCCAGTACTTAATGTATTAACTACCCTATCTTAAGGTGTAAATAATTGTCCCTAGCCAAATTAAATGGCAATGATTAAGTAATCTCTCAATCTATAGAATCAGTCCACCAATTCAAGTAGTTATAAGGTTATCCTATGGGTAATCAACTAATTAGCCAAGATCTCTCTCTAACTAATCAATTAACTTGATGAATGTAGGTCTATAGAGTGCTAATTCTCATCGTATAGCCCTACACACTTTACCCAACTAAATTTCTCAATATATTGGAAGGTATAAACTCAACATTCATAAAAAAAACATCATTCATTCAAATCAACAAAGTAGGAGTTCAATAAGTAGTTCAAAAGTAATCTCTAAAAATAACTCAGCCACTCATAATGTCATTAACATCCCCAACAAGTAGAAAATCCATAATAAAAATACTAGAAGAGAAAAATGGAATAAGAATTAGATGATGTAAACTCCTCTTTTTTGCCCAAATATGGAAAATCTAGAGTTAGTGTGCTCTTTGCCCAATTTGGAATGGAAATCTTGATTCTCTACCCCCCTCTAGGCTCTGAATTTGTTTTTTTGGCTCAAGGAGGTAAGTTTTCACAACACCACTCTTTATCCCTAGGGATTTTTGCCCTTATATAGCCACAAGAACTTAAAAATAGGTGAAACCTGTGTCTCTTTGGGTTAGGGATCCCACGATCATGGGAATTAGCATGAATCCCACAATTGTGGGTTTTTATCTTATAATTCCTCCACTTCTCTTCTCCTCTCTTGGTCCCTAACTCAATCACAAAGGTGGCTACCCTCCATTCCTACATCAAAATGATCAATTCTTACCCTAAATCAACATGAAATATAAAAGAAAAACCATGAAGGTCAAACTAAACAAAAACATACAAAATAAGTCCTAAAACACAACAATAATAACGTATTATGCAAGAAACACATGCCAAATACTTAAAAAAAACACACACTAATGCACAACTATCAACTTCCCCACACTTAAATCTTTGCTTGTCCTTAAGCAAAATCAAATACAACCAATCAATTCCATAACTTCATTTTCAAAAAGATCAAAACATGCAATCCCTCAAGTTTGGCCAACTCAAATGTCAAGCTACTACACATATTATGACTACTTTTCATTAGTGTACATAAGCAAACTGAACTTATGGTACCATCACTCCAAGGTAAGTATAAACACAAAATGAATCTTCCTAACAGTTTCACTCATTTCTCTCAAGTGTTTGATGGTTAGTGTTTCACTCAAGCTACCTATAGGAAACTACACTACCATAGGCTTGCTAATACACCAATTCTCCTCTACAATGATTACATGCATAAATGGATCAAAAGGACTTGCTTCGGGTTGTAATGTGGTAAGGGTTAAGGTGGGTTAAACAAGGTAAAAGGTTTAACATAAGCATTCATAAAGTAATAAGTGAACAAAGGGATAACAAAACATATTTATGAGATACACAAATGTAAATATACTATTACTCCACACTTATTGATGCTACTAAAATGTTCTTTCTTTTTTTCTTTTTTCTCTTTTTTTCAACAATTGAAGAAATAATGAACAAAATAGTAACTAAATGCAATGTGATCCATGAGTAGAAGTATCACTTAACTCATCTCGAAAAAAAGATACAAAAATCCCAAACTAATGCATCACTTAATACTCTACTAAACTTGTGAATAGGTAGGCTAATGGGGTTTTGGGTTTTAAAATGTGGGGTGTTTTTAAGAGAAAAAGGGTTAAGATTCAACGGGGGTAGCAAGGGGTAATAAAAGTAGGTAATTTAAGCCAAAGGTTAACACAAAAAGGGCCTTGATCATCTCTATTAAGCATGTATCCAGTAGACTCAAACCGATTCAAAGCAAGTTATGAAGGTAATAACCTAAGAAAGCATCACATAAACAAATAAATAAAATGACTATAGATGGAGTCATATAGGCTCAATCCTCACTTTGGCTCAAATGAAAATTCGTTATGTGTCTTTACACTACCTCATTGCTTAAGTGCCAAATTTTGAGTAAACTTATGCAACCAACTACTTTTCATCACTCAACATTGTTCACTCTTTACTCAAGTAGCTTAGTCCAAGTTTAAGTATGCATTCAATCTCATTCCAACCAGCATGACAAAATCTCATGGAAAAATAAATCAAAATGATTCAAGTGTAGTTCCATTGCTAACATAAAATAACATAAAACAATAACCTAATATTCCTAAAACATGCATCCTAATTAACAAAATGCAAACAGTGACTAAAACAAACTAAAACAATGCAATTGACAAAGCAAATGTCACCTCCCCACACTTAGACAACATATTGTCCTCAATGTGACAAGGCAACCATGAAAGGAAACTAAAACACAAAACACAGCATAAAACAAACAAGCAAGTAAAACAACTAACAAGGTAAATAAAACAACGTAAAAAGTAAATGGTAAGAAAGTTTCATGGAGATTGTGGCGGCAAAGGCGTAAGGGGAAGGGACTTCAATGTTCTTCATCCGGATGAACTTGAGGAATTTGTTTTTGATGTATCGCTACTCCTTATGCACTTATCTCATCTGGGTGTCGAGCTCATTAATTTGCAGTGTCATTTGTTAATGGTTTTGACCATTTGGATGAGGATTTGCTAGAACTTATCGACATCTACTGCTAAGGTTAATTCATATTCAATTGCTTCTTCTTGGAGCTCCGAGGGAACATGAGAGGAGGATGGTTGAGAAGTGGCTGCGTCCTTGCCCTTTCTGTTCTTAACAGTAATATGCATCTAAGGATTTCGAAGTTCCATAAAATGGGGTTCCAAAATTTCAGAGCATCTCAAATAAGGTATATCAAACATATCAGGTCTACCTATGCATAAAGCTAAAGCAGTAACAATGTAAGTCGTGCCAAAATATGAGCTTTTCTTAGTAATGGAACCCACAATAGATCGAAAAATGAGATAAGGGGTATCCACTTTAATTTTACGATCCATGCACCAAAGAAAGAAAAGTTTCTTAGCCAAACACTTGTCACTTTAAGTTTTGTTAAGAACAATTAGGCTCATAAACTTGTAAAGAAGTAATTGCTCGATGCTATAAATCAAAGTGTTGAGTGCATTCCTAGAGTCAAAAGTATTTTCACCCGTAAGGATCTTCCAATAATCATCCACATTAAAATCGTCATGGTCATCCAAAACTTTGGTGTTACACAATTCAAAGAGCGCATGAATGAAAGCATAATTCAGCCTATATGCATGGCTACCTATCCTAAACCAGAATGTGCCCATTTTAGTATTGTAGCACATAGTGGTGAAAAATTCTAGTCATCATGGGGTATGTCAATACATCACAATGAATTAAATGACCCCAACTAATATTTGCAATTGATCTTTTAATGTTATGCCTTAGTCCTAGAGTTTCTAACAGGTTAAAATCAAAGTACCTAGGAGGAAATAATTCTCTATCCTTAAAATCCTAAAATCTCATACCTTCTTCTTCTGAAAAAATAGGGAATAGGGCATGAAAAGTGGTCATCATATCACGTTTACCTTCTTTGGAGATTTGGAGGTGTAGTTGGTCAATTGGTTTACAAGCTATAAGCTTCCTTGAAGCCATTTAAGGAGAAATACCTTCAAAAAGAGTTAAGAGAGAGATTAGCATGTTTTTTAGAGAGAAAGAGCAAAAAACTTACCAAATCCTTAGATTCTTGAGTGGGTAATGTGAAATAAGTGTTAAGAGAGTGAATAATGATGGAAAAAGTGAAGATAACACCAATATTTGGGGGAAAGATGAAGTATTTATAAGGTTTAGGAGAGCGGGTGTTGGTTTTAGAGTGAGAGAACGTGAGAAGATGAAGAAAGAAGAAAGAAGGAGGGATTTTTAAAATCCTTCAACTGGGGAACCCATGATCGTTAGAATCCCTATTCTTCCCACGATTGTGGGTTAAGGCTCTAGAAAGTTTCTGAAGAGCCTTCCCATGCTCGTGGGAAACAAACCCATTCCCATGATCATGGGCACTATACAAACACCCAATCTTAATTTTCCAACTTTTTAGCCCTCTTCCAAGCTTAGCATGCATTCCCAACATTCTAGCAACTTGCAAACACATTAAAATCACCCAACCAATAAGAAATTTTAAGAGAAAGCAAGTTAAAACTCAAATAAAAACCTAAGTAAACACCTAGAAATCATAGCAAACTCAAACCAAGCATATTCAAAACCAAACAAATCAAACAAAGAAGTAAACAAAGACAAGCAAAAGAAAGGTAAACATGCTAAGTTAAGGTCATTAGATTGACCATTCCACATGCATTCATGAAAGTGTGAAAGAAAGGAAAGAGATGACTTCCCTTTCTTGTGAGTATGTCCCTCTATAATATGGCTTGCATCTATGCCCATTGACCTTGAATGCTTCACCCTTGTCATTTTTCAACTCCAAAGCTCCGTAGGGAAACAATTGAAGGATCTTGAAGGGTCCACTCCATCTTGACTTGAACTTTTTGGGAAATAACCGAAGTCATGAATTGAATAAAAGAACTAAGTTCCCACTCTTAAACTCTTTCTTTTTAATGTGAGCATCATGCCACTTTTTTTCTTTTTTTTTACAACTTAGCATTTTCATAAGCTTCAAATATCAACTATTCCAATTCATCAAGTTGTAACAATCTTATAACACCCCACTCTCATCTGACACATGCACGTATGCCCTTCGGATACATATGCACATGCCCGATAGAAATGATGTGTTAGCTATTTCACCTTCACTTTATAAAATGGCATCGTAAGCTAAATCATAAATTACACATTGTTCTAAAAGCTAAAATTTCCTCATTTTATATCATAAACCATAAGTTACATTTTAGCATTATGTTCAACATCCATGTTTACATAATATTATCCTATGAGCATCAACAACTCAGTCTACATAGTACATGTTTACATAACATCATCCTATGAGCATCAACAGCTCAGTCTACATAATATGCTACATAAATGAGGAATCACAAAAGATAACGCAAACTATTCCTTTAGTCCAATCTGACCGACCTTTGAGCCATATCTGATCTGCACAAGTTATACAAAATCATTTTTATGCAGTCTTAGAAGCTAGGTCGTCGCTCTTGAACCTGAAATTGTCAACGTTATATTTTTGATAGGCTTTGTGAACTCAGTAGAGTAACCATCCTTGATGGTTCACTCTTGTCATACCACAAACAACAAATCATGTTATTATGTAACTCATATCAACTTGTCTTTTATCAAGTAATATCGCATAACACCTGATCACATTTGTCATACTTTAAAAAAGCAAAATTCAAACATTTCATCATTTCAGTACAATTTTACAGAACATATATATTGAAAAATTATCACATATTTCATACACAAAGTTCTCAAAACATCGCAATCATTCAATTTATTTAGATTATATGTGTATGCAATGTTATGAGACTCAATTTCATTTATTTCATTTTTGTGACTGTGTGCCTTTTTCACTGTCCTATATTCGTTATAGATACTGGGCTCTTTCATACTATCCCTTATCCATCTGAGATACAGGGCTCTTTGTATACATTGAATCGTAGACACTAATCACAAGTTTCTAAGCTTTAAGCTCTTTTTTCACTGGCGACATTAGTCACAACTGCCTTTATATTTCAAGCATTGGAATAAGATGCATTCCTCAATTTCAGTTATCACGTTTGATCAATTACATTTACGTTCATGTTCTTATTCATAATAATCATCGGACTAGGTCCAACATGAACATTCAATTTGAGAATCATGTAGTCAATCTCATTCACATTCAAGTAGCACTTCTAATGTTTTAATCATGCATCAAAACTCCTCGAAAATTTCATGTTCGAAATTCAATACACATTCATCAATATCAAATTCAATTTAGTAACAAGTCAAGGTGAGACCATCTTAGGTCACTCACAATTGCTCCCTTTCACTTATTGTCTTGAAGTCCTAGCAATGTCAGGAAGCAATTGTTCTACTTGCTCTTTTAAATGCAAACAAATATATTTTCATATTACTATATGGCTCATTTAACTAAATAATCATATTTATAAATGTATCATGTAGTATGCATGTTCAATGAAAAATTCTCGAGTATATATATCTTGAATAAGCTGATTCAAACTTTAATTTTTTTTCTATATTTTCCAGAATTCACACACTCATTAATCATTCATTTTTTCTCAAAACCCACTTTTGGATCAACTTTGCATGATCATTATGACAAGGAAGATGGAGTTTTTAGACAACACTTCCTTCTAAACAATTGTTCCCCTATGTTTCCAATTTCTAATAACACTAAGATTATACAATTTGGTTCATTATTCCACGAGTTATGCTCAAAATACTACATACTGAGTACATTTGAAATTTTGGCTAAGGCATGATCATGCGCTCTCAGTTTTACAACTCATATATTTCAATTCCAATATCCAAAAATTACAAACTTCATATCAATTGAAAGATAACAGAATAAGTTACAATTTTTGTGAAGACAACTTCGTCTGATTCGGCCGACATCAATACAGTCGATCTAGTAACAATAGGACATGATTTATGTCATAGGTAGTGCTACAACCTAAGCCAATACTCAATTTCATGCCAGATTTTGAAATTCTTAGAAACAGAATTAAAATTAGACTTCTTTAACAAAGTTGTGTCCATATGCCTCTAGTTTATTATGAATTAAGAATCAACTTATTTGGAAATATACGGATCAATATATAGCCAAAATACCAAAGCATGTTTGATGAAAATATTCCAGTAGACTTCCTCACTTTCATCAAATCAATCTTTTTCAAATCAATTAGGATGGCTCTAAATTTTTATGGAGCGGAAAACCAATGTCTTAGGAATGTATTGGCTCAATTTTCAAGTCATTTTGAGGTTAGGAGGCAAAGTTATAGTCAAACAAATCCAAACTATTCAGTTTGAGAAGCATTGTTGGCTATGCAACCATAGTGCACAATCATGCACTCCAATTCCAAAAATTGCAGATTTTCTTCCTTCTTCTTCCTCTCTTCCACTTACCCCATCATCTCTAATTTATAGTTTCACATTTACCTCTTTATTTCAACTTACTCTAAAACAACTCAAAATGTAAGATTAAATTCAAACATGAAAACAAGGTTCATACGGACATCACCATTTTTTTTGCTCTCTCTCTACTTTAATTTTGTTTTAATGCTTGCAGAACCTATATTCATACAGTTTTACCTCACATTTTTCTGCTATTACTTTAGTTAACTTCAAATAATCACAACATCAAAAATAGAATGTCATACACAGCTATTTAGTTTCTACACAATGTCTATTTCACATCATTTTCATATAATTCATTTTTAACATCACCGAAGCTACCCTTCATGCATGAATTCACTTCCAACACTAAAATATCAGCAAAAATCACTTACTTGATTCAACAAGGTTTCCAGTAGTGAGAGTGAATCAAATGCTCAAACATAAACAACTAGTTGATTTGGTGAAGTGTGAGCAAAGAAAGAGTTTTGGTCATGAGTAATTTCGGTGAAGACAAGAATTGAGTGTTGGTAAAGGTATTTTTGGTGAACACAAGAAGAGAGTTGATGAATTTTCCATTCAAAACACTTGCTACATGTCCTCCTTGCATGTAATACATTTGTCACCGAAATAAGACTGCCACATGTCACACTTATATTTGTCACTTATTTTATATTTTTCCTAGTTCAAAATACCCCAAAATTTTGAGAATTCGCTAAAATTCACCAAAACTTCCAAAATAATCACAATACTCTCCAAATAAATTTTCAACATAAATAATCCACAATTCACATTTTAATCGCATTTATAAATCAGTTATACCTGAAAAATATCAATGAATGCATGTACAATTATTTTGATGAGCCTAAAATAAATATTCACATGATATGCCATATGATGCATGAAATGTACTTCTAGCTTCTCAATATACACTATTCCAGGGTCCTATCCCTTAACATGGGATATTAGGATGTTACAAATCTCTTCTCATTGGTAAGCTTTCAATCCATATTCAACTTTTGAATTGCCCAATAGGCTCTATGCTCTAACTCCAAAGGTAAATGGCAAGCCTTGCCATACATAATTCTATATGGAGTAGTACCTATGGGTGCCTTGAAGGTTGTCCTATACGCCCAAATTGTATCATCTAACTTCAAAGCCCAATCTTTCCTTGAAATGCTCACTACCTTCTCTAAAATCTTCTTCAACTCTCTGTTCACCACCTCCACTTGGCTACTCGTTTGTAGATGATAAGGAGTCGCCACTCGATGATGCACATTATATCTTTTCAATAGAGCTTCAAAGGGTTTGTTGCAAAAATGACTCCCTCCATTAGTGATGAGAACTCTTGGATTTTTTATCTCCTGCTATATCACTCTCGGTACTCCAAATCTAGTGAAAATCTTCTTGACAAATCTTTGCACCACTTTGCCATCATTGGTTGGAGCAACTACGGCTTCAACCCACTTTGAAATATAATCAACTCTAACCAATATGTCTTTGTTGCCTAAAGAGAATGGGAATGTCTCAAAAAATCCAAGCCCTGTACATCAAATATTTCCACTTCTATGATGTTCGAAAGTGGCATCTCATCCTGCTTTGATGTGTTGCCCGCTCCCTGACATCTATCACACTGTAGCACAAAGTTTTGGACATCCTTGAATAAACTTGGCCAATAGAACCCACATTACAAGATACAAGTTGTCGTCTTGTTTACTCCATAGTGTCTTGCATACATTGAACTATGAAATTGAGTCAAAACGTCAGGCTTTTCATCTTCATGGACACACCTGTAAATCACATTGTCAATACAAATTTTATATAATACAAGTTCATCCTAAATCTAGCAAGAACACTAGAATAAGAAACACTTCCTTTGTTTATATGAGAGATCAGAAAGAAGAATAACACCTGAGAGGTAGTTTGCAATATCTGCAAACCAAGGGAAAAAAGAACTTTCTACCATCATTAAAGCTTCATCAGGAAAGCTTTCCTCAATTTCCTCTTCTTCTTTATCGTGCCCCCTTCAAGTTATGATAGGTGGTCCGCTATAATATTTTCTTCTCCCTTCTTATCTTTAATCTCAGTGTTGAATTCTTGGAACAGAAGCACCCACCAGATGAGCCTAGCCTTGACATTCTTCTTAGCAAAGAGATAACGTAACGTCGCGTGATCTGTAAAAACAATAATTTATGATCCCAAAAGATAAGAATGAAATTTCGCATATGCAAATACCACTACAAGCAATTCCTTCTCAATAGTGATGTAGTTCAGTTGTGCTCCTGTCAAGGTTTTGCTTGCGTAGTAGATGGCATGCAGCCTCTTCTCCTTCCACTGGCCAAGTACACAACCAATAGCATGGTCACTTGCATCACTCATAATCTCGAAGGGAAGAGACTAATTTGGTGATGTCAAATTGGGTGTTGTTGTAAGTGCCTTCTTTAACTTGTTAAAAGAATCCAAACAATCATCATCAAACACAAAAGGCACATCTTTAACTAATAAATGAGTCAAGGGTCTAGCAATAAGAGAAAAATCCTTAATGAACCACTTGTAGAACCCTACATGACCAAGAAAAGCTTGGTTTCCCTTGACGTTGATAGGAGTTGGTAGCTTTTCAATCACTTCAATCTTAGATCAATCTACCTCAATCTCTCTATGTGAGATCTTATGACCCAATACAAGTGAAAGTGGTCTTCTCTTGGTCTTCTGGGTATATAAACACTTGATTGTACCCTGAATATCCATCAAGAAAACAGTAAAAAGAATAACCAACCACCCTCTCAATCATTTGGTCCACAAAAGGTAAAGGAAAATGGTCTTTCTTAGTGGCCAAATTGAGCTTCCTATAATCAATACACACTCGCCAACCTTTAATGGTCCTAGTAGAAATCTTTTCGCCATGTTCAACCTCCATCACTATCGTGTCACCCTTCTTAGGCACACATTGCACTAGACTCACCCACTCACTATTTAAAATGGGGTAAATAATCCCCGCATCCAAAAGCTTCACTACCTCTTTCTTCACAACCTTTTACATGTTTAGATTTATCCTTCTTTGCCTTTTCCTCATTGTCTTGCATCTTTCTTCAAGGTTAATCCTATGCATCACCACATTAGGCCTAATCCCCCTAATATCAGAGATTTGCCACCCTATGGCTTTCTTCCTCTTCTTAATTATCTCCACCACTTTGTCTTCTTGCTCACAATCTAATCAGTTGGAGATAATGATGGGTTGGGTATGCTTCTTACCTAAAAAGGGGTATCTCAAATGGGAAGGTAAGGCTTTAAGCTCTAAAGTAGGTGGCTTAACAATGGAGGGTGGTGTGGGTGTATCTGCTCTCTCCAACTTTTTTTGTAGCATCCCACTCCCACGAGACCCGAACCCGACATCGACGGTGATATCCGAGTCCGCGACCCGCGAGGGCGGTAT
>JANVCQ010000002.1:18239173-18252904 GCA_025531925.1 Erythroxylum plowmanianum | reverse complement strand
TGTTCACGCATCGGAGGTCGGATTCGCATCGATTTGTCAGAAATTTGTATCGGTTCGAATTCGTTTTCGTTTGTTTCCGAATTCGATTCGCTTCCGTTCATCATTTCGTATTTGACATATTTGTCCTTTCGTTTTCGTTTTGATCCGAGCTAGCGCTTTTGCTTTTATTTCCGTTTTTCGAGCCCTTCGATTGGCTTTTGAATTCGTTTCGCCTTCGATTCTTCTGCTTCTGCAAACTCTTTAGTCTTTTCGTTTCCGCTTTTCCGGTTGGGGTCCGATTTCGAGATCGGGTCCCAACATAGCCCATACTCCGAATCAAGTGGGGTATAGTATAGTAAAAGGATGAATTACACGGTAATTGTCTATAGAAGGGTTCGTAAGTCAGATAATTAACTATCAAAGAGTTTGTGTGTTAATCCACTTATATTTCAGTAAATTGGCATAATGAAACCCTTCATGATATGCTCAAATTAAGAGTTAATTCAAGTGTCCAAAATCGGGAACCTAAGGGTCACACGTATAAAAGATTGGATGAAAAACAAAAAACAAAGTGTGTATGGCTGTTTTTAAGTAGGCCACAATCATGGCTTATAGGCCACAATCGTGACTAAAGGTAATGCTATAATTTAAGTAGGCCACGATCTTGACCGAAGGTTTGACAGTTGACAAATAAGTGAGTTCTTCACTTATGTCTGATGAGCTAAGTAGTCAAAAACACATTTAAGTGAGAGGATAAGGGGTCTAGAAAAGTTCTAAAGTGAGAGAGAAGTGGTCTTGAGTCTTCTTTATTTAATTTATGCAATTATTGCATGAATCTAATTGCATGCAAGATATTCTTGATTTATCTCTCTATTTGACCATCTTCTTAAACGCTTCAGGTTTGGTGTTCTAACTACCCTTACACACCGCTTATTCTTCATTTTGTGTGTTCTTGGGTGATCAAGGAAGGATTTGGTGTTTGCTACAACCCAAACAAGGAGAAGACTTAAGAAAGGAAAAGTATCGAAAAGGTACAAGTGTTAAAATTTCATGTTTTTATGATATGAAAACTGTATTCATGTGTTTTGGAATTTCGGGGAAATTACAAGTAGGAATTTAGATTCCAACTCTTCCGTTACATTATTATGCATGAATCCATGTCTCCCCCCGAACATAACCTAGGTTACATGACCTGCGCTTATATGACTATTTCTTAGATTGGTTTGTTTTCCTAATTCATAATGTGGCTATCCAACTAAATCTAAGGATGTCTCATAGTTGTGAGTGGTCTATGAGACACCTTGTCACAACTGTGAGTTAATGCTCACTACTATAACAAGTTGATTTCTTAGCTGTTAGTCCCCCATTCCTTCATTTCTATACTTTAACTTGTCGCCTCTTCTTCTACTCTTTCTCATTCCTGCTCTATGAAGACAAAGGATTGTGAATCTCTAGAAAACGGCTCAAATATTGTGTTTTCATATCACTTTAGTTTTATTGCTTCCAAATTGTAACTAAGACCATGTATGAACTAAAGTGAGTATCTTAAGCATTTTCATATCATTAATCACTAAGTGTAATGGATTAAATGTATAACCAATTAAACATATATCAATTTCCCCCACACTTAGCTTTTGACCGTCCTCTAGCAAAACATCATATTCAAAATCATAGACCCATAACATTTACCCATTTCCTATATTTCCTAAGAATACATAATCATAAGCAAAGATGAATAACTTTCAAAAACCATAGCAAGAACTCAACATTCAATGCTTTTACTAATGATCAATTTAATCGTATACTTGGACAAATTGTGTTTAAGTAAGATATATTCACAGGTACATTTAATACTATTCATGATCATGACATTCTACAACTTTTCAAATCATTTCATTTCTCCACCACTAAGAGTCACATGCATGATCATGAATCAAGGACTTTTCAAGGTTGTAATGTGGACAAGGGTAAAGTGAGATATATTTAGGTAAAGTAGCATAAAAGCAATCAAAGTTAGTGAATCAAGAAAAAAACTCAATATACCATCAAGTGTAAAAACTAACATTCACTCACAATTGTGTACATCAGCTATGACAAATGCAAAAACCATATTTCTTAGCTCAAATTTAAGCTCTCACACCACAAGCCACATCAAACATATATCACTCACAACAATTGATTATAAACAATAGTTATTAATCTAGGACCAATAGTTTCTAGGAGAGGTTTGAGAACAATAAATTAATGAAGTATGTTCAATTGAGTGTAGGTCGAGATTAAACCAAAGAACTGAACTCCCAACAAATTCATTACTTTCTTCATTTTCAAATGTTTTCTTTAATTTGTTTTTTAATTTTCTTATATGAAATCAACCAAAAGCCCCCAATAAAAAAAACATAAACATCAATTATTTTCATTTCAAAAGCTTTACACCCACTCTTTATGGATCTACCTAGACTCACCACTGCTATAGTTGTAGGTATAATTATTTTGAGTAGTGTTATGACACACTATGTCAATGAATTTTTTGTAGAAGCATTAGATAACTCTTACTAATTATCAATTCCACCATAATTAAAGGATAGTTATGGCAAATGATCCTTCGCTTCAAATCTTAACTCTTCCAATTCATCAAGTTGTAACTACCTCTTCTCACCTACAAGCTTCCAATCCATATTCAACTTTCGAATTGCCCAATAAGCTCTATGCTCCAACTCCAAAGATAAATGGCAAGCCTTGCTATAGATAAGTCTATATAGAGTAGTACCTATGGGTGTCTTCAAGGCTATCCTATACGCCCAAAGTGTATTGTCCAACTTCAAAGTCCAATCTTTCCTTGAAGTGTTCACTTCCTTCTCCAAATCCTTCTTTAATTCTCTATTCATCACTTCTGCTTAGCCACTCATTTGTGGATGGTAAGGAGTCGCCCCTTGATGATGCATATTATATCTTTTCAATAGAGCTTCAAAGGGTTTATTGTAAAAATGACTCCCTTCATCACTGATTATTGCTCTAGGCACTCCAAATCTAGTGAAAATCTTCTTGATAATTCTTTGCACCACCTTACCATCATTGATTGGAGTAGCTATAACTTCAACCCACTTCAAAACATAATCAACTCCAACCAGTATGTATGTGTTACCTAAGGAGGATGGGAATGGTTCCATAAAATCTAAGCCCCACATATCAAATATTTCCACTTCCATGATGTTCGAAAATGGCATCTCATCCCGCTTAGATATGTTGCTCACTCTCTGACATCTATCACACTGTTGCATAAAGTTTCAGTGCATCCTTGAACAAACTTGGCTAATATAACCCACATTTAAAGATAGGAGCCGCAGTCTTGTTCGCTCCGTAGTGTCCTACATACACTAAACTATGACATTGAGTCAAAACGTCAGGCTTTTCATCTTCAGGGACACACCTATGAATCACATTGTCAGTACAAATTTTATATAACACAGGTTCATCCCAAATGTAGCGAGAAAACTGGAATAAAAAATGCTTCTGTTGTTGATAAGAAAGATCAGAAGGAAGAATACCACCTGAGAGGTAGTTTTCAATATCTAAAAATCAAGGACGAAAAGGATTGTTTACCATCATTAAAGCCTCATCAAGAAAACTTTCCTTAATTTCCTTTTCTTCATAGTTCCCCCTTTCAAGTGGTGATAGGTGGTCCACTACAACACTTTCTGTTCCCTACCTGTCTTTAATCTCAATGTTAAATTCTTGGAGCAGAAGCACCTACCGAATGAGCCTAGCTTTGGCATCCTTCTTGGTTAAGAGATAACTTAACAATGCATGGTCTGTAACAACAATAACTTGTGAGCACAAAAGATAAGAACAAAATTTCTCACATGCAAATACCACTACAAGCAATTCCTTTTTAAAGGTGGTGTAATTCAGTTGTGCTCCCATCAAGGTATTGCTTGCGTAGTAGATGGCATGCAACCTCTTCTCCTTCCGCTAGCTAAGTACATAACTAATAGCATGGTCACTTGCATCACACATAATTTTGAAGGGAAGAGACCAATATGACGCCTCAAAATCGATATTATTATAAGTGCCTTCTTTAACCTGTTAAAAGAATCCAAGCAATCATCATCAAACACAAAAGGCACATCTTTAACTAATAAATGTGTTAAAGGTCTAGCCATAAAAGAAAAATCCTTGATGAAAAGTCTGTAGAACCTTGCATGACCAAGAAAAGCTCAGATGCCCTTGATGTTAATACTAGGTGGTAGCTTTTCAATCACTTTAGTCTTAGCTCAATCTACTTCAATCCCCCTATGTGAGATCTTATGACTCAATACAATTCCCTCTTAGACTATGAAATGACACTTCTCTTAGTTCAAGACTAGATGAGACTCCTCGCATCTTTGTAGCATTCTGTCTAAATTAAACAAGCAATGATCAAAAGAATATCCAAAGGCAGAGAAGTCATCCATAAACAACTCCACGATGTTCTCATTCATGTTCAAAAAAATGGCCATCATACACCTTTAGAATGTGGCAGCTACATTGCATAAACCAAAAGGCATCCTCCTATAAGCGAAAGTCCCATAAGGACTAGTGAAAGTGGTCTTCTCTTAATCCTGTGGGTATATAAACACCTAATTGTACCCTAAGTATCTATCAAGGAAATAGTAAAATGCATGGCCAACCACCCTCTCTGTCATTTGGTCCATAAAAGGTAAAGAGAAATGATCTTTCTTAGTGGCCAAATTGAGCTTTTAGTAATCAATACACACTCTCCAACCTATTAAGGTCCTAGTAGAAATCTTTTCACCTTTTTCATTCTCCATCATTGTCATGCCTCCCTTCTTAGTCACACACTGTACCAAACTCACCTATTCACTATCTAAAATGGGGTAAATGATCCTTACATCCAAAAGCTTCACTACCTCCTTCTTCATAACCTCTTGTTTGTTTGGATTTAACCTTCTATGTCTCTCCCTCACTATTTTACATCCTTCATTTAAGTTAATCCTATGTATCACCATATTGCGGCTAATCTCCCTAATATTATAAATTTGCCACCCTATGGCTCTCATCATCTTCTTAATGGTCTCCACCACTTTCTCTTTTTACTCACAATCTAATTGGTTGGAGATAATGATGGTTAGGGTATGGTTCTTACCTAAAAAGGTATATCTCAGTGGGAAGGTAAGGGTTTAAGCTATAAAGTGGGGGGCTTAATAAGAGAAGGTGGTGTGGGTGTAGTTGTTCTCTCCAACTTCTCCTTCTCAACTCCCTCACATAATTCCTCTTCTCTCACATTCTCATCCCTGTGTACTTCAATAACTTCAATAACTTCTTCAACTTCCTTCACACACTCATCCACAACATCAATCTTTATACATCCAATACCATCCATTGACTTCTTTAAATATTTAGACATGTTAAATTCAACCTCTTCATCACCAATTCTCAAAACAAGTTTTCCTTTATGCACATCAACTAATGCCCTACCAGTATTCATCAAGTGCCTATCCAAAATCAATGGATAATTTCTATCGGCTTTAAAATTTAGCACAACAAAATTAACATGAATTATAAATTCAAAGTCACCAACAACACATGACATAGTAAAACTCCCTGGATCTTATAGTTTTGAAGGCATTATGCTTGAGATGATCGAGCTACAATTCTCTGTCAAGGTTATTGTCTGATTGTCCTCCCAGGTGCTTTTATATGTGAGTATGTCCTTAAGAAACTTCACATACTTAGGCATACACTCCAAGGCTTCCACCAGTGATAAATTAATCTGAAGCTTCTTCAGCTTCTCCATAAACTTGGAAAACTGAGTGTCTACTGATGTTGTCTCACCCTTTGTGGATATAGAAGTTTAGGCTTAGAGGGTAGTGGTGGTACATATGGCCTCTCTTCTACTTTCTCTTCTTCTATCTCCTTACCTTTCTCCTTTGTTTGACTCTCATTTTACACACTTGGCTCCTCTAGTTGCTTGCCACTCCGAAGTGTGATGGCCTTAAGTTATTCCTTTGGGTTGTCTTCAGTGTTGCTTGGTAGGCTACCTACATTTATAGAAGACAAAGCGATAGCAAGTTGACCTACCTGAACCTCTAAGTTGTAGATGGAGAAGGCATGGTTCTTCAAGATTTGGTCAAATTTGGCATCCTGGCTCACAAATATCTGCTTCTGATTCTCTTCCTACCTTCTTTGACTTTCCTCTTGGCTTGAGAATTTGGATCCTAATACGTCTATTAACTTTTCCATTTTTCTCTCTAAAGACCCAAAACGGTCTTGTTGAAATTTGGGTGGTCCTTGTGTTTTGCTTGGTCACCTGTATTATTAGTACTCCAAGAAAAATTTGGGGGGTTTTTCCACCCCGGATTATAAGTGTTAGAGTATGGATTGTTACCTCGAAGTGGTTAGCCCAAGTAATTTACCTATTCTATGCTACTATCTCCTAACAAGAAGCATTCTACTATGTAATGGTTGTCCTACCCACATAACTCACAGTGGACCTGTATGGCTTTGGCTGTGGGTGAAGAAGCTCCTTGCATATTGTTCAATTGCCTGATGAGGGTGGTCATCTAAGCTTGCAAGGCTATAATAGAACCAATTGGAATCATGCCTTTTTATTCCTTTGTGCCTTTCCTACTCCTTTCATTTGACCACATGCAACTATTACTTGCTAACTCCTTCAAAAGACCATGAGCCGCCTCAATGGTTTTCCTCATCAACAACCCTCTAGCAGTTGCATCTATTGTCCCTTTTGTAGTCTGATTCACACCATTATAAAATGTTTGTAGTAAGAACTCCCTTGGAAGGTTGTACTATGGGTAGCTTCTTTGCAACTCTTTGAACCTCTCCCAAGCTTCATATAATGACTCCTCATCAAGTTGTTGAAAGTTTGTAATTTTCTTGGTGATCCACATAGTCTTTGTCAACGGAAAGTACTTGGCAAGGAAGGCTTGGGCCACTTGCTCCCATGTACTAATCTGAGTGCACTAAGTGAGTTGTACCATGCCTTGGCTCGATCTCTCAAAATGAATGGAAATAATCTAGGCCTTACAACATCATCAGACATCCCTTGGAATTAAAAAGTGTCGCATATCTCCAAAAATTTTTCTAGGTGGGCATTGGGAACTTCAGTTGATAACCCATAGAATTGAGGAGTATATTTAGGAGTGCCGGGTTGATTTCAAAATTTTTTGTGGTGACTGGAGGCCTTGCAACTCCTTGTGGACTAAATCCATGCCTCATAAAAGCCATCAATGTTCTCTCGGCCCCTCCTTGTTCTCTTTTTTCTGCCATATTTGTTTAAAGATTTTCTTCGCACTTTGCTTTCCTTAACCTCCTTTCTTGACTTGTAATATCAGAAAATTTTTCTTCAAAAGCTTCGTCGGACCTTCTTATGCTCCTTGTGTTACCTATAAATACATAAGGAAAAGTATCGAACATTGTCAAATCAAAGTTACCCAAACTAAACAATATACTAAATAAACAATCCCTAACAATGGTGCTAAAAACTTGTTAATTGCAAAACCAATTCACTAGTTTTACACTCAAAATTGTAAGTATATAGGGTGTAACTTGTAGTAAAGAACATATATCGATCCCTCAGATATTGTATTTAGATGCTACTTAATTCAGGTTGCTTTATTTAAGAACCAATTTTAATAAATATAAGCTAAAAATTAAACTAAATCAAACAACTAATAATGAACAAATGATAAAGCAAAAGTGCAGAAACTTAGAATTCAAGATTTAACAATTATAGATCACTTTTTCCCTATCTCATCTCCCTCCTACCTTATTAATGAATTTATGTCACCTAAGATGTCCTAATGTATTAAATACCCTCTCTCAAGGTGTAATTAATTATCCCTAGCCAAATAAATGGTAATGATTAAGCAATCTCTCAATCTACAAAATTAATCCACTAATTAAACTAGTTATCAAGTTATCCTATGGGTAATCTAACTAATCAATTAACTTGATGAATGTAGGTCTATAAAGTGCCAATTCTCATTGTACAACCCTATACAATTTACCCAAATAAATTTCTCAATATATTGCAAGGTATAAGCTCAACATTCATCAAAAGCATAGTTAATTCAAATCAACAAAGTAGAAGTTCAAAAACTAGTTCAAAAGTAATTTCCATAAATAACTCAGCCATTTATAATGTCATTAACATCCCTAATAAACAAAAAATCCACCATAAAGATGCTAGAAGAGAAAAGGAACAAAAACTAGATGAAGCAAGCTTCTCCCCTTATTTGCCCAAATCTAGAAAATTTGGAGTTGGTGTGCTCTTTTCCCAATTTGGAATGGAAATCTTGATTCTCTGCATCTCTCTAATCCCTAAATATGTTTTATATATCAAAGAGGCAGGTTCTCATGACACCTTCTTTGACCCTAGGGATTTGTACCCTTATATAGTTACAAGAACTTAAAAATAAGTGAAACCCTCGTGTCTCTTCGGTTAGAGATCTCACGATCGTGGAAATTAGCATGAGTCCCATGATCATAGGATCTTGTCTTACAACTCCTCCACTTTTCCTCTCCTCTCTTGGTCCCTAGCTCAATCACGAAGGTGGCCACCCTTCATTCCTACATCAAAATGATCAATTCTTATCCTAAATCAACATCAAACATAAAAGAATAACCATGAAGATCAAACTAAACAAAAACATACAAAATAAGTCCTAAAACACAACAATAATAACCTACTATGCAAGAAACACATGCAGATACTTAGAAAAACACATACTAATGAACAACTATCAGAAAACCCTAAGCATGACCCCAAAAACATAAAAGCATTATATAAAAATGTGAAATACAAAAAAAAATGAAGCATTTATAAATCAAAAGTGAATCGAAGTGTACAAGCTTCAGGAAATTCCAACATTCTAGATCAAATAGTCAAACAAAGTTTTTATTATTTTCCCTTATTTCTTTCATTATGCTTGATGTTTAATTGGAATTCTTTGATGTTGTCTATGGATTTTTAAACCCACGTTATGAATTATTCTGGAATTATTTTGTGACTTTAATTATTGTTGATTTCAATATATATTTGGATGTTTTTGATAATTTTTGTGTAAAAAAATTGACAAAAAATTGAGAGAGTTAGTCAAAGTAATTTGTGTTAGGTTGTACAATAAGAGTTAACAATTTAATAGACCCAAAATTATCAAATTAATGATCAATCAAAGAGAGATCTTGGTTGTGAAATTAATTATCTAATAGATTACTTCAGATCTAATTGAATAAGTTAGGAATGGTTTTGTGAATCAAGAGATTACAAATCTATAAATTTCGAATCGAATTAAGGTTAACTAATTAGATTTTGAGAGAAAGTAATCAAAACATAAAACAATCTAGGATCAAACATATATTGAATTAAAAAGATTAAAGGCAAAAAAAATAAGGAAAGAATAGTTCATAAGTATTCAGTCTTGATCAAACCCTAATTTTGATTGGCAACTCACTTCTTATTTAATTATTTTTCCTTTATTTAATTATTTCAATTTGTGCTATTTAAATTTAATTCAAATCAATTTCTGAATACATTTTATAAAGTTAGATTCAAATTGTTTAGGTGTTTATAAATCATCATGGGAACAATAACCTCTTATAATACAAGATACGATCCGTATGCTTATAGGTAATGATAGTTTTATTAATTATAAAACTTGCTCAAAGAGTTTCTGGTGTTGTTATTAAGGATTTTAGCATTAGGACGATTTGAATTCCTTTAATTTAAGGAATTTTTACCATTATGATTTTAGTTCTAGGATGATTTAAATTCCTTTAATTTAAGGAAATTTTCCATTCTTATATGCTTGCAATTGCATGAACATAAGAATTACTCAAAGTTCAAGCAAGGTCAAAAAAACTCTAGCTTTTGACATTACAAGGCAAGAAAGAGAAATTCAAATACCAAAACGTCAAGAGGGGATAGAAAGAACAATGGCGGAAGAATTCAATCACAGAGACCAGTAGAGAACCCTTATGAACTTCAAGTGGCCAGGGTTCAATGCAACACAACAAGGCATAACTTTAAACCAACATGCAGCTCTATAGGTTAGACAATGAAGATCCTAATGCTCATTTAGTGAACTTTTCAAAAAATATGTGATACCTTTCAATATAATGGTATGTCAGAAGATGTTGTTAAGATGAATTTCTTTCCTTTTACACTCAAAGATAGAACCAAGTCATAGTGCCATTCATTTAAACTAACCAATGTCACGATATAGGAGTAGTTGATGCGAGCCTTCTTAGACAAGTACTTCCCTCTGACGAAGACAACAAGATTGATAAAAGGAAATTAACAATTTCCAACAAAAATGATAGGAGACGTTATATAATGCATGGGAACGGTACAAGGATTTGTAAAGGATATGTCCTCACCATAACCTAGTAAAAGAGTTCCTATTGCAAACTTTCTACAATGGAGTTAATCCACCTATAAGGGGCACCATAGATGCAGCTGCTGGAGGATCTGTAGTGTGGAAAACAATTGAGGAAACAAAAGATTTGCTAAAGGAGATGGCGAATAATATTTGTCTTTAGACTTTGAATACAAGCAGACAACATTCAATGTTCCGAGATCAAAAGCAAATGATTGTTGTCAATTTAGTGACATCACTATAGGTTAAAATTGCTAATTTAATGAAGCAACTAAACAACCTAAAAGCCTCTTCTTCAGCTCCACTGAAATCAATTCAGCATAAATGTGAATTATATGGGCAAGAAAATTATGTCACCATTATTGCTTCTTAATGCAAAATAATAATGCAGAGTAAATCAACTATACGGGTGCACAATTTGGTTAAGGAGGATGAAATAATCCTTATTCTAACACATACAATCTTGAGTGGAGGAACCACCTAAATTTTTCTTGTTCTAACAATGCAGGCACTCAATTGAGAAATCAAAGTCTACTTGGATTTCAACAAGACAAGTTTAGTGCTAACGCTTCAAAATTGGACAAGATTATAGAGAATTATGAGTATGAAAGGGAAGTTCGAGTAAGTAGTGAAGAATCATGCCTCTTTTATTCACAACCTGGAGGTTCAAGTGGGAATGCATTGTTTATAGAAAGTTTTGGGAGTCTTGAAAGTAATACCGAAGCAAATCTAAGGGAGAAACTTAAGACAATCACACTTAAGAGTGAGAATAAACTAAAACAACTAATGGATAAACAAGCTAAAACCTACCTTGTAAAGGACCAAGAAAAGTAGAAAAAGGATGAAGAAAAGAGTGACGACTCTCCTTTTGTTGCCCCTCTACCATACCTCCTAAGATTCCATTCCTACAAAGATTATAAAAGAACAAATTAGATGCACAATTTGTAAATTTTTTAAAGATGAACACCTTGCAAATTAACTTATCTTTTGTAGAGGCATTGGAACATATGCCCAAGTAAGCGAAGTTCCTGAAGGACATATTATTAAGCAAGCTCATTTGGGAAGATAATTAGACGATAACATTGATAGAGAGTTGTAACTCCATTATCACTAGCCATGTGCCTTTTAAATTGAAGGACTTAGGGAGCTTTACGATACCCTATATAGTTGGCAAGTTAGAATTTGTTCTTCACATGTCCTTATAGTAGCTATGTATGGGGGTTTATATCGAGCAGATGCCTAAGGCTTAATATTGGGAATACAATCACAGAGATAGTACAAAAACTGGTCGATCACTTAAACCCTTGAAACCCAGATATACAAATCCATGTCCTATCCTTAGGGATTTGTATATACTATGTGCGAAAGTAAAGGGACCTCAGACGATTTGGAGGTACCAAATCACCCAAAGAAGTTCTCGCATCTGAAATAAGGAGAGCTCATCCTTATCTAAAGCGAGCATGTAACTGAAACATCTGAGCCTCTCTAAATGTTTAAGAGCTATAAGATTTAACACAAGAGCATGCAAGAAAATCAAAGGATAGGAATAGAAGGAAAGCAAGAGAAACAGTTTCAAAAAGAATATAGTGTATAGAGATCAAGAAGAAACTTAATCAAAGAACCTTCTCCATTCCCCTAGAGGAAGGCAATATCTGTTGGACCCCGAATGTTTCATAGAAGTTAGAACTATTTGAAGAAGAAATTTTGGCAAGTAGTCACGAGTAAAGAGCAAAGGAATGAGAAATATGTATATGTCTAAGTTTTGCTTTTGTGTTTCTGGTGGATAAAAGATTTTGAAGTGAGAAGAATTAAGGTGAAAGTTAGAAGTAGAATGAAAGCCAAAAATGAAGCCGAATTGTTGAAGTAAGTTGATGAAGAATATGTACATATGTGTATGTTTTGTCATTGGTGTTCATGATAAATCATGGATTATAAATTTCTTTATAAATGATATTAATTTGAAATGGAGTTGAGAATGAGGAGTAAATGAAGTAGAAAAGGTCATCTTAGTATGATTTGTGTTAAGGAAAAAAATTATGAAACAAAAAGGATGGTTGATTTGGAAAATGTTTATAGAGAATGTTTCAGTCTTTTAACCTCAACTTTTTCTCTAGTTATCCAAACGAGAGGATTCTTAATTTGGATTAAACTAGAATCATATGGCTACATTTCTTATGAAGACATCAAATTTAAATTATGTCTTTAAGAATCTCAAAATTTGTCATGAATTTGAGAATAGGGTGTAGTACATTGGATGAGTGTAAATTCGTGTTTCGAATTCGAGAGAAATTCTGGATCAATCTGGGCTAGATTAGAGTAAGTGTGTCTTTTAGAAAGTTGTAGGTCATTCTTTTAACTTTCTAACGGTAGTTAGCTTGGAAATTATGGACGCCTAAACTGGAAGTCATGGTCCTTATAAGGGAAGATGTACAAGAGAGGAGATGCATCTTCTGTCTTTTTGCTTCTTCTGTGATGACGTCATCTCCTTCTGGGTTTTCCTTGTGATGATGTCATCTCCTTTTGTGTTTTGTATCGTCTGTGTTTTGCTATCACCTGTGTTTTTCTATTGTCTGTGTTTTGCTATCGTCTATGTTTTGCTATCTTTTATGTTTTGCTGATGCGTCTTATTTTGTGTTTTGCTGACGTTTCTTTTTCTGGGTTTTGCTCCTTCTGGGTTTTACTTCTTCTATGTTTTGTTGACGCGTCTTCTTCTGTGTTTTGTTGACGCGTCTTCTTCTATGTTTTGCTGACGTGTCTTCTTCTGGGTTTTGTTCCTTCTGAGTTTTATTTCTTTTATGTTTGTCACTTCTCCTGTCTTTTGCTTCTTCTAGGTTACTGTTCATAAACTTCTTTTGGGTTACTGTTTATGAACTTCTTCTGTCTTTTGCTATCTTCTATGTTTTGTTTCTTCTGTTTTTCCGCATGGCCTATCTTTTATTCCATTTTCGATCCTTCAAACGATAGAATTTGTCTTCAAGGTCTTCATGAAATTTATAGATCTTGGAGTTCTCTTTTGAACCATATAAAGAAAACCTAACTCCGATATCTATATGGAAAGTCATAGCAATTTTTCCACTTCTTCTGTCTTTTTCCATTTTTTTGCTTTTTCAGTTGATTTCATCTAATCCTGTTATCTAGTCCATTTCGACCCTTCCGATGATAAAATCTGATCTCAAGATCTTCTTCAAAGTTGTAGATCTCAAAATTTCTCTTTGAAATCGTCCTAATATGATCTTAATCCAACATCTTTAGTCAAAGTTTTGCCCTTGTCCCAAGAGAAGTTCAATATGATTGAGGACCAAATTCTTGTTTGATTCTTCCGGCCATAATTTTGTTATCCGACCTCCAAATGAAGTGA
>JANVCQ010000002.1:18209507-18223236 GCA_025531925.1 Erythroxylum plowmanianum | reverse complement strand
ACAAAATAAGTCCTAAAACACAACAATAATAACCTATTATGCAAGAAACACATGCCAAATACTTAGAAAAACACACATTAATGCACAACTATCAGTAAGGAGTTTACTTCAGTGAATCGTTTCTGCATTACTAGGGGAGCACTTGGTTTAAACGGGACAATGGTAAGGAATGAGAATGAATATAGTGAGGAATTAGAATGGATATAATCATTATTGCTATGATGGTTGGTTAGAATGAAGAAATGATTATCATTACCATTGATAGTGATTAGTTTGTTAAAAATATTGAGAAATAAAAATTTGTTAAATTTGTTTTACATCAAATTTTAATATATTTTAATTAATTATATTTAATTGCTAAAAAGAAAAAATATAATTAATTAATTATATTGTAATATTATTATAATTAATTATATTATAATTAATTAATTATATTATAACTAATTTAATTAATTATATTTAATTCTTAAAAAGATTAAAAAAAGAAGAAAGAAGTGCCACTCGTGTGGCAAAGTGCTTCTCACAAGTGTGATAGTTAGTGTCATACCAATGACACTTGCCCTTATTCAGGAATAATTTTTATTCCTATCATATTTGGAAGGTATCAAGTAATTCCTAAAAGTTGAATAGAAAAATATTGTTCCTATAATGATAACATATAACCAACCGCTTTTTTTTTATTCCTTGCTCACTGATATCTTCCTAAACTTTTTAACGAACGACTCTCTAACTAATAGATAAAGGTTGGTATTCAAAAACTTTGTTTTTGTAATAGAATGAAATTCTGAACATGAATATATTTTGTGAGTTCCATGAATTATTAGATCCCACCACATTTCATACAAATTTGCTGCTTATATCAGGCTTCATATTTATCATTGCATACGAATGCATACTTTCTTGGTTGCTAACTTCTCAACCCCATTAGGCTCTTTTTTCATACCCAAATTAAATAATCAAAAAATTAAATGAGGACGGGTGTTGGAATGGAAATTATATTCGCATAGAGAGAGAGAGAGAGGAAAACTTAAAACTCCATCGAATAAGATCGATTTCACTCACTCAGTGTATTAGGCTTCTAATAAACAGATCATGCTAGTATTAGGTTTTGACTTGGCGGCTATTCGATCCCTTCCCGACCCGGGATCAGGCTTTCCTAGTTTCTCACGGTTTTAACTAAAGGATTTCTGATTTCATTGTCGTTTTCTTAATTCTTATTTATGTTTTTTCAATTACGTTTAATTGTTAATGGTCAGTATATTAATAATAATTATATATTAAATAAAATTTCAAATATATCAAATTTAATGAATTAATTTTATTTTATTATCTCATAAAATCTATAAATAAATATTAATAAAATTAATATAGTTTATTAAAATAAATAATTAATTTTTTTAAAAAGTCTATTTATAAGGTCATATTTATTTGTGAATTTATATTTTATATTGTCAAAATTAATATTATTATTTATAATTGAATATTGAAATTTAAAATTTTTCTTTTATAAATAATAAATTTTAAATTTTTTGAATTTGATGTATTTGACAATTTTTAAATTAAATCTAGAAATATATTTATGTAAAATTTTAGATTAATTATAAAATTAAAATAAATTAAATTATTTCAATCATAGCTCTTATTATTAATTAAATACTAAAAATAGATAATATATTTAATTAATAATAAATCAGTTTATAAAAATAAAAATTTAAATTTAAATTTGTGATTTTCATATAAATAATGAAAACAGAATTACCAAACATTTCACTTTTTTTTTTACAAATCTAAAAGAATATTCTTCAAGGAAACGGCACAATTTCAGGAGCATCTTCAAGTGATACGATCACGTATTTTTCCAAATCTGCTTATCTCAGGCCATTATCCATGCTATAACCGTCATCAATCCATATTCTATTTGGCTAGGAGATTTCCACTATCTCTATTTCGATTTTAGTACATATTTTTCATTTTCAGACCCACACAAATACAGTACTTGCTCTCAAACAAGCGTCAAATGGCTTTTATTATCCCATACCTTCCCATGATTTCGTGTCGGCCTTTATTCACTACATCCACCAACACTCCTGCCTAAAGAGTGCAACCCTCAAACACATTTTAACTCTCATTACCAATTTGATCATTTTACTATTTGTTCACTCTCTCAAATTGTTACCGAAGCATGCGAATACAACAAATAATCACAATACGCATTGTATTAACATCAGAAAAATCACATTAACATTTATTCATGAATAAATTCCTAAAGAAGTTTAGAACATAATCATAAAACCCAAATCCATCACTATTTTATCCATATCATACATTCAAAAGAAAGAATAAAAAAGAGGAAATGAAAGTGTCACTTAGAAGGGGTCGGGATCGACCGGGAAGATAGCAGCAACAACAACCCTTCTTCTTGCCTCTTCCTCTCTCCTCTTCTTCTCCTTCCTTGGATCTTTCTCAATGTAGAAAAATGGAGGTTTCCATTCTAGGATTTCTTCTCTTCTCTTTTATAGTCTTTTCTATTAAAGGTAAAAACTAGGTTGTATCCAGGTCTAAAAATTTGAAATAGCCCTCTAAAAGTTAAGTTTAGAAGCCAATTTGTGTCTGCTATCGCGCAGGCCACAAGCATGGCTATGACAAGCTGAATTTGGTCTCTATCATGATCGTGGCGTCATGAACAAGGTTCTATCACGATCGTGGCCCATAGCCCTGGGTCATCCTCTGGGCTTCCTCCCTTCTTCGATATTTGATCTCAAACATTAAAAAATGCGTCAAAGCACCTCAAATACACAAAATTAAAGCTTAACAGCATGCTTTAACTCACGTAACATTCAAAACACAAATATCTAACCAACTAACAAAATTCTAAACCTAAACATACATAAATTAATTAATTAAACATTAAAAATATACGAAAATGCTTGCTAAAACATCATGCAACCTATAACTATCAGATATTGATGAAATGGTAAAACTAGCATATATTATGTTTCTTTCTTACGAATAAAGTAATTGATCTCATAATTGATGAATTTCTTTATTATAATGGTTATATAATTAATTCTCAGACTTAAGATTAACAAGGTATCTCATGTGAGAATTACTATGTTGATATTACTTATGACCTATTTTATTTAGAGCAACTTAGTTGATAGCACTTGGATACAGTATGAACCATGTGGAGATTTTGAATCAGGTATGATTACTTTATTTTATGATTTTTTTCAAGTTATTCAATTCTTAAGATTTGATCAAAAAATTGTAAAATTTTCTACAGCATTTGTGATTCAATCACAGTTGGTTTGTTAACACATTTATGACCATCATTGTCAAATATTTATTTTTAATAGATATAATAGTTGTAATGATAGGTATGTAAATTTTATAATGTAATTAATAAATGAATTAATTTTATAATGTAATTAATAAATGAATAAATTTTTTATTTATTAACCTTTTTGATAGGTTTCAAGGAACTTCTTACCTAAAAGCTCTTCCTTAATTTTTTTGTTCCATTATATAGCAAAGAAACTTAAAATAAATAATTCAAATATCTTTAAATATCCCTATATATTACATTTTAGATAAAATTTATTGGGTCAGTGTATGTCAATAACTTTTATTTTGTATATTAATAGTTGTTGACATTTTAGTTTACTTTAATGGTAGAGAAGTGAAGAAGTCCTAGAGTGTTGATGGTGGACAAAGATAAGTGAAACATTACAAGTTATCTTGTCTTAATCCACACTTTTTTTTTGACACCTTAACCAGACCATCCTCTTTAAGCTCCATTTTACCAACAATAAATAATCCTAACAAGTGACATCTCAATCAAACTACCTTAGATGAGGGTCATTTTGTCAATTATAGACAATCATGGCACTTCAACCATGTCAACCCACTTAACTTTTATTTTTCCACCAACATGCAATTAAGTGGTATACAAAATAAAATATTTTGTTATATATACTTATAACTATTAACATGTGTTGGTTTTTTTAATATATTATCCAATTGTATAGTTTAATTAATGTAGAGATATTTTCTACCTAATATAGTAGTATTTGAGATATAATGTAAAGATTATTGTGTAAATTGTTGTTAAAAGATAATGTAGGGATTATTTTATGCAATTTTAAATAGATTTTTTTTGTTTCCTAAAGGTCAAGTTTCCATAAAGATGTGTTTGTTTGCAATGAAAATGAATTGTGAAAATTTTATATTGTTATAATTCATTTCTATTAATACAATTTCCCTGTCTAAAAATTGTAGCTAACAAATTAAAAAAATCTTGAATCTAGTGTTTAAATACCATGTCTCCAAATTACAAAGATTATAAGCTTTTTAAAAAATACCACTACCCCATAATGAAGTTCGTATTAAGACAACATAGAAAAATACCATTGCCTGGCTCCTTACATATTAGTGCACCTTAACTTTAATTTGTGAATATCATGTCATAAATTAGTATAAGTAGTACCTTACCTCATTACATATTTTGCCATTCTTATATATTAAAAAGACATCTTTTTAAAAATAAATTAGAGCTTCACTTTTATATGCAAATACCATAATTGAGTACAAAGAAAGTCATGCCCTAGTACAAACTATACCAAGACTCAATATATGTAATACCAACCCTATGTACAAAAAATATCATTAGTCATTATGGGAATATCATTACCGAGAATAAAGAATACCACACAAAAATACCAATAGTACAAGGATTCATTATATTCGATACCACACCTATGTACGAAAATGTCATCACTTATTACAATTACACAAAACCTACACATTAAAATGGGAATACCATAATAAAATGTAACTTCAATATAAACTATACCAATAATTAATACATTCAATACCATTGTTATGTATAAAAATTACCATCATATATTAAAAAAGGTAAATGTTTACTTAATAATGGGAATACCATGATTGAGTACAAATAATATCAAGTATCAATGCACACTACATTAGGACTATATACATCCCGTATCATATGTACTTATAATACAAATAAGTCACAATTCACTTTTCTTAAGAGAAACTTTGAAAGACACAAATTAGTATTTGCATATGTACCAATTTGTGTCCACTGAAGGATTTGGTAGACACAATTATTTATACACCCATATGATTAATTATGTTCAAGTTAAAATTTTTGAAAGACAAATATCAAGGATATGGATTAATACACACTCTTGTAATGAAATCATATCCATTATAGGTATTTTTACATGCAGTTATCTAAATGCCTGTGTGGTCAAATCTGTTCATGTTAAAAGGTCAGTACACGCTAAACTGTTTCCATTATTTTAATTAACATTGTTGTGGGTAATAAAGTAATTTTTATATAAAAAAAGGAATTTTCAAAAAACTCCTCCTACCTAGTATAATATAACATTTTTATTCCATTTCTTAATTTTGATTAGAGCCTCAAAGTAAGTATCCAAAATATCTCTCTTAATTTTGCTAACCTATTACATTTAGATGCTTATATAGTAAGATAATTGGTGTACCTATATACTCACTGGACATTTGAGAAGTAAATATGATATGCAGGTAATAATTCCCCTCTCTTCATGCAGTTTCTCTGCTTATATTTTATCTCTTTAACATATATATTTGGACATGCATTTAGATATGGTTAGGGTGTTAATTCTAATCAAAATGTCTTAGCTAATGAGATATAGAGTAGGAAACAATATGGTATAGTCAATATGTATTTTCACAGTACTAAGTAAGAATTTATAATTTATTGCCTAGTGTGGAGTGGATTTATTAGCAAATATGCTTTGGTTTTATTGATGTCATATATGGATATGATATTTCTTTTAGTTTATGAAAAATATATATTTTCAATTGTAGAAAATTGATTGTAGCAAGTTATTAAATTTTGACTACTCCAAATTATCATACTCCAAATTATCAATCCTATAAGATTATATTACTATGTTTAATAATCCTAGTTAAATAATGAATTAAATAGAATAAGAATTTATGAATAATTGAATTACTAAATTGATAAAAATTATGCAATTTAACTAATGAAAAGAAATAAATAAGATGAATGATAAAGTATTGGGGTTCACTTATATGAAATTTCAATTATCATGTAAGATTTGTTATCTAAGTTGAAATAATAACTAATCTAAAGTAGATTTGTTATCTAGGTTGAAATAATAATTAATCTAAAGTAGTTATGCCCTCTCTTAAGGTACACAAGTATGTTTAATTAAGCATCTATCATCTATTAATAGCAATTCAATCTATTGAAATTCATTAAACATGGTTAATCTTTTTATTATCACGATAATCTAGGATACTTTCATTTTCTAACGCTAAAGTGTTTGTTGTCCTAATGCACATTTCATATTTTACCTCTTGATCTTTTGTACAATCCTTAAGGTTCATTATATGGTGACCAAGCATAAACTTAACAATTAAATATGAAGAGAATAATTATTCTAAAAAAATACTAAATTCACGCATCAATAATCAGAAGATGCATCATAAGCTATATCCCTAATCGTAGCTTAGGTTTAACTACTAAACATAAGATTACATAAAAGAGTTTTAGGGTGATTAAACTTGTAATTTCATATGCCTTTGAAGTATTTGTTACAAGACTACTGTCTGATACACTTCCGCACTAACACCAGTTTTGTTATAGAACTTTTCAGGTGTAATATAACAATGTTGGTTCAACTTCATGTCTAAGGCTAAATTTGTTTTGGAAAAAAATATCACCAACACAGGTTAAACTTGAACCCATGTTTCTCTTTTGTTTAACCATTGCTCCTTTTTTTCTTGAAGTTTTTGATATCTTTAAGCTAGAATCGATCTTTGACATCTTCTACAAAGTTGTCTCCCTTTAAGTTATATTTCTAATGACTTTAAAATCCCCTTGATCAGATTACTATATAGACATTTAGACTTAAATCCATGTTTCCTCCTCAATATCATCACTGATAGGAAAATGAATAAAACATAGGAAAACATCATACGATTCAATATAAAACATGTTATGAAAAGGCTAAATCATATTAACTTAGCCCCTACAAGCATGCAAAATATGGACTTATTAGTGTGACTGAATTTTAAATTCTTATTGTCAGAGTCCATACAATAAGGAAAGTGTTATAATTAGAGCACCATCTTGTGCACAATAAAGAAAGAAGAAGATTATAATGACAAAAAGAAAAGTGATAAGGAAGTTTTTTAATAAGATTCATATGATGATGACGTAATTTTATGTTTATTTGAAAATTTAAAATGTAGGAACTTGGTATTTAGGACAAGTCAGTAAAGTGAGGGCATAACAAATAAGTTATTACACTAAATTAAATTAATATAAAGCATGAGATTAAATATTAATGTTATTTAATTATGAATACAAAGGATGAGTATTTACAAATTTATTAGATGTGTTATTATTCAAAGAAGGTCTTCAAATTGATGCATAACTTTAATCCAAAATAACTAAAGTAGGTCACTAATATAGGATTTAATAAACTTTAATAGATGAAGAGGTTTAGGGTTAGGAGGGATGTCTACTACTGGCTATATGGTAGGTTTGATCCAAACAAGTTATTATTGGGAATAAGGGATGATTAAGTGAAGGAGATTAGTGGTAATATTGTTACATAGATTGCGATAATTTTGAATATAACCAAATGAGTATACATAAAATATGTTATGGCTTTGAGAGGAGTACTAAGTTAATGATCACTAAATCATGATCAAGTACATACTTGGAAAAGTAACGAGCGTGTAGATAACACAATTTTTTCAATAAAACTTCCTTTTATATATGTTAGATATCTTTTGTGCCTAAATGTTAATTACATTATTAGTATGCAACATTTAGATACCATAGTTGATGTTGACAACTATAAGTCACTTGTTTGAAATATTTTATCTTAATCCATGTTTGCAAACACGCTCATAAGTTTCAACAAACTATAGAGGCTAAAGATATTACACCTTACATGAGAGGAACAATAGTTGTATTGATGATATGGCATACATCTTACAAATTGAATCCTATTAATTGATGTATAGACTTGTATAAGATATGTACTTAATTCAAATCAATTTAATTTTTAATTTATTTTCATATACATTATCTTGAAAGCCTATGCCTAAATTAACACTTCAAGTTAGGTAGGATGCTAAAGATTACATCTTGAGATGATCTCAGCATTAATAAAGAGTTACATATTAACAAGGTCTTATAATAGAAGTATGAGAAGTTAAAGGTAATGTTATTATTAAAAAAATTATGGTAACATTTTAATAAACTAATTATGATGAATTTAATTGATTAATATATTCAATTATCATATATGTAGAGGCTTAATTGTAACAAAGATCACTCAGTGAAGCATCTTGGTGACTAAGAAGTAATAAGGAAAGGGCGAAAGGTTTTGTGAGAGATAATAAAGACAAATGTAATGAGTGATTAACTTGTTGGGTTAGCATATTTTTAAAATTTTTAATTTGGATGTGAGTTTTTGGCATTATAATTTAATTTTAGGAAAGAGAAGTAGTCCCAAGGCATAAGCAGTTGTTAGTGATGGAAATTAACAGTTAACAACGTATTTTAAGGTGTGAGGAGAAATTAATGATGGCCTAAAAATAGAAGTTTTTTTAGACATAAAAAGTCATTGAAGATGAAAAATGTAAGGATGAGGATACCTCAGGCACATAGAGGCACTAATGATAGACAAAATAAGTGAACACCTAATCGTAAGGCATAAGGAGACATTAATGATGAACCCAAAAAAGAAAATATATTAAGGCATAATGAGATGTTGATGATAAAGAAAGATAAGGATGAGACTATTAACAAACATGAGGAAATAATAATTAAAGAGAAGATGAATAAGAGGAAGTTGAAGAACATGGAAAATATTGAAGAACCCTTTATTAAAATTAGATTATAGTTTTAATGAAGTTTGATATTTTATTTAAAAATGTAGGCTTAGAGGAAATTGAAGGTGAGTATGATACTTTATGCACTAAGTTGGTGCCATCTATGAAGAATTCTATGTCTTATGTGAGAACTTTACCTTGTGAACCTATTTAGGTTAAGTATCTCTAAAGAAAAATTAGTTAAAAAAGAGATAACATAGCAATTAAATTATGATAAAATAAATGTCAATGCACTTATTATTGAAATTATTTAAAATTTATACATTTTTAGTTAAAATGTTCTTATAGGTTTGTTAACATTGGTGTTGTTAAAAATGTTAGGTTTGTCTCATATTGAGTGATGTCCTTTCATATTTTAGACCTAAGAATCAAATAAGTAATATGGTGGACAATTTTAGAATTACATTACAATATTATGATTCTTTACATATATTTTATGGTATAAATACCTAATAATTTGTTAGACTTTTCATCATTTTTTGTTACTAAAGGGTATAGTTTTTAAATTTTGTTTGAGTAGGTATATAATGGACTCAATGTTTATGATTAGTAATCTTAGCATGTTTGGTTGTGAGCAAAATGATAATAAATGTTGTGTTATAATTGAATCTGATATTGTAATATTATTAAGGGAACGTAAGTCAAATGCTAGAGGAAAACATTAACAAATCCTTATCATCTATTGATTTCTTGCATATTATTTACAAATATACAAAAAGTATTTGTAAGGATTTGGATACAAGCACCACTAACTTGGTAAGTGCATTTTATCTGTTTGAATTAGAATTGATGTGTGAGATGATAACTTAGCTAATTATTTATAGTTTAAAGATTTTTATGCTCATAGTTTTTTGTCCTAGTACATCAAAATGATTATTAGTGGTTTTGCTACATTTCAGTGGAAGTAGGATAGTTATATTTGACTCTAATCATATAGAGGATGTGTAAAGAAGAACATATATGGAATTATGGCAGTTTATGTCATGTTGTTTATACAGTGTTTCATAAAATAAATCCTATTACATTATGTTATCTAAATATTGATTTGGGGATATAGGCATATATCTTAAGGTAGTTGTTAATGTCTTTTTTGGTGTGGAATGCAATGATAAAATTTCCTGGTTCATATGTTCTTTCTCTTATGTAAGAGAATTCTTAAGGCAATAGAATAAGTAAGAAAAGTTTTATGTTTATCTCTTTTTGAACACAGAACTAGTTTTCTTTTTATACATTGTTATTGAGTTAAATTCTAAGATTGGTTAACATTTGAGTTTATATATTTGTTGATCAACAAAGTGATGAATACAGGATTTACTTATTCGATGCCTTGAAATTTTAGTATAGAGATTAGGCTCTTGGGTATGTTTATTTTTTATATGTCATACTTACCTTGGAACATGAAATATATTGTTGTTGAAGTATATGACTTATAGTGGAAGGAATCGATAGAGATTTAAAAGCACTTATGTAATCATGTGATGTTAAGTGATTTTAACTTCTTGCACCACTAATGCCTACCTCCTATAACTTAACTTTGAATATAAATTCAAACATGAACTCGTGGAATACTAATTTGAAATTTTAGGCTAGGATGTTCCTTTTGTAGAAAATGATGTTTTTAAGTTGGCGAGAGTTAAGGAACAGAAAGTGAGGGACTTGAATTAGTGTATAAAGAATGAAATAGGACAGGTACTTGTGGATGAAAATAACTACAAGAAAAGATGTAGAGAAACTTCTATAGACTTTTAATGAAGGCAAAAATAACAAGATTTCCTTAGGTGATCTTAGCATTTTTGATCAATATTGTAGCTTCACTTGTCACTAGCATATTGTGAGAGATGAAATTAAAGAACCTTTGAGGAAGATGAAAAGTGGAATGATAGTAAGACTTAATGAGTTACCCATAGAGGTATGTAAGATTTTAGACGAAGAAGGTCTTACTTTGTTAGCTAAGCTTTTTAATGTGATCCTAAATCTGACAAAATGTCGAATGAGTAGAGACTTAACATAGTAATTCCTCTCTATAAGAACAAAGGACATTCAAAGTTGTAACAACTATTAAGGCATCAAACTACTCAATAACATCATGAAGTTATACATGAGGATGATTAAGAAGAGGGTGAGAATGGGTGCACTATCTTAGAGAACCAATTTGGTTTCATACTATACAGGTCCACGATAGAAGCTATACATCTTCTAAGACAATTAATGAAATATTATGGGAACAGACATAAGGACATGTACATGACTTTCATTAATTTAGAAAAGGCTTATGACAGGGTATCTAAGGAAGTTATGTAGAGATGTTTACAAGTTAAGGGAGTTTATGTTACCTATATACAAGAAATTATAGATATGTATAAAGGTGTTAATAATACAATAAGGATGACAGTAGGAGGTATAAGAATTTTTTATTGATATTTTCCTACATCAAATATTTTTATTGAGCCCCTTCTTGTTTATAGTAGTTACGAATGAGATTACCAAAAATATCTAAAAGGACGTGTCTTGGTGTAAATTGTTTACTGATAACATTATTTTAGTTTATGAAAGAAAAGAGGGTGTTAATGTCAAGTTAGAACTTTGGAGGGTTATGCTAGAGTCAAAATGCTTTAAATTGAGTAAGACTAAGACCGAATACTTAGAGTATAACTTTTTAGGTTGTAAGGTTGCATCCAATATGGAGATCAAGATTAGTACATAAGTTATACCATATAAAGATTGTCTTAAGTTCCTTGGATACATCATTTAAAGTAGTGATGAGATAGACGGTAAGATAGCTCACCGTACAAATCTAGGTAGTTTAAATAGAGGGATGAGTTTTATGTGAGAAGAAAATATCACTTAAGATAAAAGGTAAATTCTACCATTTAGAGATTAGGCTAGCCATGCTCTATAGGGAAAAATATTGGGCCGATAAAATAGATATGTAGTCATAAGTTAATGGTGGTGAAGATGAGGATGCTCTATTAGATGTGCAATCTTACAAGAAAAGATAAGTTCATAAATGTAGCGATAAGGGATAAGTTGGGGTGGTTAAAATTATTAGTTAATTAAGAGAGACACGACTTAGGTGGTTCAAACATATTAAGATGACACATCCTGACATCTCGATGAGAAGAGGGGAGCATATTGTACGTAAGGACTGTAAAAGAAGAAGAGGAAGACTAAAAAAGAATTGAAGAGAGGTGATCAGAAATGATATAGCCCTGTTAAAGCTTACCTGGGACTTAACCCTTAATAGAAGATTTTGGTGAACTAGGATATGGGTAGAGGACCCTATATAAAGAGGTCCTTTTCTTTTCATAGGCCTTTTGAACCTTTTCTTTCGATTCTTGTATCTTTTAATTAAGATAAATACTTTTGTTGTAAAGTGTTCATTTAGTTATTTTTATTTATTTATTTCATATTTTTCAATTACTGGTTTGTTTTATTTAATTATTTGTTTTCTTTATTTTTTGTTTATTTATTTACTTAGTTTTATCTTTATCTTCATTTTTGTTATTTTATTATTTTATATTTATATTTATATTTATGTAGTTTTTTATTTATGTATTTGACTATTATTTTCTTTCAACTATTTTCAAAAATCCTTTTTGTGTGGGTTTATCAAACATAATCTCTCTACTAACTAGGGGTAAGGCTATGTACTTCTAGACCTCTCTAGGCCCTTTATTTCAACAAGATTCTTACTAGGACATTGTTGTTGTTGTTGCTCTTGTTAATGTTTTACTCTTGCAAAGATTATTGGTAATTAGACTAGTGAAAAACAAAGTATTAGTTGCAAGTTAGGTAGACTTATAGTTCATTTTATGTGACTTTAGCTTATATTGATAACATTTCATATATAGTTACTCTTTTTATAAATATTGAACTTAAACAAAGTGTATCCATCTTAATTACAATAAAAGATAAAAGGTAAGTAATGGAATATATCAGGAAAACATTTTTACAATAAAAAATGAAAAGAATATGTGAGTTCTATATAGTACAAAGAGGAATCGATATAAAATATAAACATCACAAATGAGCTTTTCTTGCTTTCCTAGTAAAAAATTATGCATTTATAAACTTTATCTAAGAAACTAAAAGGAATTCTACATAATTAGCTCAACAATGAGAAAAATAACTACCCCTCTACTGGGAAAAATAGAATTGACATAAGCATAATGAACTAAATATGAGAGCTACAGTTTAGAAACATGATTATGTGATGAGTATGCTTGTGAATTTCTTCAATACAACATATATTAGCCCTAGTGAATCATAAAATACCAAAAAATGCTCATTATTATCATTAACTCTCAATTTATCCTATTATTTAAGAAGAATGTTTGTAAGATAAAGCAATGACTGTCCATACAATTACTTAACAAACTAGTCCAATCCCACCCAGGAAGATAATAGAATAAAATAACCATATTATGTTGATACTGGGATTGATCTTATATATGATTGTTAGACCCCGAACCTTCCTTGGAAGTTAGAACTACTAAATGAGAAATTTTTGGAGATCATTCATGTGTAAAGAAAAGAAGAATTTATGAAATTTAAAAGAAATAGAAAAGATAGTTTAGTTACAAGATGGGTTGTATGAGGAATTTGGGAATTAAAAGCTGGAAAATGCAGTTGAAAAATATTTATGGAGTATGCTTCGGTGTTTTAGCCATAACTTCTACTCTAGTTATCCGAATGAGATGATTTTTGATTTGGATTAAACTAGAGAGATAAGGCTACAAATTGTTTGATGAAATTGAGCTTTAATTTGGTCTCTAAGAAT
>JANVCQ010000002.1:18188948-18199519 GCA_025531925.1 Erythroxylum plowmanianum | reverse complement strand
TCGGTTTGAGTTCTGACAGTCCAAACACTCTAAATTAGATTATGAAAGATGTTGATTTTAGTTTTGACCAAGAAATATCGACAGGAATTATTTCAGACTCTCAATTACTAACATATTTAACACAACGTGGGATCGAAAATATTAATGTCACCAATGAACCGATAGGAGAAGTGGATAGCAAACGGATTTCATAGAATATCGATGATGACAAAATGCTTGCAAATGCTTGGCTACAATACCAATACCCGACTGTAGCATTGTGGGTAACTCCCATATTGAATAAACTCTCACAAGATTCTTAAGGCATGGAGGATTTTTAAAGAAATCCTTAATGTACGTGAGATAATGATAATAAATTAATTTTATATTATTATTTTATTAAAAAGCGATGTGAGTAAAAGACTATATACTTGTTAAGCCACGAACGTTAGAACAACGCCCAAATTAGCCAAATTTAACACAAATTTCCATACTCATTTTTATTTATACTCATTTTTAGTTATAAATAATTTAGTTCTACTCATTTTAATTATAAATAATTTATTTATATTCATTTTAGTTATTAATGAAAATAATAATAATAATCATTATTTAAAACTAGTGTTGAGTCCAATGAACCAATAATATGAAAAGAAAATTACTTAGCATTTGCAATACTTTAAGAGACCAATACTACAAGAAAAATTAAAGAAAACTAGTACTAAGTCTCCCATATTAATAAAATATGCAAATTAATCGACATTAAGATTGAGTCCAGTAAGTTAATGTAATAGAAAATTTTAATAAGCAATGGCACTTTCGATATGGAAAGAAAAATTATTTATCAATAATCAAATCAACCAATCAATGTTTGTATTTTTTAAAATATAAATATAATAAAATGATTATCTTAAAATATGCAATTTATTTTTATATAAAAATTATAAATATATAAGTAATTATTAATAATTAATAACAAATTATTATATTGTATATAGCTAAAGATATGTAAATATAATAAAATAATAAGATATTATATAATTTTTATTATTAAATATTAAGAGTCAATCAAATTAATATTAATCACTTATAAAAATAAATTATTAATATAAATAAAAATGATAATATTGTTGTCATCGTCATTATCATAATATAATATATTAATTACCATAATATGAAATTGACAATATCTGGTTTTTTATATAGGTAATGGGATTTTTTTATATAGGTAATGGAATGTAAATCAATGTTATGAATATTGTATCGGTACCAATATTGCTCAATACTAGGTATCATTTCGAGGGTACAAAAATATCATGTTCAAAGTAGCTTCTATATAATTTTTTGAAATTATAAAATAGTTCCTAAATTTTTAAAAAATTATAAAATATTCTCTCAATATGTTGTACTATATAATTTATAAATTGACTTCAACCCTATCTCCAAAAATCATAAAAGTAAAATTTTGAAATAACAACAATATATTTATTTCCATTAATATTAATTTTCATATATTTCATAAATAAACAATAATCACAATTAATAAAAAATCATTTATTCATCATATGAATATAAAATTAAGGAAAATACAAAGTACTTAACATGTTGAAATTTCATCATATAATAAATAATAATTATATAAAAACATGAAATAAAAATAATAATAAAGTTTAATGACTCTTTAAGTATTATAACAAAAGTTTGTGATGAGAAAACAACTAACTAATAGTGAAACCTTAAAAAAAGCTTATAGTTATATTTATTTTGCATAAATATAATTTAACATATGCATCAAATAAAGGTGAATTAAAAAGAAAAAATAAATGAAAAACCTGAAACTTCATTCAATCGACTATCTACTTAAATTGCATTGACCTCAATTCTCATTTAGTAAAGAATTGTCATCATTAAAAAGAACCTAATCATCATCATCATTCAAATTCACTATACTAAATAACATGTCAATACCTTCTCATCCAAGATTATCTTCTATATTATTTACATCTACTAAACTCGATTCCTCAGGAACTCAATTCACCATAAGATCGATATGGTCAAGGTAAATTGGATTTACATAATTATTTGCTCTATTAAGATTCCTAGTAAATAAATAAAATTAAATTATTCATAAATTACAAGAATTATATTCAACTAAATAACGATAATAACGTACCTTTCTCGAAGCTTTAAAAAGACCAAGTCATTCAATCTTTTGTATTCCAATATATTCTTTTTTTGGAATGGATGAATTCAAATATGCTCCAATTCCTTTCATACCCTATTGTATTTACATATTGACTCAAAATTTGAATTATAAACCTTTGTAATTCTAGAATACCACTTTCGAATTGATCATACTAAGCAACTGTTAACAAAATAAATTGATGATTAATTTTCAACATGTAACAAAAGAGAAAAAATATATACTTAGATTAAACTTATCTTTTTGACAAATAGCAATAGACATCTCAGAATCACCAAAAGCATCCTTATAAACCTCCATTTGTGAGCTTAGAAGATCTTGTGTCAACTTATAGGTAACAATTGTTGTAATAGTTAATAGCATTCCCCCTATTAACTTTAGCTTCTTCTTTTTTGTAAACTTAGTTTTAAATAGACACTAGGATTAAAAAATGTCTCAGTTACAAACAACAAAGAGTAAAGTTTTTTTTTCTCATCTCTCATTGATGATTGTAAGATAAGGTATGTACAAAGAAGGCTTATTTTTCAAATTTGTTTTGATTGCTTCCTTTACCCTCTCTATGACATCATAAAAATAATCTATTATTGCCTTCTCATTACTATCATCCAAATGAGGTATCCCCACTAAACGCTCACAAACTTAAATGAAAAATTAACATTGCGGTTTAAAAATCAAAATCTTTAAGTATAGTTCTAGAAACTTCCAATCCAACATTAGATTTTGCATGCTGAGATGCAATCTACTTATCACTTGTCAACATTTGCTTCAACTCCTTTTTCATCAAAACAAACTACTAAAGTGATAAGGAATTAGTTGAAAATCTTGTAATAGCACGAGGATATAAATTCCTATCATTGGTGAAATCCTCTCTTATTAAATTCAAGACTCATGTATGATTGTAGATGAACTTGGTCACTTTTGTTTTTTTTTTCTTTCTGTACAATCTCATCAGTGATAGGAAAATATATAACATCTTCTATAATTTTCAATAGTAAGTTAATGTAATGCGCATCACTAGGAGTTTAATAAAGGACTTATACCCATTTTGTAGTATTTTTCCAAGTGCTTTATAAGCAAAATCATTGCTAGTAATAAAATGAACAGTATTTCTACAAATTTATCAAATATTTGAAACAGAGTATTAGCATATCTAATAATGCTAGATGCAATAGACTTCAAAAACATTGTCCCGTCTGTATAATAAACCAAAAATTAATAATACGCCCTTCTCTTCTATTTGTCCAATTATCTCACATGATTGAACATCCATAAGTAGCCTAAGTTATTCTTCTTTCATCCAAATAATTGTTAATTCTAAAACAAAGTTGTTCAAAAGTTTACCTCTGTAATCATCAATTGAAGGAGCTTTATATCTTGGATTATAAGAGGCAATAACATCCACCATATGTTGGTAATCATAAGATAGGCAACATTGAATGTTACATATGAATCATACCACCATCTATCCATTGCTATGTCCACATTATGAGCTACTTCTTTAAAATGTAAGGCATTACCAATTGAAGGCTGAGCTTTAGAAGTTGTTTATGGTGCAAAAAAGTTAGCTACATGTCTTCTTCTTTTGCTTACATCATGTGCAATATTCCTTTCTTATTGGATAGTAATAACACCTTCAACATCCTTATTATCATCCTAACTACCATAAAAGGAACTTCTACTACCAATTTTATAGTTTAGTCTTTGCCTTCTATCTTTCTCATGTTGATACTCTTTACGAAAAGTCTTCATTTTTCATTTCACATCATGATTCACTTTCTTATAAGGCTCCACATCACCTTTGATTTCATCTAAATGTTTCTTTAATTTAGTGATTCCTCATATTTCAAATGTTTGTTACAATACAAACAAATGATATGATTTTTTATTTCAGGAACCAATCTAACATGAGTCTAAGCTGGATCATCGAATATTTTTTAAGCGACTAAATTATTAGGAGTACTTAAATTTTTCTTCATTTATCTGTAAAATTAAATAAATATGTATATTATAACTAACTTAATAACTTCATATCAAAATAAATTTGTTTATAATAATAGGAAGAAATAGAACAACAACAATTTTTCAACAACTATAAGGTATATAAATGCAAGTGAACTTTATGAACTTATGTAAATGGTTTGTTAAGGTATATACATTGATTGCTACACTTTAACAACTAAAACCATTTTGTGTAATTATATAGTTTAAACATAAAGTCACAATTATAACTCATTTTTTGTGATTACATAATTCTACCATAAAAGTGACAATTATAACTCATTTTGTATGATTACATAATTCAACTATCTCTCACAACTATAAGTCATTTTGTGTGATCATATAATTAAACTATAAACTCGTATCAATAAGCTTAATTTATGTAATCACATATTCAACCATAAAGTCACAAATATAACACATTTTGTGTAATTACATGATTCAAACATAAACTCACATCCCTAACCTATTTTGTATGAATTTATAAATTCATAACTATAACTCATTTTGTATTATTACATAATTTAACTATAAATTTATATGATTATATCTAACTATCATTAACTCACATGTTTAACTTAATTTGTGTAATCACATAATTAAACCATAAAAATTTTAATTTATAATACTTAACCCAATTTATAATAAAGACCATCTTTTAATTCAAATTTCCTCAAATGTCAAACAATAATAAAAACTTCAATTCTATATTGAATCCTCAATTTCTAGAATCCAACCAACATAAATGACAAAACACATCCAAATTCCAAATACTACAATTCTATATAGAATCCTCAATTTCCAAAATTTAGACAAACCAAACACATCTATCTTGAATTTCCAAAATCTAAACACATGTATGACACAACTACACAACACAACACAAAATTAATCAACTCAAGGTTCAAACACACATTCATAGCTCAAACACATATTCAACATTTGTATTTTTACTATTTTGTAACCTTGAGGCTTAAAGCTTGACTTGGTGTCAGTGAGGCTTAACTAGATGGTGACTCACTATCGGTGAGGCTTGATTGGGATGCTGACTTAATGAGGTTTGATTGGAACGATAAAGGAGTGATTGCACGTGGGGTACGGTGCAACCATGCAAGTCTTTGATTGAAAGAGAGTGGTAACTGCAAGAGAGTCAGGTGACTACTTGAGTGTGGCGGAGGAGTGATTGTGGCAGAGTGGAGAGAGGGTGAGGCGACTGTAGCGTAGGTGAGAGAGAGAGTGACTGGGATAGGCGATTATAGTGGAAGACGGTAGAGAGTGATACCGCGAGAGGGGGTTGTGTGACTAACAAAACGTGATGGAGGCAAGGACGGAGTTATTTGGGGCCCAGTGGTGCATTGAGCCCCCCAAGATTTAAAAAAATTACCCTGATTTCAATGGACTTACCCTGATTTACACTGTGACCTATAGGTTCTACGCAATGTCATCAAAAGGGTCGGGACCGATGAGGAAGGGCTGACTCGAGTAATTGTCACAAGAGCTGAGAAGGACTTGAGGGACATCAAAGAGCTTTACTACAAAAAGAACATTGAGAATCTTGATCATGCATTGAAGAAGGAGACCCATGGAGACTATGAGAGTTTTCTTTTTGCTCTGCTCGGAAACGAGAACTAAGTTACTGTTATAAGCATCTTAGTGTATGTTAATAAGGAACTTTGCTTCCCCTTTTATGCGTGAAGTAATATAAATTTCCATTTCAGTCCAGTTTCAACCTTTCCTATGGTATTTTAATGCAGTTTAAATAAATTTCTTAATCTTTTAAATCAGTCAAAGCATGCTTCACTTTATGCTAATACAGCTCAAGCACGAAGAAAACAATTTCAAAATTAGACACTTTTGGGACAATGTATTGGTTGTGAACTGAAACTTCAAGCATATCCAGAAAATCTAGTATTTGGAAATGCCGGAGTTGTTGTTGAGTGATCACTTATCTCCAGATATAAGGGAAAGTAACAGATCCTTATACTTCCCATTCATCCTCTCTTCAATTTTCTCGAAAAGAGGAACTCCATACAAGTTGCTGTATTAATTAAAAATACATGCAGAATATGTATTATTGAAGTTGCAGATATCAGGGAAAGAATATTTTTTATTTTTAAGTAATATATATATTCTTGAAGTTGCATGTCCATACAAGTTGCTGTATTTTTAATTTTTAATTTTCTATTCTGCATTTGACATGGACAAATTGATTGAACTTGCAAAATGCTATTCATCAGAGTTTCCTCCTATTACTTTAATTCAACTTAAATATCAAATTGGGAATTTTATCATTGATGTACGTATAGATAAGAATTTCTCTGAATTGAGTGGAATTGGAGACCTTGCTTAAGAGAATGGTGATTACAAGAAAGCATCATGTATTCCCTTTGATTTATTTATTAGTCAAATTGTCATTACTTTTACCAGTTGCTATAGTCCCAGTGGAAAGGGCTTTCTCCACAATGAAAATTGTCAAGAGTTCACTTCGTAATAAAATGGGAGATGACCTATTGAATGATTGTTTGTTGTGTTATATTGAAAGAGATGTATTTGCAAATATTGACAATGATCTTGTTATGAAAAGATTTCAATCTATGAAAAGTAGACGAGGATCATTGTAATTTTAACTATTTTATATTCTTAATAAAATTTTATTTTTATTTAGTTTTGATATGAAAATTTTTGTGAAATCTATATTTTATTTAAGCCCTCTTATCTTAAATTTCTGACTCCGCCACTGGATGGAGGTGATGGTGGTGGACACTGGACATTGGACACTGGACAGGGTAGAGGAGAAGGGGTTGTCGAAATAGGTATGATTCGGGGAAGGGTTGAGGGGGTTAGGTTTTTAGGATTAAATTTTTTAGTTTTGTAATTTATTCACTTTTCAAATTTACATTTAATTCCGATATTCAATCATTGTTATAAACACTGACCAATATCAGTTAGTACCAGCTAAAATGGTCAATATAGTACTGATGAGTCTAGTATTAGTTTTCAGTCGGTACGACATATACCGATTTATACTAGCATGAAATGCAAACCCTAGTGTAAATATGATATAATTTTTTAATTTATTATAAAATAAATAAAACTAAGTATTTAAAAATATAAATATCAATAAAATCAATAACTAATTATCTTATTTATTGGTTCATTATATAATTTTTATTTAATAAAGAATTAATTTCTTATATAATAATATTTTAAAATTTTATTAAAATAAAATACATATTATGATATTTTTAATATAAGTAATAAATAAAAATAAAAATTAATTTGCTTAACTATTGTAATTTATTAATCCTTAATTGTGGTTTTCCACTAAAAGATTATGTTGTAATTACATTTTTTAGAAGAAGAAAAGGTATTATTGAATAGATATGGAAGCTAGTACAAATTAGCATAACTAGGAGGGGATTACCCTACTACAGTCTTTACAAAATCGTGTAAGGTGGAAGGGCAAAATATAAAGATGTTAGACTATTGGATCAACCATGAACCATAAGTGATTTCAGACGATTAGGGAGGAGAGAATGTTGGTAGTGTAGTGGAGATGCAGCCTCTTCACTATCATAAGCTCTCGGATCTGTCGGATTATGTCTATTTGTAGGGACTCTAGTGAAGAGCTTTGGTTGGTGAAATTTCTAAAGTTTCTTTCTCTATAGTATATATACGCAGAGTGTCAAAGCTAGAAAATGTATGAATTTATCATGTTACGATCCAACAGACTGAGCTGATGAGTGGTGAATAATATCATAAAGAGAGTGCCTTTGATCAATCCATATATATTTTCTTCGAATGTTCTGCCATATAATACTATTGAAGGAGCACGTAAATAATAGATGGTCTCTTGTTTCGACTTGAGCCTGACACATACGACAGTGTTCATCCATTTGTAGATATAGTAGTCAATCAGCTGTCACTAGCTTGTTCTGAATTGCTAGCCAAAGTATAAAAGATAAGCAGGGAGTAAGGGCCTTGCTCTAGATGATGTTATGCCAGATGATGCTCCAGATGGATCGCTTGTCCTTTCTAATAGAACATATCAGAAGAGCAAGAGTTTGGTAGGTATGTAGGTTACAAATGCATCAGGTTAGGTAGGAGCTACCAGCAGTTAGCATGGAAGACTGATGTCATCTGGGCATTGAGAGGGAAGGATGAAGATGGGTTCCTGGTTGGGATGAGTGAACCGTGCCTTGACCAGTTATCATCCCATAATGAAATAAGTCGGCCATTACCAACTTTGCTTCTGACATTGGGTTGAACCATGTCTCACCGTATCTTTTAATGGCTTTGATAATGTTCTGAGAGGGAAAGATATTGAAACTCCAGTATATATGTAACGAGTTAAGCACAGATTGGATAAGTTGCAACTTACCCATATAGGAAAGAGTTTTATTAACCCATGAACTAATTCGTTTTTGTATCTTTATAATAAAGGGTAGACACTCCTGATAGTTGAGGTGTCGTGTTGTCACAGGAAGTCCCAAGTACATGAGTGAGGGGTTTATGGGTTGCATACCGTATGTTGTGCTATGGATTGTTGGAGATCAGAAGCTTTCTTAAAAACGAGAAAGTTACTTTTAGTAAGGTTAATCTACAGCCTGAATAACTCGTGAAGGTGGTAAGGGCCTTCATGAAAGTGTCGGCATAATCCAGTTAACCTTTACAAAAGAGAAGGAGGTCATCTGCAAAACCAAGGTTAGTTAGGCTTATTTTTTTACATTTTGAGTGATATCTGAATTTGGGATTACGCTTCACTTCTTGTAGAATAATCGCACTAAGAATTTCCATGCTAAGGATGAAAAGATAGGGGGTAGAGGATCCCCTTGTTGAAGACCCTTAGCAACCTTGAAAAACATGGTTGGGTTGCCATTGATGAGCACAGATAAGGAAACCAAGGATATGCATTCTTTGAACTAGTTGATAAAAATGTGTGGAAATCCAAAAGCTTGCAGTTTTGAAAATCGCAACTGATTTTGTCAAAAGGCTTGTGAAAGTCTATTTTGAGTGTACAGTTTGGAGAGTAATTCAATCTAGAGTAGCCATTGAGTAGCTCTTGAACAATGAGAATATTATCGCCAATTTGACGATCTGTCATATAAGCACCTTGATGCTCACTGATTATAGGAGTGATAGCTTATTTCAAACGATTGGCAAAGATTTTCGAGATAATCTTATAGAGAAAATTGGTGCATGCTATGGGCCTAAAGTCACCAAAAATGGAAGGGTTGGAAGTTTTGGGTATCAAACAAAGCATTATAAGAAAACTGTGGATCGGCGACGGAAATTTAGCATCGAAATAGAAACCGTCAGAAATTAGCGACGGAAAATACAGTTCCATCACTAATGTTGGGTAATTTAGTGACGGAAAATTTTCTCGTAGGTAAACATGAAGTGGAGGCAAAATTTGATAGGGAATTACCGACGAAGAAGATGTCCATCAGTATTTTGAGTTATTTAGCGACGGAAAATTTAGGGGTTGTTATGTCCATCGGTAAAGTTGTGTTAGGAAGACAAATTTTTTGCTACGGAACAACCTGGCGTCGGAATAGCTGTCGATAAAATCATCGTTGGGTTGATACGTAAACGATGTCGTGTTGGTAATAAGGATGGTTTGAGGTTTATTCCAAAACGATGTCATTTTGGTGTAATTAAAGTGACGTCATTTTGGTTATCGCCAAAACAATGTCATTTTTGTTAGGTTGAAGAACGTCCCTCATAGAACCAAAATGACATCGTTTTTGCTTAAATCAAAACGACATCATTTTGGCTGTAAGAGTTGCGTTTGAATTTAAACCAAAACGATGTTGTTCTACCTTAAACCAAAATGACGTCGTTTTGGTTAACGTCAACGGTGCGTCTTAATTATAACCAAAATGACATTGTCTTGGTTAACACCAAAACGATGTCGTTTTGTCTAAAACAAAGCTTGCATTTTAATTAAACCAAAACGACGTCGTTTTGGATTTATTAAAACGCAGCCCTTCTTCCTTCCCTGCCTCTTCCTCGCTCGCAGCTTCTTCCTCATTCCTTCAGACGCAGCTCCTCTATCTTCCTCCTTCGACGTCGACTACCCTCCTTCCTTCGACCACATGTAGCGTCTCCGATCGGTGTTGCCTCTCATCTTCTCCGATGGTGAGGTAAAGGCGTCTTCTCCGGTGCTTTTTCCGAAGGTAAGCCGTCAACGTTATTTTTTAATTTTCTTGTTTTGGACTGAGTTGTTGATTTGTTGTTGAATTAATTGAGTTTGGTTATTATTTTTTTAAGGTTTTCCATATAAATAATGGGAAAATGTTATCAATTTGCGATTAGTTAGGGTTGATAATTTTGTGCACACCATGTGTTCGATGAAATGTTTTCTTATATATTTTTCATCCACCTTTTC
>JANVCQ010000002.1:18108235-18130231 GCA_025531925.1 Erythroxylum plowmanianum | reverse complement strand
AAACGTAGCTTTAATATTTATCCTCCCCTGGCTTTCAATATGGCTTGCAAATGGCGCCATCGTCCGGGTCCCACATGTAGTCTGTGTATTTAAGACTGCTGTGTGATTTTTGTAAGCAAAACGAAATCGTTTTTGTCTTAGACAGAATAAGACAGGGGAGAGTTGGACAGACGATCCGGACTCGTAATCAAGGGCTCCATTTCCTAATAAGCATAGGGTTGCCTCTCCAGTGTCAAGTCCTAACTCAAGAATCTAGAATAGATATACAGATTCCCTAAACTTATGGAGAAAGACATCCTCCCCAATGACTAGGAACTGTTTAAGGTCAAGTTTACTATGGGGACCTTTAGTCCAAGCTTTAATAGATGGATAAGGGGAACATTTGTTAAGGAAAAATATAATTAGGATGGTGCTCCATTTTGCTATTATTACTTGGATATATTCAAGTGGGGGAAATAATGTCTTAAGAATATTCTCTGGATAATTGTGAGTCTTTAAGGATGATAATAGGTTGAACATATTGCAACTTGGTCCCACGCTTTTAAAGGAGCTGGAGGTTTGGGGGGACACCAAAGCAAAAATGAAGGTAGGGGATATAGGAGAAGGTACAAGGTGAATGATAGGCGAGGGAGTAATGGCTTGAACTAAAGAAGTTATGGATGAAAGGGAGGGGAAAACCTCTATAGAGGATAAAATGGGGACTGGGATATCTTAAGGGGAGTTTGAGTGGGAGATAATGGTTCGGGATATTGGAGAGTGTTAAGGAGTTCGAGTTAGGGAAGGGAAGAGATGAGAGAAGCTGATATGATGTGAATGGAAGGAGAACAAGGAAGGAGAAGGATGCTTGAAGAGTCGGATGAAAAGAAGGAGGCTAGAGAATTGGAGAAGATGGTCTATGATTATAACTTAAGGAAGGGACAGTGGGGGAAAGACCAATCCCCGTACTTAAAAGGAAAAGGTTTTTACTGGTGTGAAGAATTAGTAGAGTTGTTGGATAATAGGTTGGCAAAGTTACGTTGCTGGATAATAGGCTAAGATTTTGGAGAGAGCTCAAACCTCTATTACAAGAAAAAAGGGATAATATATTTTAAAGTGTCTAAAATTTTGATTTTTTTTTCAATTTAGTGTTTAAACTTTTAAAATTTTGTAATTAAGTGATCAAATTTTAATAACCTTAACAACTCAGTTCACAATATTAACTCTCTTAAGTATTTTTTTGATTTGACTAAAATGATATGTGGGCATTAACTTGAAAACAATTGTCAATTAATTATTCATGTGGAATAAAATGTCAAACTTAATGTGTGAAAGAGGTTATGGTTCAGTGTTTTAGTCCAAGTGGATAATTAGTTAGCAATTACTTGCTCAAATAGAAGTCTGCATGTCATGGACAAAGAAGATTCTATTAGCCAAATCAGTAAAATGGTAACAAAATTAACGTTTTAACTTGAGTTGTTAAAGTTATAAAAGGTTGGTTGAATTAAAAAAGTCCAAAAAGTTGAGCACTTTAAAATATGTTATCTCTTTTAGAAAATCTACTTGTAATTTAATTTTGATTTTAGAAAATATTATAATTATACAATTATTGAACTTTTTATTTCAAATTATGATTTTGTAAATCATTAACATAATACCATATTTCAAAATAATTTCACATTATTAATGAATTATATTGAGTAAAAACAATGTCTAATTACTGACATAATACATATAAAATATTTGTTTTATTAATTTGAACCACAAGCTTTAAAAAAATAGTTAAGCTTTTAAAAGTTTATGACAATTAACCGATTCTCTTGGTAATATTTAGACCTGCGGGCTTCTTTTAGGATTTGGGTTCGACAAGGCCGAAGGCAACAAAACATAACCCTATTTTAGGGTAAAAGCAGTCTAGAATAAATTGACGAGAGAGTCAATAAGTGTCCTTTTTCCTACTTAATGTTGTGAGAAAGAGTGAGTTTTAATTGATGACGTAAAGAGTGGCTGCAACATATGTTGTCGCTTATCCCTCAAAAATTAATGGGGGTATTTAAGGGGCATAATCATGGTCGACAGAATATCTAATCCATAAAATGGGTGGGTGGTAACTGTGAGCTGAGGCCCTTTATACAAAAATTGACAGACCATGGAGAAAGAATATTGGAGTTTTAATCAAACCGCACATACTACTTTCATCAAATTGACGCTGTCCAAAACTTTCTTGAATTATCAAATTTGTGGTGAGAATAAAATGAAGAACCAGATAAGTACTCCATATAGACATTAGCATATACATATGCACATATATAAAAACAATGATCCAATCTTAAATTAGAATTATAACTGTGTTACGTCAACTCCCAACAAAACAAAGCATAATGGGCACTACCTAGTCAGATGTCACGTCTTACTTTCTTTCCTGAGCTAGGTAATGGCGTATGGAAAGATGGAAAAATTTTTATTCTACGTGACTCCTGATTTGAATAAAAAGTGATTTAACGAGTATAATAATGAAGATGCCAACTAAATCAAATCAACCACTTTATTTCTTTCTGGTTTGGCCAAACATGAAAGTACAGTACTAGCATGTCATGATTGTGCAGAACCCCACCACTTAAAGAAACGAACCTTTCATCAAAGCTATAACCACAAGTTCAAGCAAGTGGAGGAAGCACTTCAACAGTATCCTCATCTCCGGATATAGTGATGCTTTTAGTTAACTGTCATTGCAACTGAATTTATAAGAGAAAGTGTTCATTGAGATAACCACATTAGCTGTCATAACGTGATTCGGAAAAGTGACCTCACTTAAATTGTCCAACATGGTTTGAAAGAGACATTCCACCCGTCAAAACTTGGATCAGTTCACGCTGTGCTTGTATGACTTGTCATCTACGAAATAACAATGTCAGAACACATAATTAACCCATTTTAACCTAAAATGCTCAGAATATGAGACCATCTAGCAGACACGGTAAGTAAAGATTTCTAGATCAAAATACTTGATTTTAAGCTAAAGTTCCTTTGTTATTTCTCTGAAGTACTATATAGGATAGCATAAGCATTTATTCTGAATAAATACAAGAGGTTGCAGGACCTCTGCTTGTCTTTCCTGGTGTATAGGGCTAGGGAGCGATGCCATAATGGGGTCCGTCAACAATCGAGTAGTGGAACGCCAAGATTCCCACGCACCGTAAATCATAATAAAGAGATCTTGAACAAGATCATGGTTGAATAAACAAAAGAGTTATGGGAATCATTGAACCAATAAAGGTTCGATTTTAAGGTTATAAATGTTTGATTGAGTAGTTGGAAGAGATTATGATTCTAATATTAATTTTAATCAATAACAAGAAGTACTTGTCTCCTTAGACCAACAGCTCGATGCTATAGCGGGGCAGCCTATACCAATTATATAAGACTCCGTAAGAGTTTGAGCTTCGTAAGAAATCTATACTCTATATCCATTTCACTTTGTGCGTTTTTTATGGTGAAAAATTAGTAGTTTCCAACGACAAAGCTGACCCCCGATTTCTACAGCAGAAATGACTGCATCAAAGCATTGGATGAACCTTTTCCTCTCCTACATATTGCAAGCATTAAATGGTTTTGCAAATCTCATCCCATCCGAAATAACAAAGCCTCTAACTAAATCATTGATGATAGTTTCAAACCAGAATTTATTTTATATAACATATATGGCTGTGTAACTATTGAAATCTAAAAAACTTGTATATGTTTGTTTCCCAGAAAATGGACCCGTTGGTCCTATAATGTTCCAAGGAAACAACTTGATTATTGACCCAAAATGTTATTGTGGTTTTATTAGGAATAGCAGTAGTACCAGTTAGTTGGTACTAACAACAGAAAATAATTTATCTAAAGAGGTCCCAGTGGTCGTAAAGCCGATAAGTAATTAGTTATAGTTAATTTTTATTTGTCTTCATTAGTATTTATTATGATTTCTCTGTGATTAATAAAACCTAGTTTGGTCGGATATAATAACATGTAACTATCATCACTAGGCATCCAAATCAGCATGAGCATTTAGCCCAGAATGTTGCCAGGAACATGACTCATTTTACTGATCTAAACTTTTTAACTTGGAAGACTTACTAACACTATATCTACGAAAAGCATCTTCATCTGTCAATGTGTTATCAAATCAACCTGCTGAGAGGTAGAGCACATCCTACTGGATGGTGGTTGCCAGCAATTACCAAGGACTGAATTCAGGAACAAAAAAGCTACAAGCTGTCGTCGGCCCCAGCCTGAAAGAAACAATTCCAAATGGGTTTAACCCATCATGGATAAATATGGAAAGGATCTTACCACCTGGAATTGCGTTCAATGTCAGTGTGGTGTGGTGAACACAACTTTGGATTGTGTCTCGTCTTATTAGGCTCTTTAAGAAAGCGAAATTTCTGTGGTAACCACTCCAATTTTTCTTGAATAAAGTGTCCATCAATCTTAACATACTTTGTCCGATTATGTTGCACTGGATTATATGCAATACTGATTATTGATTTGTTATCACAATATAACTTCATTGCGCCAATCCATTTTACCTTTAAAACATTAAGTGAAATTTTCAACCACAACAAAATCACAAACATCAGAGTCATTGACTTGAATTCTACTTCTACACTTGATCTAACTACAACATTTTGTTTCTTACTTCTCCATGTTATAAAATTTTCACCCAAAAACATACAATATCCTAAAATTGACCTTCTATCAATCATTGAACTTGCATAATCAGTATCATTATGCAATTCAACAAAAAACACGTTATTTCTCTAGAACAAAATCCCTTTTCATAGATATCCCTTCAAATTGACTTATAACCCTAACTACATATGCTATATCTAGCCTTGTAGTTGTATGTGAGAGATTAATGAGTTTTGCAACCAAGCATTGATACATTTACATATCAACAATGGGCTCTTTTTTAACTTCACTAAATTTATGATTAGGTTCTATAAGAGTACGAGTTGGTTTTCAAGCTAATCTCCCAGTTAATTTTAGAAGATCAAGAACATATTTTGTTGTGAGAAAAATATCCCTTATTAAATCCTAAGAAAATATTTCAAGCTTCCCAACTCCTTTATTTCAAATTACCTAATTAAAAGATCCTTTATTTATTTTCTCTTATTTTCATCTTGTCAATCACAATTATATCATCAACATAAATTAACAAACTATAACTCCCTTTGAATTTGAATGTTTAATAAATAGTGTATGATCGACTTGACTTTTTCTATAACCCATAGTACACATCACATTAGCAAATCTACCAAACCATGCCCTTGGTGATTGCTTCAGACCATAAAGTGCTTTCTTTAACTTACAAAATTTATTAGCTACCACCTCCTCACCGAATCTAGGAGGGATATCCATGTAAATTTCCTCTTCTAGATATTCATGAAGAAATGTATTCTTTACATCAAATTGCTGCAATTCCTAACCAATGATAGAATAACTCTTTCATTATTCATTTTTCCAATAGGGGAAAATGTTTTTAAATAATCAACTCCATATGTTTGGGTGTAACCTTTAGCTACTAATCTTTCTTTATACCTTTCCAAAGATTCATTAACCCTATATTTCAAGGTGAAAACCTATTTGAGTCCTACTAGTCTACTCTTTTTTGACCATTCTACTAAGTCCCAGGTGTTGTTTTTCTCTAATGCATCCATTTCCACTTCCATAGCTTTCCTCCATTCTTCATTAGATAAAGCCTTAGATAAGGTCTTAGATATAGGAATAGAATTTAGGCTAGTAAGAAATGTTTTACAAGAATGTGAAAATTTACAAAATGATACTTTGTGAGATATAGGGCATAAAGTCTCTTGGTACACTCTTAGGTTCTTTTCCTCAAGGTAATGCGTAAATCACTATCATCATTTGAAGTTTGTGATTCACTAGGCATTTCAAGTTAAGAGGGTTTAGATATCTTATATACCTCATGGATTGGCTAATTCGAATTTAATTATTGGGTTGCTATGAATTAGGAACATTAGTTGGCTTTCTTAAATAAACCATTCTAAATCTCCTATCATCAGCAGTAGGATCTATAGCTCTTTTATCATTCATAATGGATTTTATGTTGGACTCTATGTTGGATTGTTAGAGGATAGTAATGATGGGAAATAAAGTAACAAATTGTCTAAGCTATCACTAGTATCCTTATCTTATATGTTGACTCTCGTTAAAGATAAGGATGAGGAAAATAGGGTACCGCTTCAACAAATGTTACTTTTACAAATACATTTATTTTCTTATAACATGGATCATAAAATTTATAGCCTTTTTTAATTAGTGAGTATCATATGGATACACATTTAACATCTCTAGATTCTAAATTATCTCGTTGGGGATTATAAACATGAACAAATATTGTATAACTAAACCCTAAGTTATTAGACCTTTTAACATCTGGATAAAAAGGGAAAGACATTGTAATAGAGTTTTTAAATCCAAAACACTTGAAGGCATCCTATTGATTATATATATAGATGTAAAAATAGCTTCCCCCAATAATGTCTAGGTACATTATGATGAAACAATAGTGCTTTATTAGTATTTAAAAGATGATCATTCTTTCTTTTAGCCACCATATTCTGTTTAGGTGCATAATCACAAGATGACTCATGAATAATCCCCTCCTTTTGAAAATATGATGAAAAAGCTCAATTAAAATAGTCTCTTGGTCAGATCAAAATTGCTTAACTTTGTCACTAAATTGATTTTTTATCATTGAATGAAAACTTAGGACAGTATTACTCACATCAGATTTATTTTTCAATAAGAAAATTCATGTAACACAGTGCAATCATCAATAAAGGATATAAACTATTTAAAACCAATTATGTTAGGAATAGGGGTAGGACCGCAAATGTCATTATAGACTAGATAAAAAGGAGTGGATATTCTTTTATTTATAATTTGAAAAGAAGCATAAGTGGGTTTTACAGAGTCACACATAACATAATGAAAACTCCCTACATCTATTCCATTAAATAAAGAAGGAAACATGATTTTTAAAGTTGTAAAAGATGGATGACCCCAACAAAAATGATGAGACAAGATGACATTCCTTTTTGATGACGATAATAGGGATAAAAATAAGTTACTGCTACTAATAGCCAATTCATTTGGAGTATCTAAGGAATATAACTCATCCTTCTCTTTAACAAGTCTAATCTTATTCCCAAAATCTTGGTACTGAAATTCACAAAAGGAAGGGACAAAAATTGCTTGACATTTTATGATTTTAGTTGATTTCTTTACATAGAGAAGTTTTATAACTAACTTTGGTATGTGAATTTTTTTTTAATAAGAGTGATGGTGTAAGTTGTATATCTCCCATGCTACTTCACTGATAGGAGATCCATTAACACCAATAATCTTCATATTACTTAGACAAGAAGTGTAGGTCTGAAATTGAGTGGATGAATGGTTCATATGATCAGTAGTAACATTATGTATAATCTATATATTAAAAAAGGAGTTTTTTAAAGGCACTAAATCTAATTAAAGAAGAAGACTTAACTACAAATACAAAAGAAAACATAGAAAAGTTAACTGAGGGATACAATAAACTTGTATTTGGTGATTTATCAAGCTTACCAGTAGGTTTTTAGCTTATCAATATCTCCACCACTGAAACTTCCTAGTTCTTATAATTTGTTTTTATTACTTTGAGTTACCTAAGATGAATTGGAATTTTTGTTGATTCTCATTACTGCCTCATTTTGATGGTTTGTTATATAATTTCCAACAATGTTCCTTACTATGTCTCGATTTTTGTAATATGTACACCAAAGGCCTTCCTTACTTTCTATATTTTGATCATCTCTAGTCAACTCAACTCTCCTAAATTTTGGAATTGTATTTAATGCATTATTTAGTAAGAATTTTTTCATGCTTTATGGTTCAAGCATTATATTCTATCTACTCTCTTCAACTCTCATAAGTGAAATCATGTCATTCAGCAATGGAACTTCTTTATTCCCCAAGATATGCATCCTTATCTAATTAAATTCAGGATTTGGGCATATAAGACAATCATACACACTATTGATAGATGCAAAATTAACCATATCTATACCTTATATTTGATGTATTTTTGCTTAATAGTTTATACTTTTAGTGTATATTTGGTACTTAACTTGCTCAAAGTGTGTTTAAAAGCATAATTGTCTTCATGAACTTAAAGGAGAAGAATTTGAATGAAAACACGGCATAAAACAAAGATTGGAAGCACAGAAGGGATGCATGGGTATGCAACAGCCAGTGCACTTCTCTCAGGCCATGTAGATTCGTAAATTCTGGAGAATTTATGTGATGCATGGCTATGTATCGGCCCGAGCATCTCCTCATAACCTTAAAGTTAATATAAAAGGATGTATTTGGAGGAAATTGAAGAGGGGTGACATAGAGAGAAGTCTAGAGATTTTGAGAGGTAACTCAAGGGGCAATTTTGATCTAGAGAAGTAGAAAATATGAAGAATTCATCAAAATATCCAAGAGAATACAAGATCAAACCCTACTTGCAAGAATATTCGATAAAAGATAATCATGGAGATTTATAGAATTATAAACCCATTATTTTCTATTCATTTTTCTTTTTGTTATTGTTTGATTTTATTTCCAATCATTTGTAACTAAATTCCTTTAGTGTCTAGGTTAGATAAACCCTATGTTGATACTTTAACATGTTTTGATTCTTTTATTAATTTAATTGGTTTGACTGATATATCATGATTCGATTACGTGTGTTATTTATGTTCTCATAGATCCAAAATATCATATCATAATATGATTTCATAACACTGAGATTGAGACATTCTTGTTTGAATAGATCTACCTTAATTGGAAGAGTTGATTGCAACCTTAAAGATAGGATGACATAAATCTTCCAGATTAGGGTCAAATCTAATAGAGGGATTCACAAATCGATAAAGTAATCCTATAAAATTTAACTTGAGTAATTCAGTTGAAAACCTTAGGATTAATTGTTATTAGACTCAAGGTTAGCTATTAGCATACCATAGGAATCTCCACTATCTAATAAATCAATAAAACAATTTCATAATAAAAGATCAATTTAATAAGAGTTTTAAGGGGATGCATAACTTAGATACTAATTTTCTGACACCGATAGTTTACTAAGTGCTTTTTAATTCTTTGATTCAATCATTTTGCCATTTATCTTACTTGCTTTACTATTATTTTTTTATAAATGAAAACCAATTCGATAGACTAGATAATAGGATAACGGTAATTACTAGTACTTATAGTCATCATGGGATTGACCCATACTTATTCGTACTAGCTACAACTACACTATGCATTTGTAGTCATTTCATAATTAAAACACCTATAAAGAGTCAATCACCTATACTTTTCAGTGAAATTTTTTATTTTATCAAAATAATTACTATAATGTATCTCAATTATCCTACAGTGATCTAATCCCTGCCACAAAATTTGTAACAAATTGGCATATTCTATGACAATTTTCCCTCTTTGCTTTGTCGTCTAACATTAACCTTTATTTCGTACACCTGGGCAACATCCTTAGCCTTGGAATAAGTTTGTTGAATAGCCTCCTAAGTGGCTTGAGCTGTTGGGAAAACATGTAAGTATCACTAATTTTGGGTGTTATGGAACTCCATAGCTAAGACATTATGAGAGAGTCCTTATTCTAAGCATCAAAACATAGTTCTCCTTGCTCAGGACTAATTCCCAATTGGTGATTTATTTTTTTTTACCTCAAGGATTGCTTTGACGAGTTTGGGATCACTTCAAATAGTTTTTTCCATCTAAACAATATGCTACTAGAATATTTTAAAATTGACATTTTTGTTTAACTTCTATTTAAGGATTTGAACTTCCTGTGAAAGGATGTGTTGTGGTTTTTGTGACATCAACCATGGCTTATATGGTTAAAATTATAAGAAAATAAAAAGGATAAAAAGATGTAATAAAGTCTACACAATGATTTATAATTGTAGTAATAAAGGCTAGATGATCTGCAGTTATAGTAATGAACGCGAAAAACTTGAAGTGTTAGGCAGTTGAAAGGTTAAAAAATCCTAATAATCCAAAACCATATTATAGATTAAGGTTTAGGAAAATTCTTCTTATTCTTTTAAAATATAGGAAATATGTTTATATACATATGATTATATTATGCTTTCCTAAATTATAGATAATAAAATATGTGAATTAGAGACTTCCTAAAGTAGTCCCTAAATTATAGAATATTAAATATGCACATAGATTTTTCCACTTTTTTTTTTATAGTGAAACATTTCATTGAAACGTGATAAACAAAACTATCATTTCCTTTCCACTCTTCTGTCAACTCTAGATATATTAGCGAAATTGTTGCATCCTTTTAGTGAAAACTTAATTTCATGCATTGTACAATTCAAAGGTGCACAATTATACTAATTGACTATGAGTGTACAAATGCTTTGTTAAATAGGTAAATTGTAGGAACAAATCAAAACCCCGAAAATTGAAAATCCTAAAAAGAAGTTTGGATGCATACATGATTAGAAATTGATAATGTTATCACTAACAACGTTCTAAATATTATACTTTTTCTTTTCAAATCCTAAAACTAAGCTTTATTTGTTAATAAAACCTATTAACTTCTTCAGTATAGAATGATAACACAGAAAAATTCATCAAGTTGGAAACAATATTTCTAAATTGAATTATCGCATATAATAACACATGAGCTTACTTATATTTGGGACTCCCCAAGAACTCGATAAACCCTCGTATGTCATAGAAAGAGTATATAGTTTATATGCACATTAAATGCAAGTGGGATTTAACTATTTTCTAAGGAAAGGCATTAGAAAATAACAAGCCTAAAAAAAGGATTAGATTCCATTGGCACCTAAGCCTCACTACGCGACAAAGCATCCAATAGAAACATTGTTATACATGCTTTAAACTCAAGGAAACTTGACCCATGTTTCCAATATAGTATCACTCCACAATAGCCTACCCCAGTATAATCACTACAATATTTTCTCAACAAAAGAAAAAACAATTAGTTTATTAGGCTCTAATTACCTCATAAAAGAGTAGCAATCAGGAGGGTACTTGAAACGATCTATTTAAAATATATGAAATTAGGGGTACTTTTAAAATATAGGTTTATGTTTTAATGAAAAGGAGATTAGTATGAATAGTCATTGATAAATTATTAATTAATTATATTTTTATACCTATTTTTAGTGTGTTTTGCCTATTATTTGAGATTTTATTGGTATTTTTGGTACTTACTTTGCTTCAAGTGTGTTTTTAGGTAATAATTGCCTTTATAGACTAAATGTAGAAGAATCTAGGAAAAATTAAGGCATTAAAAGGGAATTAAAGCAACTTCAAAGATGAACAATTATGTATAGAGACTATGTAAGTTACTATAAAAGTATAAAGCTTCGAAGATGTTGTTTATGCTCATGTGAAGATATGGTCCTGTTTGTGACATATACAACCTTGTTTGTAGCCTATTTAAGCTTCTTAAATTGTGTAAAGCCACAATTTATAGGGAATTTAAAGATACAGGAATGTGTAAGTGGCCATGTATATTTCAAAAACCTTATTTCTTATTTTAAAAGGAAATTATGAAGGCTGGATAAAGGAGGGAGCAACTGGAGTCATATTAGACACCAAAAAAAGGATAAAAGAAATAGTTCTGAATAGAGGATGAGAAAAATAAGAAGATTACTTCAAGAGATCCAATAAATTGCAACCTTTCATTTAAGTTTCATAGAATTTCCTCAGAGATAAAGGGGAATATGTAGATTACAGATTCTTCTTTTTTCTAATTGTCCTTTTGAATACTTGATGTTTGATTTTTTTTGTTTTTAGGAACTAATTTGTTTAGTGCTAAGGTGTGAAAACCCCTAAGCTAGGATGGATAAAGTGATATAGTCTTTTATTCAATGTAGGTCAATTGATTGATTTATTGTGATTCAACTATACGCTTATATTCTTGAACTAATATGTCAGGAATATTAGTTAAATGCTTGATTTTATATGATTGAGATTGAGAAATCCTTTTTTTTGAATAGATCTATCATAGTTGGAAAGAGTTGCATGCAAATCTAGAGATAGGTCGACATAAATCCTCTAGATTAGAGTTAAACTTAATAGTGAAATTCATGAATTAAGTAATGCAATCTTAGGGGTTTTAACAAGATAGAGGTTTTAGTTAATCAATCAAGGGTTGTTAATAGCCTTGAGAAAGATATTAATGTAAGATGTCAATTTCTATGGTCTAATAATAAATAATTTAATTGTATGATAAATGTTCAAGATATCTATGAGGGATTCATCTCCTTGGCACTACTTATTTGATATTGTTTAATTGTAGTACTTTCTTTATCCTAGTTAATTCTTATGTTAAACCTTATTTTAGTTTGTTTAGTTTTGTTTAAATTAAATGCACAACTTGATTCGACAGTTAGATAATAAAAGAGGGTTAATACTAGTAGTTACAATCCTTATAGGACCGGCCGGTAATTGCCAGTGCTCGCAACTTTTAGACCTTGTACTTATGTTAAAACAATAATACAACACATCAAGTTTTTAACGTCATTTTTAGGGGCTATAATATTAGGAAAATAGATCTTTTATTAATCTAATCATTATTACTTATTTTATTTTTTCCTTTTTACTTCTAATTTATTTATTTTATTGGCTCTTTGATTTTCTCATTTTTCATAGATCTTAGGGTTAGTTTATGATATGAGGTAATCCATCAAAATTAGTAGACAAAGATCTAGAGATTCATAGAACAACTCACAAAAAGATTTACAGAACCCTACTTAGAGAGTTCAAGTTAGATTGGCAGACAGAAGACTTAGAAGTTCATATTGATATCGAAGAATCAAGAACTATGGCATACCAACCAAAAAAATTATTGTTCTTGATTGAAATTGATAGGATCGGAGTCCAATATTGTGAGAAAGACTATTAACGCTAATAATTTTGAGATTAAACCAAGTATCATTCGGATGGTGTAATAGTCTGTTCAGTTTATCGGCTACAAGGTGAGGACCCCAACACACATATCACAAACTTGTTATAGAATTGTGATACCTTTAAAGTCATTGGTGTCAATGATGATGCAATAAGATTGAGATTATTCCCATTTTTATTAAGGGGTCAAAGCAATTGTTGAATTATCTGCGTAGATCATCACTTACTACATGGGACCAAATAGTAAAGAAGTCTCTTCTGAAGTACTTCTTGCTAGCAAAGACTGCCAAACTAAGGAATGACATCTCCTCCTATTCTTAGGCTGACTTAAAGACATTATATGACATATGGGAGAGATTCAAGGAGATGTTAAGGAAATGCCCATATTATGGCCTACCATTATAGATGCAAATTTAAATATTCTATATTAGGCTAAATCAGACTACGAGGTAGATAATAGATGTAGTAACTAGGAGTACTATGAATAATAAGACACTAGATGCAGCCCATGACCTCATTGAAGACATGGCTATGAATAATTATCAATGGTGTTATTCTTGAGCAAGACTTAGTAAGCCAACGTGGGTATATGAAGCATAAGCAGCTGTATAATTGGCAAACCAGGTTAAACCTTTGAGCAAAAAGATTGATGGATTGATTATGAATCCTTTATTTAAAGCTATGTAGTGTGAGATGTACGTACTCGGACATCCAAGTGAATATTGTCAAGAACTACAGTCCAATTATGTGGATTATATAAGGAATGCTCTTAGACCTTAAAACAATCCATATATTAATATGTACAATTTGAGATAGATGAATCAACCTAATTTCTTTTGGGGAATCAAGGGCTGGTAAGGAATAACTGTCTACTAGGATTTTAGCAGTATCCACCTCAATCTAAGAAGTTAAATCTAAAAGATATGATGTCCAGACTTGTTCAAGAGTCAGACGTAAGGCATCAAAGAACAAAGGCTTTTATATATAACTTAGAAATTCAGGTCAATCAACTTGCAAAGTTGATTTCTAAAAGACCGCAGAGGAGTTTATCTATTACCACTAAGTCAAATCTTAAATAACATGTGAAGACAATCGCCCTTAGGAGTAGAAAGGAAGTGCAAGCTGATAACAGGATCCAAAGTGAGGATGAGTGAAGAGAAAGCTAAAGATTTAGGGCATCCTCCAAAAATGGAATTCCAACCTACCATCTCACTCCCTGCTAAGTTGAAAAAATATTGCATGGATAAGCAATTTGGCAAATTTCTTGAAATTTTTAAACAACTGCACATTATGTCAAAGATGTCTAAGTATGCAGAATTATTGAAGGAGTTACTATCCAAAAAGAGGAATTTGGAGGAGTTAGCTACTATAAGATTAAATAACAAATGCTTAAAGATTTAAAAAATAAATTATTTGAAAAGCTTAAATATACAGGGAGTTTAAGTATCCCTTTTTCATTGTTAATTTGATAGTAGAAAAGGCTTTAACTAATTTTACGGCTAGCATAAATTTGATGTCCTATAAATTATTCAAGAAAATAAGATTAAGGAAACCCAAACCCGCTATGATAAGCATTCAACTAGTTGATAGATTTGTTAAATATCCTAGAGTTATCATCGAGGATGTACTCGTTAAAGTTGATAGGTTCATTTTCCCAGTAGATTTTGTAATACTTGATACGGATGAAGATATAAAGGAAAATTTATATCTAGGTACACCCTTCCTATCCACTGCTAGAGCTATTATTGATGTTAGTGTTGAAGTTGTGTAAATATTGTGCCCTGGCAAGCAAGTGTATTTACATGTAACTTAATCTTCTTTAGTTACAGTTTTGTAATGAAAATATTTATTATTAATAAAACAAAAGAGTTTGGTTTTTATGAGCATTATATATCTAGTTAAAAGGTACCGAGATTTTTTTAAGTAATAAACATATACATAGAGATGTATGGGAAATATGTATATTATTAGAATATAAATTAATTGATTCACAATTGAATAATCAAGTTGACCACTTGATTATGGTTTAGACTGTAGTGTTGCGATTTATCTCTATGAGTAAAGGAGTTTACTTCAAGGGAATGATGAATTTCATATCATGATAATAGTTGACCATCGATAATGGCACTATTAAATGAATCTGGAATAAAGTATATTTTCAAGAATAAAGTAGATCATTACTTTAGTCTTAAAACATACATTTTAGCATTTACTTATTATGGATCATAATCTTGATGAGTGGTGAACTCATATGTAATGAATTTTTGATATGATCGAAATGGATTTTTACAGAGTATTAATCCAGTGTCCTCATGTTGGGATTATTAATTGAAACATGTATCAGGGAACATTCACTCCAATAAAGAGTTTATAGTGATATCATCACTTTTAGATGTTTTATGGAGATTGGTGATTAAACTAATGCCAGGAGTTTGATGGACTAGCTACTCATCAAGTCTTAACACTAAGATGGGATCTTGTGTGTTAATCACCATATAGAATAAAACGAGAGGTCTAAAAGGAAAAACTAACATAAGGGCAAAATGGTAATTTTACCCTTTGTTGTGCAGATGGCTATAATAAGGTTTACAATAGGGTTTGCAATTGGACATATTATTTGAAATATGTGTTCCTATAATATTTAGTAATTCAAGAGTCCAACTAATTGTTTTTAGTGGAATGATATTTAATTAATAAGCTAGAACTAATTCTAATGAGATAGAACTAATTCTAATGAGATTAGATTAATTTTGGGCTTAATGGAGCGTGAATTATCTAAGTCCAATAAGATTCCCCACTTGACTTCAAGGACGGTTATCAAGCAAAGTAAGAAATATAAATAGAGGTGTTAAAGCTCCTGATTGAATGTTGGGCTTGTACTAATTAATGGTTAATTAGAAGCCAAAATAAACATTTAGAAATGGGCTAGACTTTGGTTGAATTTAATTAATTAGATTAATTATATTAAAAGAAAATTTTTTAAAGAAAGGAGAAGGAATTTCAATTTTATTAGGCTGAATGTGCAGCTGCACATTTAGCATTGAATTGCTAAATAAAGATGGTATTTGTCATGCATTATCATCATTAAATGGAGTAATGATCTTACCATTAAATAGTTTAATTGTTATCTTTTTTTGATAGCATGTAACCTATTAGCATTCATTGGATTAAAGAAGAAAGAGATACAATGGATGGACCATCTTCCTTCTTTCATCATCAAAAATCGAAATTGATAGGTCTTATTTAGGTTAATATTCTTTTCATATAGCCATCTTAAAGATAAATGAGAAGAATCTCATTTATTGGCTTCTTTATGATTGATTAAAGAAAAAAGCGATTCATCTGATGCAAAGCTCTTCTTTCCTTTGAGGTTAACCAAAATTGTGAGGGTGTAAGAAAGGGTTCTTACTTTTTTATCACTCTCTCTCCTATCCTGCATGAGAGTGCCGAAATTTGCATAAGAAGTGTCTTATTTTTGGTTCCTTTCTTCTAAAAAAATTCTCCTCCAAAAGTTTTCTTCTCCTTTCCCACCAAAGGATCTTGTCAACCAAGTTGTCCAAGAAGAACAAGCAGTAAATAGGATTGGTTGAGAATATGATATCGAGAAGAGGAAACAATAACAAGAAGAAAAAGATACATTGCCGAGAATAGGATAGCATAGCGAGGAGTTAAAGTTGTAATGAAGGAGTTGGTAATATTATCTTCATCTTGTTCTTATGTTTATTATCCTTATACTATATCATGTATAGTTACGCATGTTGGTTTAGTTATCTTGCTTCCGCTGTGTTATGATTTCTAAAAATATTTTGAAATCAATCTTGCATGTTTTCTTTTCCTATCCAACAATTGGTATCAGAGACATTTTTATTATGCATGATTTTGGTTCCTATATGTGTTATGCATTGGTTGGCAATTATTTTTGTATGCTGCATATTTTTATGTGGTAGAAATATATATGGTGTAAGTTTTGCTCTTGTGGTTGTCCACAGATTCTAAGGTTACCTTGTAAGTTTTGTTCATTTGGTTTACTTCAAAGGAATGATGAGTTTCATATCATGATAGTAGTTGACTATCGATAATGTCACTAATAAATAAATATGAAATAAAGTATGTTTTCAAGAATAAAGTAGGTCGTTACTTTAGTTTTAAAACATACATTTTAACATTTGCTTATTATGGACCACAATCTTGATGAGTGGTGAACTCATATGTGTTTTATTATAATTCTTGATATGATTGAAATGGATTTTTATAGAGTATTAATCCAGTGTCCTCATGTTGGAATTATTGATTGAAACATGTATAAGGGAATATTTACTCAAATAAAGAGTTTATAGTGATATCATCACTTCTAGGTGTTTTATGGAGATTGGTGATTAAACTGACGCCACAAGTTTGATGGACTAGCTACCCATCAAGTCTTAACATCAGGATGAGATCTTGTGTGCTAATCACCATATAGAATAAAACGGAAGATCTAGAAGGAAAAATCAACATAAGGGCAAAATCGTAATTTTACCCTTTGTTGTGCGGATGGCTATAATAAGGTATATAATAGGGTTTGCAATTGGATATATTATTTGAAATATGTGTTCTCATAATATTTAGTAATTCAAGAGTTCAATTAGTTATTTTTAGTGGAATGATATTTAGTTAATAAGCTATAACTAATTCTAATGAGATTATATTAGTTTTGGGCTTATTGGGGCTTGAATTATCTAAGTACAATAAGATTCCCCACTTGGCTTCAAGAAAGGTTATCAAGCAAAGAAAGAAATATAAATGGAGGTTTTTAAGCCCATGATTGAATGTTGGGTTTGTACTAATTAATGGTTAATTAGAAACCTAAATGAATATTTAAAAATGGGCTAGACTTTCGTTTAATTTAATTAATTAGATTAATTATATTAAAAGAAAATTTTTTAAAGAAAGGAGAAGGAATTTCGATTTTATTGGGCTGAATGTGCAGCGGCACATTTAGCATTGAATTGCTAAATAAAGATGGTATTTATCATGCATTATCATCATTAAATGGAGTAATGATCTTACTGTTAAATGGTTTAATGGTTATCTTTTAATAATAGCATGTAACCTATTAGCATTCATTGGATTAAAGAAGAAAGAGATACATTGGATGGACCATCTTCCTTCTTTCATCATCAAAAACCAAAATTGATAGGTCTTATTTAGGTTAATAGTCTTTTCATATAGCCATCTTAAAGATAAATAAGAAGAGTCTCATTTGTTGGCTTCTTGATGATTGATTAAAGAAAGAAGTGATGCATTTGATGCAAAGCTTTTCTTTCCTTTGAGGTTAACCCAAAATTGTGAGGGTGTAAGACAGGGTTCTTGCATTTTTATCACTCTCTCTCCTATCTTGCATTAGAGTGCCGAAATTTGCATGAGAAGTGTCTCATTTTTGGTTCTTTTCTTCTAAGAAAATTCTCCTCCAAACGTTTTCTTCTCCTTTCCCACCAAAGGATCTTGTTAACCAAGTTTTCCAAAAAAAACAAGTGGTAGATCGGTTGGTTGACGATACAATATCGAGAAGAGGAAACAATAACAAGAAGAAGAGGATACATTGTCGAGGATAGGATGGCACAGCAAGGAGTTAAAGCTATAGCGAAGGAGTCGATAATATTATTTTCATCTTGTTCTTATGTTTATTATCATTATACTGTATCATGTATGGTTATGCATATTGGTTTAGTTATATTGCTTCTGCTGTGTTAAAAAAGTTTTGAAATCTACCGTTTAACTAAATCTTGCATGTTTTCTTTTCCGATCCAAAAATTAGTGATGACAAACTAGTTCTTAGGGTAGGAGAAAAAGAGATTACTTTTAAAATATTTGATTCCATAAGACACCCTCTTGAATATGACGATGCTTGTTATTTTATTGATATTAGTGATTCTATAGCTTTATACATTATGCAAAAATTTCTTTTTAAACACATGTTGGAGTTTTCTATTATTCAAGGTGAGGATGAAGATGAGGCTAATAAGTCTATTATAAGAAAGAACGAGCTCAAAGGGATCAATTAAAGTAAAGGATGAGTTTGAAACCCTCCATCAAAGAACCACCAGAGTTGGAGTTAAAGAAACTTCCTTATCATTTGCAATGTGCATTCCTTAAGAAGGATTCAAACTTGTCTATAATTATTACGTCAACTCTAAATTTAGATCAAAAAGAAAAGTTGTTAAATGTGCTTTAGGAGTATAAGAGGGCCATTGCTTGGAAGATCTCTGACATTGGAGGAGTCAACCATTCCTTTTGCATGTATAATATTCTAATGAAGGAGGAGTTTAAACTAGTGGTACAACCCCAAAGGAGGTTGATTCCTAGTATGAAGGAAGTGGTGAAGGCAAAGGTAATTAAAATCATGGATATAGGTGTAATTTATCCTATTGTTAATAGTTCTTAGGTGAGTCCTATGTAGGTTATGTCAAAGAAGAGAGGAATGATGGTGATACCTAATGAGAAAAATGAATTGATTCCTATGAGAAATATTACTGAGTGAAGAGTCTACATAGATTATAGGACGTTAAATGTTGCCACTTAAAAAGATGACTTTCCTTTGCCCTTCGTGGACCAAATGTTGGAGGGCCAACTAGGCACATGTATTATTATTATTTGGATGGATTTTCAAGCGATCTCAAAATTCTAATTGCTCTAAAAGATTAGGAGAAAATAACATTCACATATCCTTATGTTATGTTCGCTTATAAGAGGATGCCTTTTTTATTATGCAATGAACTTGCTACATTTTAAGGGTACATGATGGTCATTTTCTATAATCTAGTTAAAGATATAATAGAGGTATCTATGGATGATTTTTCTATTTTGGTGATTCTTTTGATTTATGTCTCTATCATTTAAAAAGAATGCTAGAAATGTGTGAGAAAACAAATATGGTGCTAAACTGAAAAAAAAAAATTTTATGTTATAAAAGGGAATAGTTTTGGGCCATAAAATCTCTCATAAGGGTATTAAGGTTGATAAAGCAAAAAGTGAAACTACAAAGAAGTTACCAGCCCTACCTTAGTTAAGGATATTTTAAGTTTTGATAGAAGATTTGTCAAAGATTTCTCTAAAATTGTTAAGCCTTTAACCAAGTTGCCAAAGAAAGATATGTCTTTTGACTTTACTCATAAATGTTTAAATGCATTTAACATTCTTAAGGAAAAGTTAACGAATGCCCTAGTTATGATTACAACATATTGGAATTTACCTTTTAAGCAAATGTGTGATACAAGTGATTTTACAATAGATGCAATACTTCAATAGTGAAAGGAAAAATATTTTCAGTCAATTTACTATCCTACCAAGACCTTAATAGATGCTTAAGAGAATTATAATACTACAGAGAAAGAATTGCTAGTATTGGTTTTTGTATTTGATAAATTTAGAACTTATATAGTTTGTTTAAATTTGTTTATACTTACCACTCTATATTAAGATAATGAATAAATCAGATATTAAGCTAGATTAATTACTTGAATTTTTTGTTGTAGGAATTTGATTTAGAGATTAAGGACAAGAAAGGGGCTAAATATTTGATAGCATACCATCTATCTTGCCTTGAAAACTCAAATTTGGAGGAACTGAATGAATAAGACATTGATGATTTGTTCCCAGAAGAGCACCTCTATAATTTGGAGGAGGTAGATGAATTTAAAATTCCTTGGATTGTAGATATTTGAAATTATTTAGGGGTTAAGATCTTACTGATAGTATTTCCTATTAGCAAAAGAAGAAATTCTTTAATGATTTGAGGGACTATTTTTTTAGAGATTCATATTTTTTCATATTTGTGCATACCAAATAGTGAGAAGATGTATACCTCACTCCAAGGGGTGGAAGATCCTAGGACGTTGTTATGTTGGACCAATCAAAGGGCACCATATTGCAAATAAGACAGCTTAGAAGATCCTTGAGTCAGGTTTTTATTGGCCTTCAATTTTTAAGGATGCCCAAAGGTATATAGCTTTTTGTGATAGATGCCAACAATCAACTAATATCTCTCACCGAGATGAGATGCCTTAAGATTTCATTCTTATTTATGAAGTGTTTGATATTTGAGGCATTGATTTCATATGTCCATTTCCAACTTCATTTGGTAATGGATACATACTTGTAAATGATAGGGAGGAGAACTGAGTGGAGCTCACAAACTAAAGCAACATGATTTGCTACATTTCAATGTCGGAGCGCAGAAGGAGCAGTACCAAAGGCTTAAGGAGGAGAGGTTTAGGACTATATATTCATCAATTGGGAGGCATTGGAGTAGGCCAAATTGGCCTAGCAGGTTCAGGACTTGATCAGTGTTGGAGCATTGTCTCATTTTTCCAAGATCGTGGAGCCCTCATACTAAGAGTTTATTGTCGAGTTGTTTTCTATATTCTTCATGGAAAAGATCTGCTATAATTAGGACTGGTTGAGTGCAACTAACTTCATGATGCTTAGAGAGATGATCAAGATGAGCTATATGGATTTCTCTGTAATAATGAGTTTTTATAACCAAGAGCTTGTACGAATACAGGGTACACAGCCCTTTAGATAGACTTTTCATATAAGATGTGCGCTCAAGATGTCTAACGCATCATCAATGGGGAGGATGAGTATATCCCAAACAAATCTAAAGAGTCCACCCTTCAACACCCTGCACTCAGATACATCGATGAGATTCTGAGAATATACTAAGTGGACAGGTTGACAGCTTCATAGTTATTGACAACCTGGATCTCTTCTACCTATGGAGTATGAGCAAGAGGATGTCAATTCACCTGGGCCATGCCTTAGCCCAATTCTTTAGGTATTAGAACAAAGGAAAGAAGATAGGGATTACTTACATCAAGCCATATACAATGTATTTAGCAAGGAGGATGGGAGTCTTCGTGTTGGACCCCGCTTGTTTCTGGAATCTAACTTTTGCGAAATCATGAAACTTGAGCTTGCTCTGATACCACCTATGTTGGGCACCCTTTCCGGAACCCAACTCTT
>JANVCQ010000002.1:18081744-18094674 GCA_025531925.1 Erythroxylum plowmanianum | reverse complement strand
CTTGACTCCTTTAATAATAATTTAATTGAAAACAATTTTCAATAAATTATTCTTCTTACTTATTATAATTTAGAAAAGCTTCTTTTTCAAAATTATATAAGTAACATATTCTAATCCAATTAGAAAACTATTTCTAATCCAATTAGAAATTTCTATTTCTACTTTCAAAATTAAATAAAACACTTTTAAATTTAATTAAAAAAATTTTATATTATTTATTAGAGATCTATTTCTTGATAAATTAGAAAACCTTTCTTTAATAAGTTAGAAAACCATTTTTAAAATTATTAAAGAAAGTTCGTTTTCTTGATAAATAAATGAAAATACTTTTGAAAAGTCAAGAAAGCTATTATTTATAAATAAAGAAACAGTTTTCTGAATAAATAAAATAATAATTCTCTAAACAAATAAAATCAAAAATTTAATTTATCTCAATCAAATTGAAATAAATATATTTAATTAAGAAACATATTCTTTCTTAATAATTTAAGAAAACATTTTTCTTAATTTCAAAAAGTCTAATTAATTAATTTGAATATAATTAAAAGTAATTAATTCTAATTTTAGAAACAATTTTTCTAATTAATTAATTTCAATCTAATTGAAACTAATTAATCTTAATTTTAGAAACTACTTTTATAAAATTAATTAAGAATCAATATAATTATTAATCTTAATCAAATTAAGAAAAATAATTATATTAATTTTGGAATTGATTTGATGGTTAATTTAATTTAATAATTCAATATCTTGAAAAATTAAATTAACTTTTAAAACATTCCTAATAAAATAAACCTTTAAAACAATTTTTAAAAAATTAAAATACCTTTTTATCAAACCCATTCTTCTAGTTATCTGCGCAACTTCTTTCACTAATCTACTGTTCGCTGAAAGACAAATAAAGAAGTGGTCCAACACTACTATTCACGTGTCGCACAACTGGTTCCCACGTTTCACTGGTACTGCCCTCACGGCCAATGATTTGCAACTACGTAAGGCAAAGCCTCGAGGTACGTCCTTTTGGAGTGCAAATGGCTATGGTGGCAGTTGCTTCCACGGCATCTGTGTTGCCTTCGCGCATAATACCCCAAGAGGTGACAGGTGACGGTGATGGGGAATTTTTTTCGGTTGCCCACGAGATGTTCTAGGAGAGTTTCAACTATGAGAAGACACCTTTAAGTCATCCACATCTAGTCTAATCCCCGCTCAGGCCGGGTAGGTCCCTTACGGGTTCTAAGAGGATCCCAACTATGGGAAGGCACCTTTAAGCCATTCACACCCAGACTAATCCCTACTCGAGCCAGGTAGGTCCCTTACGGGAAGCAAAGCTCTGGCTCCAAGTTTTAAACGACTGCATACATGAGGGAAATTCAAACCCACGACCTCACTTAAGTCAGGAGAGCCCCTTACCAACTCACCTGCGCCTTGGAGTTGGCGATGGGGAATTTTAGAAAATTTTTTTAAAAACCGCATTAACTCATTGCTGTCGTCGTCATCATCACACTCATAAGTAAAGACTACTACTGCAAAAATTATTTCAGATTCTTAATATGAAGTTTTAGGGTTTATACATATTAATCTGAAACAATTAGGGTTTAGTATTAATCTTAAACAATTTTCAGATTTAAGTCGCAACCTTTTGCAATTTAATTCCAAAATTATAATCAATAACAATCAAACAATTTAATCAAATTATAGAAACAAATTCTCTCTCTGATACCACTGTTGGAAAATCGGGTTGGGATTCGATCCGGACCACAGTGAAATAATCACGAAACTTTTTCATAATTTTTGATTTTCTGAAAACCAAAATCTATTTAATTCTATAAAGTAATTAACACGATTCATAATAAAACGAAAATTTAGTTTATTCTGAAACTTGATCTTTATCTTGTTACACCCCTCAAACCGTTTCTGAAAACAATCCGTCTTAACTACCATAGCTGCATAAGTGTCCGGCCTCTAACGGTATCCACAGAGCAGGTTGAGAGAAGTCTGTAACTTTTATAGAAAGGGTTAGGCATGAAGTGCTAACTCCATAGAGATCATGCCTATTTATAATAAGCTTTGGACATTTTAGTAATTTAATTGAAATTAAATACTAATTTTAATTAAACTTTAATTAGAATTACAAATAATTCTAATTAAATACCAATTATACCCAAATAAGATTCAATATCTTATATTGATCCTTATTTATTAAATATCTCATATTTAATCATAAAGTTTCTCAAACTTTATAATCAAGTCCAACTTGATTAAATTAACTTTGCTCTCTCCAACCTATTCTATATGTGAGACTCATTAGGTTTCCAAATATATTGACAATAATTATAAATTCTAATTCTAATTCATAATTATAATTAGATAAATTAAAACTCCTTTTAGTTTATCTTTAATTCTCCAATTAAATAATTTATAATCATAGATCAAGATTGGCGTCTAGCAACGCATCATAACCACCCAAATATTTAGAAATGTCAAAGTGGTTTTGACTAACCTTTTTGTGCATGATTTTTTCGTATAATTCAATCCTGTCATCAACGAATGCTCTAATTAGATATAAAACATGGAATTAATGTCTACTCTATTTTAAGTCAAATTATTAGTTCTCCGTCATTAGTTATTGATTTAATTAATGATATTTGTAAACTGTTTACAAAATATCATTCCACCTTGGCCAAGGATTTTTTGAATCAATATTAATCGAAAACAACGAAACATTCTCCCTGATTACTTTAAGGTGATGGATCCTATGTTGATCATTCAAATATCTCCATATAGTTCATACTACATCCAATGACTACCGTTTAAACGACCTTTGATAAAATAGATTATACTGTATCAAAACATAACAATCCTCATACAAGATAATTTTGATGACCTCAAGTCAAATGATCACTTATACAATCATCACAATGAGAATTCCATAGACATATAACTAATGTTCGAAATGAAATTTTCATATCGGGTCTGTTCAGTAAACTTGTTCTCTAGCAAGCACCACACCCACACATTTGTTTAAGTATCTCTATACTTTTTGCCCTTGAGAGTGACTACCTCCTTCATATGAAAAAAAAACATGTGTTAGTCTTTTTCCATTCTATTAATATCCAATCTTATAGAATAATGACTAGGAACATTTAAGAATAAGACATAAATGTAATATGAATCTCATAATTATAATATCATTGTAATTTCATTTACAATGTATAATTATCCCATAGACTTTATCATGTACATCTAAACATGTACAAGATAAAGAATGCCTTTAAATAATTTGTCACTAAACTATAACTAAATCGATTGGCTGTAGGGCATAAACCAACACTATGCACTTGTGATGTTAGAGTCTTTGGACATTGTTCATCAAAATTGGTGAGATTTACATGGTATCAGAGCCTTGAGCTAGATTGAATTCCTAATTCCTAATTTGATCTTTTCCAGCTATTTGTTTTTATTCATCAAGCAGTCATTCTCATATCAAAATTATACACAAACATTTTCGTTCATCTTTTGATCTTTTGATTTGCTTCATCAATTGATCTACCTTCATTGATTTAGGAATTCAATTCATTTTTTTTCACTCTATTCATTTCCATTTGTTGCACACCAATTGTTTTCTAAAATCTCTCAAAAAACATTGCTGTCCAGAATTCATCAATTTATCATTTGAAAGTTATGCATCTGACACTCTTACTGTGCTTGTCCTAGATCCTTCACATAAATTATATCTTAACTATTTAGATCATCCAAATTTCATGCTCTCTAATCATCCCCTTCAAGGGGAGAATGGTCACTAGAAGTGTTCTTGTGAGGTCTCGCTTACTACCAAGAATAAGCTTGGACTTGTTAATGTAAGCTGTTAACGACCTGTTGCTAGGTCTCCTTTTCTTCCTCCCTGGGAAAAATGCAATAGCATAGTCATCTCTTGGCTCTTACATTCTGTAGATAAGGATATAGTAGAAAGTGTATTATATTGCTCTACAGCTCAGCATATTTGGGAAGAATTAGGATAGAGATATGGTCATTCTTTTGGAACCAGAATTTTTAAAGTACAAAAGGATCTCAGTACAATTTGTCAAGGCAATCTCTCTGTTTCTACATATTTCACTAAATGCAAGAGGTTATGATATGAATATGGGACTTTAATCAATATACCACCATATACTTGTGCTTCTAGCCCCGCACTAGCTAGCTTAATGCAAAACCAGCAACTGATGCAATTCCTCATAGGATTACACAGTGATTATGTTCATATAAGAGGAAATATTTTTGATGTTCAATCCTTTACCGCCTCTCAACCAACCTTACAATATGATCCTCCAGGAAGAAAGACAAAGAGAAATTCACTCTTCTACACTTGTTATTGTTGATTCTTTTGCTTTTGTGTCTCAACAAAAGTTCTCTAGTACTATTGGCTAAGGCAATTACCAAAAATTTCCTCATTTATAATAGCAAAATTAGTTCAATCAGAGAAAGAATAATTTGTTTTGCAACTATTGTAAAAAGCCCGGACATCTAACTAAAAATGCTTTAAGTTGCAGAAAAAGAAAGGAGGGTTGACAAAGGAAAAAAATTAGTAGCCTCAGTTCAACAACATGGTGGTGAAACACAATTTCAGAACATCTCTGAGTGCAATTATGCCAACCTTATAGGTAGTTCTACGCATCCCGGTTTCACTTATAAATAGTATAATAAGTTGATTGCTCTGTTAAGCAAACGCAGTCTAGAGAGTTCTTCACCCATTCAGTCCCATAAGGTGTTTCTCTTACTCAGAAGACATTTACTCAAGAATTACTTGATAATTGTGGATTTCCTCTCACAAAACCTACTGCTACACCTCTACCTCTAAATTGCAAACTCACAGCTGAAGATGGTTCTTGATCCCAACCACTTTAGAGTCATAATTGGTAAGCTTAATTATCTCACCAACAAATGGCCATAACTTTACTTCACAGTTCAGACTTTAAGTCAAGTTATGCAAAACCCTAGAACCTCTCACCTGCTTGCTTTGCAACATACTCTCAAATTTATAAATGGCACTTATGGTCAAGACATAACCTTCGAGCTACTGATCAACTCAAACTTCAAGCCTTCTGATTAGGCCTCTTGTCCCTCTTCACAAAGGTATGTCACTGGTTACTTGGTGATGCTTAGTAATTCTCCAATTAGTTAGAAGTCCAAAAAGTAAAGCACTGTATCCAAATCTTCAGCAGAAGCGGAATATAAAGCTGTGACTAGAGATCACTTGGCTTGTCAATCTTCTTGGTGAATCGGGTGTTCATTATCTAAAGCCAGTTTCTTTTAGGTATGCAACCAATCTACCCTTATTATAGCCAAAAACCCTGTCTTTCATTAAAGGACCAAATAAATAGAAATTGATAGTCATTTTACACGAGAGAAGGTCATGGAAGAATTATTGCAGCTCACTTATCTGCCTTCCTAACTCCAACTTGCTGAAGTTCTGACCAAGATTATCCCCTTTGCCCCCTTATTGATCTCTTTTAAACAAGCTGGGATTGTCTATTCTAAATCATTCTCCAGCTTGCCGGGGGATGTTGGAGGGCACTAATCCCACTATGACAATGGCAAGTTTGTTACAGAAGAATCTCCCGCCTTAGTTTTTGTTCCGCTCACTGTAACTAACTTATTTTTCCCTTAGTAGCCATGTGTTAGACCCCTAAGTCTAGATTGCGAGATCATGCGAGTGTTGGCAAGTCTTGAACAATGCTTGGCACGCAAGTCAGCACGAGGAAGGCATGTTGACGAGGAATAAGGTAAAGTCTTGTGAGTTGGCGAGATTCGGTACGTGTGGGCACACGTAGGTGTGCATTGGTGGAAATTTTTGACAAGATGTGAGATTGGGATGCGAGGCCGCGCGAAGTTGGAAAACTAAGTCATGCGAGACCTGAGGGTGCGTGAGAAGACTCAAAGGTATGCGAGAGACCCCGCGAGGATGCGCGAAGGCATGCGAGCGTGACGAGGTCCATAAACACCTAACTTCGGCGAGGCAGGTCGAAGGTATGGAATATATGCGAGGTTAAATACTAACTTGGATTGTGACTTGTGACTTAGTCATGGAGCGACGAGACTGCACCATGAATGAGCTTGATTATGGAATATGGACTTGATCATAGACGTGCATTGATGGCCATAGACGTGCATTGAAGACACATCAGCAATGACGTGGCACTTGATGATGTGGCAGATAAGATTATTGTGAATGAACATCATCTTTAAGAGATAAAGATCACGTGGAAGGATCATCTGAAGATAGAGGAGATCTTCGTGGATAAGGATAATCTTTCCTAGATAGGGTAAATCTTTTAAATATGATGTAATCTTGTTAGATAGGATAAGATTGTGATCTTAGCTAGTAGAGTTCTACCCGGACTCTTAGTCGTCTGAAGGAGACTATAAATAGCTCATTAGAGTTGAGACCTATTCATCAGATGAGAGAAGATCAGACTTGAGAGCATTGAGAGTTGAGAGCTTTTAGGGGAGAGTTCTCATTGTAAGGGCTTTGAGTAGGGAGTTCCTTGAGTGCTTCGAGTAGGAGGTACTCGTGTCTTTTGTTAACATTTTGTTGAGAGTTAATGAAATAGGTAGCTTCAGCTACATTTAAAAATCTCTTGTTGTTTTCTTTACTTTATTACACTTGTGTTCTTTTCGTGTGTGAGGGAAACACTTAAACACTTGTGTGCGCGTGAGGTGTTCGAGGGCTAACGGAATTGTTCGGTGACATTCACATGAGAAGACTAAATCTTTGCTTAAGCGGACCTATGCAGGATTATCGTACAAAGATGGGCGCGACTTGCAGTAAAAGTTTGAGTTCAAGAAAAACCTTCGTAACAATTGGTATCAGAGCCAATCTGAAGTGATGGTTGGTGGAAGTAATCTGACATAAAGGGTTATTAGAATAGAAGCGATTCTTGAGTCTCTATCCCTGACGGACGAGGGAGTAGTTCCTTTGTTGGAACGTATAGCAGCGTTGGAAAGGGAACTTCAAGCTACTATGAGAGTGCTCGAAGAACAAGTAAAGGCTCATGAGGAGATGAGCTATGGTCTATTGGTGCTTAAATGTGCGATGTCAAAGCACGAGACGAGTGTCCGAGTGGAAAACACTATGGTGAAGGTGCGAGAGCCACAAGTTTTCGATGGCAAATGGAATGCCAAGGAGCTCGAAAATTTTTTGTTTGATATGGAGCAGTACTTTGCAGCGGCAAAGGTGGCGAACTTGGAGAAGGTGTCAAACACAGCGATGTACCTGGTGGGTGATGCGGAGCTGTGGTGGAGAACGAGAACCTCCAATGACATCAGTGCGGGTAGACCTTCCATTGACACTTGGGAAAAGATGAAGAAGGAGCTAACGGATCAGTTCCTACCCAACAACACTTTTTGGCTCGCGAGGGAAGCTTTAAAGGGTTTGAAGTAAGACAGCTCGGTGAGAAAGTATGTGAGGAAGTTCACATCGGTGATGTTGGATGTGCAGAACATGTCAGAGGAGGACAAGTTGTTCAACTTCATTAGTGGTTTGCAAGGTTGGGCACAAATAGAGCTTCGGAGGCAGAACGTGAAGGACCTCCCTAGCGCAATAGCGACGACAGATGCCTTGGTGGATTTCCAATTGCCACCAACAATTCTAACCTATGGAGAGGGCAAGAAAAATGGTGGAAACCGGGATGGCAAGGAAAAAGGCAAAGAGAAGATGGGAGAATCTTCTCAACATAAGAAGAAGCAATCAAAGGGACCGGTTGCGTGCTTCATCTGTTAGGGGTCGTATTTTGCTCAAGAATGCCCGCAAAGGAAGAAGGGCGAGGAGCAGATGAACTCCATAGTCACGAAGGACAAAGGAGGGAGCGATGAAGATGACTTGGGAGAAGGGGCCATCAATAATATCGCTTATATAAATTGTATAGGCCTTGTGGAGGAGCGCCCATGCAAAAGCAAACTTGACAGAAAGAGGAGATGGTGCGAGAAAAAGGTGCCATTGGAAGAGAAGGCTTGCTCCAGTCTTCGACAGTCGGTAAAGGAGTTTTCGAGGGAACCGCTCATAGAGGAGTGCCCATAGATTATTTTGGCGAGGGCATCGAATTCTTCTAATGGGGGTGGTTTGTTAGACCCCTAAGTCTAGATTGTGAGATCGTGCGAGTGTTGGTGAGCCTTGGCTAATGCTTGACACGCAAGTCGGCACGAGGAAGGCATGTTGATGAGGAACAAGGCAAAGTTTTGCGAGTTGGCAAGATTCAATATGTGTGGGCACGCGTAGGCGCGCATTGGTGGAAATCTTCGACGAAATGTGAGATTCGGATGCGAGGCCGCGCTGAGTTGGAAAACTAAGTCATGCAAGACCTGAGGGTGTGCAAGAAGGCGCAAAGCTATGCGAGAGACCCCACGAGAATGTGCGAAGGCATATGAGCGTGACGAGGTGCATAAACACCTAACTTCGGCGAGGTAGGTCAAAGGTATGGAATATATGTGAGGTTAAATACTAACTCAAATTGTGATTTGTGACTTAGTCATGAAGCGACGAGACTGCACCATAAATGAGCTTGATCATGAAAGATGGACTTGTCCATAGACGTGCATTGATGGACTTATGTGCGGATAGGCTGTGGTGAAGACACATCAGTAGTGACGTGGCAACTGGGGATGATGTGGCACATGATGACGTGGTGGATAAGATCACTGTGGATGAACATCATCTTTAAGAGATAAAGATCACGTGGAAGGATCATCTGAAGATAGAGGAGATCATCGTGGATAAGGATAATCTTTCCTAGATAGGGTAAATCTTTTAAATATGATGTAATCTTATTAGATAGGATAAGATTGTGATCTTAGCTAGTCGAGTTCTACCCGGACTCTTAGTCGTCTGAAGGAGCCTATAAATAACTCATTAGAGTTGAGACATATTCATCATATGAAAGATCAGAGTTGAGAGCATTGAGAGTTGAGAGCATTGAGAGTTGAGAGATTTTAGGGAATTCTCATTGTAAGGGCTTCGAGTTGGGAGTTCTTGTAAGGGCTTCGAGTTGGGAGTTCCTTGAGTGCTTCGAGAAGGAGGTGCTCGTGTCTTTTGTTAACATTTGTTGAGAGTTAATGAAAGAGGTAGTTTCGGCTACATTTAAAAATCTCTTGTTGCTTTCTTTACTTTATTACACTTGTGTTCTTTTCGTATGTGAGGGAAACACTTAAACACTTGTGTGCGTGTGAGGTGTTCGAGGGCTAACGGAATTGTTCGGCGACATTTACGTGAGAAGGCTGAATCTTTGCTTAAGCGGACCTAAGCGGGATTGCCGTACGAAAGTGGGCGCGACTTGTGGTAAAAGTTCGAGTCCAAAAAAAACCTTCGTAACACCATGTATATATGTAGTCTTCTGGAGAGTGAGCTTTTAGCGAGATTGTTCCAAGCTCAAATTGAATAAAATACTTTTCATTTCTATTCAATTATTTGTAGTTTTATCCGTAGTTATGTACTTGCAGTCTTTGTGAATGTTCATCAGAATCAGTGAGATTAACAGTAATAAATATATTTTATATTTTTAAAAAATCCTTAAAATAAATAAATATAATAAAAATAAAATCAAACATCCTCTAAATTCTATGAGTATGGGTAGCTCATTTGGTCATTGGAAAGAAAATTGAGGATGAGGTCTTAGGCTCGAGTCTCGGCAGCGGTAGTGTGGGAGTTCATCCAATGTGGTAACTTCTTTTGTGCACCAGGCACTGAGTGGCTTTTCTGAGAAGTTAAATGAGATCAGGCCGTGATTTACCCCCTCATTACTCTGTCGAGCCGGAGTATGAGAGCGTCTAAAATAAGCGATTCCACCTTTTGATGATGAGTACGCATTCAAGTTACGGGTTTTAGCATTTAATATAGCATAACACTAACATCACGTTGCAACTTGGAAACGACACCCTGTAATTTGGGTGATGGGTGATGCATCCGTTGATTATTGGAGTCTGACATTATTTTTTTTTTCACTAAGAAGAGGAATTAAGACTATTTGATTGACAGGTTAGCTTACATTGGCACAAGACAAGAGCCACTAATTATGATATGTATATAAAATCTTGTGATTCCGTACGTAGAAAAGAATATCTCTGATTTATTTCTCGGCTATAATGAAGTATAACCTTCAGGTCCCTCAACACTGAAAAAACTGGATCCCACCTGATCAGTGGGGTCAACTAAAAAGAATGATAAGGAGGGGAGGCCTGATCAATCACTTGACTAGTTGCGGCCTTAACAGGATAACGAAACCACGTACATCGCCAGAACTCGTCTCCGAAATTGGAGTTCGATGTGGAACTTGGACCGGTGGGAGAAATCACTCAATAATATGGATTCAAATCTCTACAGATTCTCGAGGACTTTTAAGTTTTTTTATTTTTGAGTTGTCAATTTATTAAATAATTTATGCGCTATATCAAATAACTTAACAGATATTTACAATTTAAGAGACTATTGTAAATATCGACAATATATTCAAAGTATAATGACGATTGCGATCTTTTTTCTGGAAATTAGAACATCCTTTATCATTGTCCCCTGTTTTCTTGTTTAATTATAACCACAAAGAAACAAATATTTGGTTTTGGACTTAGGCCTTTGCTTATGGTGGAATTGAATTATCGTGAAGGGAAATGGGGATAAGGATTTATTGTTCAATTGAAAGATGACAAGTTGGAAGGAGACCCACGTAGGCCCCACCAGTGTTAATTGTCAACCGTCCAACGTGCCCCATCACAGAAAATTTCACAGGTTAGTGGCGTGGAGAAGCTTTTGACCCTAAAAAATGTTACCAGTTTGCTAAACGAGGGGTTTTTTTTATTTTAATTTATAGTTAATCTTTTTAAAAATATCAAACTTTACCCAATTTTGTAATTATAATCATAATTTTAAAAAGTAATAATTAAATACTCAAATTTTTTTCAATTATAATCTAACGTTATTATTTCTGATACATTACTGACATAATTTGGCATATAAGATAGAAATCTTAAACACTTATACGCGCCAAAGTTAATTTCTAACAATCTAAGTGACAATCTGTCATGATAGTATTTAACAATTTGAATGAAAAATCCAATTTGTTACCCTAGGTTCTCTTTCTTTCCCTGAGAGAACGAACCGATTCAGGATTTGAATTTGATTTAAAGATTTTAATCCAAAACAATGCAGTTAGTTAAATTTAATCAAGTTTGACATGTATAAGTATTTAGAATATTTGTCTTATGTGACTAATCATGTCACCAACGTTAAAAAAAATGTTAACATCTGGCTAGAATTAAAAAGAATTTTAAATTTTAAATATTTAATTTCCACTATTTTAAGTTCGAGTTATAATTCTGAAACTCGTGAAAATTTGAGAAATTATATATTTTAAACCTGGTGCACGTGGCATGTTGAGATCATTGTTTAGAATATCAATCCGTACCAGACGATATTGACTGACAAACTAAATGGCATCTAAGATTTTGGTACAGGCTAGTATTCAAAATATGAGCTATATATCGGCCGATATCGTAATTTTTATAAATCTAAGGACTATTTTGCAAAAACCAAAAAATGTACCCTAAACACTCCACCCTGACGTCTACACGCATCCTTTGCTGATTTAAGCTTTTTTTTTCTCTCTCTCAAACTCACATCATGCCTCCATCCTCTCTCTATCTCATGCTCTCGTCTCTTCTCCAGTCACTCTCTCTCTCATTCTCCTCTCCATCTCTAACAGTGCTCCTCCTTCTCCAACGACAAGACAACCATGAACCACCACATCACTCGACTGTCATCTTCGAATCTTCCTTCACCACACGAACCCACCACCACTGAGCCTCATCCGAACCTCCATCAAGCTTTAGTCCTCCTCCCCGGCGATCACCACCACACCACGCCACCATCAGCTGCTCTCTTTCTGTCCTCCATGCATCCGTAGTTGTTAGGCCTGGAATAATACCATATCTAAACCCAATCGACCCAAAAATTGATTATGAATTTGTTTGGGTGTGTTTTCATTTCTCAATTGATTTTTTCTACTTAATTGCATTTGTTTTGTGATTGTGGATAAGTTGGACTTGGAAGTTGGAATGAAATTGTGAATGGATCTGTGATTTGATTGGATTTCGAGATTAATGAAAAGAGTTTGGTTTTGGTTCATTGTTGTGTTTCGGTTGATACTTGATGTTTTGATTTATCTTAAATTTTTTGGTAATTGAAACTTTGAAATGCACGACATGCATCATGCATGATTTAAAAGTTAGAAAGTCATTCAACTTAAATTAAAACTTTAAAATTGAGAATACAAATTGTAAAGAATTCAAAGTAAATAATTAATCGACATATTCTTAAAATTATTGAAATGGTATTTGAATATTGGGTAAATAATTAATTAAGTATAATAATAATTCGGTTGTAAACTTTTGTGGAAAAGCCGAAGAGGAAGTTTTGTAATTGTAATTATTGTATAGAAAAGTAGAATAAAAGGTAAAATATATATCTCTAAGTTGTCTTTAATCTTTATCCCAAAATTAGTCCATCTCATTAAGGATTCAAGTCTCTTGTATATTCACCTTTATTTATCCCAAAATTAGTCCATCCCATATTCTTTGCATATTCAAAATTTTATTTTCTTATTATTCCATTTTTATCTCTGTTGCGCACCGATTCCGGAGTCCAACTTCGGATCATGAACGCGAGCTTAATCCTATGGAAATTTCTTGAATATCATCGATTTTTCTTCTTGTTTTCATACCACAATTGTTGGGCACCGTTATCGAAACTCAACTCTTTATCGGATATCATACAACTTGAGCGTATTATCCTTAGGATTATCTCTAAAAACTCTTATTAAACATCATCCCACAAGGGTGGCGTACCATGATAAACAAACATCAAAACAAACTTATTACCTTAATGTTGGA
>JANVCQ010000002.1:18027696-18046706 GCA_025531925.1 Erythroxylum plowmanianum | reverse complement strand
CAAATTGGTTGAGGATACAACAACAAGGAGAAGATAGATTGCTAAAGGAAAAGATTCAAAAACAAAGGATTTGGATACAAGAAGAAGGAGAGGATAGCGCAGCGAGGATTTAAAGATGTAGCAAAGGAGTCAGTAATACTCTTCATCTTGTTTATGTTTTTATTATCCTTATGCCATATCATGTATGGATTGGCATAATGATTTGGATTTGTTGCTTCCACTGGAAAAATGATTTCTTAAAAGTTTTCAAATCTACCGTTTCTCCAAATATAGCATGCTTTCTTTTTCCGATCCAACAAAGCTTGCTTTAGACCATAAAGGGCTTTATTCAACTTCATCATGTAATCAGGATGTTTTATCTTCAAAACCTAGAGGTTGCTTAACAAAAACTTATTCGTTAATATATCCATTTAAGCAATCATTTGTTAATATATCCATTTAAGCAGTCACTTTTAACATCTATTTGGAATAATTTAAAGTTTTTATAGCATGAGTAAAATTATAATTGATTCTAATCTAGAAACAGGCGTTTAAGTTCATCAAAATCAATACCTTCCTATTAATTATAACCTTGAACTAAAAATCTAGTTTTGTTTCTTACCAACTTACTATTTTTGCGAAATTTGTTTTGAAATACCCAATGTGTTCCAATGACTGCCTTGTTTTGTGGACAAGGTACTAGATTCCAGACTTTGTTTTTGTCAAAATAATTTAGTTCGTCTTTCATAGCTTAAACCCAATTTTCATCATTAAGAGCCTCTTTAATAATCTTCAATAATCTTTGGTTCTAATTATATGATAAGGGCAACACAATTGTTTTTGAAGGAAGATTTGGTTCTTACTTTCAAAAAGATCTCCCAAAATGTACTGATGTGTATCTTGACCTGTCCATTCTCTTGGTGTTCTTTGTTGCATGGGCTCCTGCTGAGATAAGGAAGCCTACTCCGTCTTGGCTTTAGAAGGACCTTCTTGATCTTGTAATTTCAAAGGTACTATACGTGTAGTTTGAGTCTATGATGTATTTTTAGGAGCCAAAGAATGTTCTTCATCATTTGAATCAACTATTGTTATCGAGGGCAATGCTTCATCAAATACTACATATATTGATTCTTCTATCTTCTTTTTTCTTTTATTATAAACCCTTAATCCTTTACTAGCAGTAATGTAACCCATAAAAATAGTTTCATATGATCTTCCATCAAAATTTCCAAGGATGTCTTCTCCATTATTTAGAACAAAGCAATTGCAACCAAATGCTCAAAAATAAGAAACATTTGGTCCTCTTCCTTTCCATAATTCATAAGTATTCTTTTTGAGAATAGGTCTTATAAGGTACTTGTTAAGTATGTAACAAGTAGTAGGTACAACTTTTGCTTAGTAACCATGAGGTAGAGCACTTTCACACAACATTGTCCTGGTTATAAAATGAAAGTGTTTTTTTTCTCTCAATGACTCCATTTTACTGAGGAGTCCTTGGGCATGAAATATTATGAGTTATCCTATTTTCATTATAGAAATCTTCAAATCTTATGTTATTGAATTCTCCTCCATGATTGTTCCAAATAGATGTAATGCAGTACCGTTTTTCAATCTGAATTTTTCTACAAAACTTCTAAGAAACTTCTAAAGTATTATCCTTATTTGATAGAAAATAAAACCATGTAAATCTAGAAGAATCATCTACTATAACAAAACCATAGTGTTTACCATCAAAGCTTTGAGTCCTAGTTGGACCAAATAAATTAATATGTACAAGTTCAAGCGATTGATTAGTAGAAACAATATTTTTAGGAGGAAAGCTACTTCTATTCTTTTTAAATAAGATTTGCAAACTTGATTATTCTCAAACTTTAAGTTCAGTAGTTCTCTTACTAACTCATTTTTTTATAATTTTCATGAATTAATCATGCTAGCATGTCCAAATCTTTTGTGCTATATAAATGAATCCTTTTCTAGTGAAATAAAACATTTAACATTTTGTGAAGACATGTCTTCCAATTGAGCAAAATATATATTATGATTTTTAGGACCAACAAATACAATGTTGTAAGTGACTCTATAACCCTTATTACATAATTGACTTACACTAACAAGTTATGTTTCAAACTATGAATGTAAAAAACATTATCAATAGAAGCAAAATTAGAGTCACCAATTTTACCAATTCTAGTGACTTTTACCTTGTTTTTACCGACAAAGATAACATTACCTCCATCTTTCATTTCAATATAGTTGAAACGTGATATTTCACATATCATGTGTCTCAAACAACCATTATCAACTATCCATTGATTTTATCTTGTTTCTATTCTGGAGCATGTTTGTAGAATATATTATTTCATTTTAGGTACCCAAATTTTTTAGAGTCCTTTCAAGTTAGTAGTTTGACCTTTCAGTCTCCAAACATTCATCTAAGATAATTTCTTCATTTTCTGAAAGTTACAGGAATGACTAATATGACCATGTCTACCATAATAATTGAATAAAATAGATGAATGACAATTATTGTAATTTTTGTTATTTATCAGGTTCCTATTATTTTAACTATGGCTACTACTGGATTTAACAAAGAAATTCTTATATGGCCTAATAAAATTATTTTCATTATATTCTATTCCAACCTTATTAAAAACACCTTTAACTGTTTTACCTTAACAAAATCATTTTTAAGCAATGAGTTCTTTAACTAACTTACCTTTTGTTCCAAGAATTCCTTTTTAGAGAAATTTTTCTTGTTGCCATGTTTAAAGGACATAATTCTGGACAACAAATTCTTATTCTCATATCTAGTGATTTAATCTTATTCGTCAAGGATGCGTCATTATTTTTGGACTTCTCAACCTTTTTGAAATATTGCACTGTTAACTTTTTATACTAATCATACAGTTCATGATATGCATCTCTTAATTGAACATTTTCAATATCAGAGTTAGAATAATATACTTCATTGTCTCCTGATTCTAGAATAATATACCTCATTGTCTTCTGATTCAGCCACAAAGCAAACATTGCTAACTTCTTCAAGCCCTTCTTTGTTAAAGTTTTCAAAATCCTCATCTAACCAAGCTATAGTCATAGCTTGCTTTCTAGGTTTTCTGCTCTCTATTATATCTTTTTGAAGAAGAGGACAATTTGGTCTTGTGTGTCCAAGCTTCTTGTAGTGATAACATATGATTTGATTATTTTGTGAATTGCTACTATTACTATTGCTTTTAGATAATAATATGTTATTTCTAGTTTTCTTGTTTCTTTCTCTTTTCTTTGTTAGCTTTTTTTTATAGAAGTATGCATATTTTTTGACCATGAAATTGAATTTGTCATCACCATCTATTTCCAACTTAGTGTCACTTTCATCAACGTTTGATGATTTGATTCATTAATTGTTTTTAGTGTTATTCCTCTTCTGTTTGAAGATCCTTCATCTCGCCTAAGCTGGAGTTCATGGATCATCAAGTTTCCTCTTAACCAGTTAAGTGAAATAGTGTCGAGATCCTTTTCAATTTCTAAAACTATCACCTTAGGTCTCCATTCATTTGGTAGTGACCTTAGAATATTTGTTACAAGCTCAACATTGGGATATACCTTTCTAAGTTCTTTAAGGCTATGATGATGTTGTTGAAACGTCCAAAAAATTTGTCTTTAGTTTCTCCCTATTTTATGCAAATAGTTTTGTATTGATAAACTAAAAGACTTATTCTATATTTCTTTACCTCATTCATTCCTTCAAAAATAACTTGAAGTTTGTCCCAAATTTCCTTTGTTGTAGAATAATAGGATATCTTTTCATGCTCTTCTAGAGATAGCTCATAAATCAAATAATGTTGTGCTTTGGCAATTAGCTGTGCATTTCTTCTATTAGCATCAAACTACATTTCTATGTTATCAATAGTAGGAGGTATGGCTTCAAATTTGATAGCTTCCTAGATTTCAATATCTACAGATTGAAGATATTGGTTATTCTCTCTTTCCAATAGGAATAGTTGATTCCGTTGAAATAAGGAGGCTTTGAGACGGATTCTCCTTTAAGGCTTCTTAAATTGGTTGCCAAGATCTATCATATACTATAAAACATAATTAATGTGAAACCTTATTTTGATACCAAATGATAAAGCAAACACAAGTAAGAGGGGGCAATTGTGTGTGACTTAATAAATTTTAAGTTACTATCAATTCGTGTAAACTATAGGAACCTACTAAATTTCCACAGAAAAGTTTATAAATAGAAAGAGCCTATTAAAAAATAAAAGGACCCTGCTAACTTTTTAAAAAGGGAAGGGGCCTGTTAACCTTTAAAAAGGAAAGGAGCCTGTTAATGTTAAAAATGAAAGGAGCCTGTTAAAAAACAAAAGGAGCCTGTTAACTAAAGAAACCTCTTTTAATATTAAAAGAGAAAGAGCCTATTCCAAAAGTGAAGGGGCCTCATGTAAATTAAACACACACATTATAATGTAAAAATTTAAAAGTTAAGAGAGAGAGGGTGGCACAGTTGATTTGTACTGGTTCAACCTTTAACGAAGCCTATGTCCAGCCCCAAGTATTCAACTTAAGTATTTCACTATAAAACTTCAAATAGTAAATTTTCACAAGCCTCTCCAAGCTTACAAGTACATATTTTTCAAGGTTCTTTCAACCTTCCACACTTGTCATGTTTATCAAGCCTTTACAAACTCTCAACAAAAAATGTATAAAGGATTTAACAGTCTCTCTCAATAGAGTTATTTCACTTTCTAAGGCACAAGGAGTTTATATAGATATAACTTTTAAGAATATTGATTCTACTGAGGTATTTCACAAATCTGTGTATGTTTAGCAAATGTAGTGACTCTTCCTTTAGTAGACATTTTCTTCAACTAGTTGTTGCTTTATTTTGATTCTAGGTTGACTTTGTGTCTAATGAATCTTTGATATCATCTCTACTGGAATCTTCCAATATTCAGACATTAAGAGAAAAGTTTTAAAAAGAATATCGAAGCTAATTGTTTGAAATATGTGATTGGTATGATTCTTCTAGATATTGTGGAATCTTTTCTAATAAGGTAAGTTTATAAGAAGATTCCTGTAAGAAAGGAACCATTTATCCTATGATATCACTTCGTTTTAAGAATTATATCGTTACCTATACATGGAAATAAAACTAATTTAAATTTTGAATATTATATAGTTATCATCAAAATCGTTAATAATAAACCTTGAGCTAACATTTTGATGTAGACATCCAATCAGAATTATGATATAATACTAACAGTTATTTTGCTAATGAATATAATGTAATTATTAATTCATTTAATTTATTCATATATATGATATAGATACAAGTTTGAGGAGTCCAATAAAAAAAAGTATAAGAAAATATTGTTTGTTAACATAAATTTATATGGTTGGAATCAAGAGAGGATAAGGAGTTTGAGTGAAATATACCTTATTCTAATATAATTCACAAAAGGCATAAGCAAAAGTTAGAAGCTTGGTTCTAATTTTTTAATTTACTAGACTTTTGGGTTTAGAGAACAAAATGTTTAGTGGCATTTTGTAACACTTTTAAAAAATATCCAAAATTATAAATATAACGACGTCTCAAAATTTTTCAACTAAAGATCCACGCATAAGTGACATACTTCATAAAAACAAATAGAATCCCCTATAAACTGAGTCCCATGTCGCAATTCATTGAAAATAATACATAAGCAAGCAACTTGCAACTTTTATAGTAATGGTTCCAGTTTTTGTTATTTACTTAAATAAGGGATAACTTTATAGTGCAAGTTTGTTTTATAGAAAATTAAAATTTGTCATACTTATATTAAGGTTACATTTTAAACTGCCATCCTTGTAAAGAATATATACAAGTACTAACATAAAAGACATTTTGACAATGATAATTCTAAAATTTAATTTTATACATCATAAATTTTAATTAGTAATTATCAAATAATTATGATTAATATGAATTAATTAAATTTAGGTTTAAGAAAATATTTTAACTCGTTAAATGGAATAATTTTGGTCAGACATTCATACTAGTTAAAAAATACTCATCGACATTATATTAACAATTCGTTATAACATTTTAAAACTAAATTCACTATTCTTAATTAAACTATAATGAATTTTTTCTTTAGTTTGAAAGTATAACTATAATTTTGGATTAAGCAACCAAATTTTCAAAATCTTACGCATATTAGTTATTTATTGATATTTTATTTAATATTTCACATATTAATTAATAAAGCCAATAATATGATTATTAAAGTATAAGAAGCATTAGGAATAAATAAAATTTATTGTACAATGAGAATCTAAATATTTGTTGTAGAATAAAGGAAAAAAGTTCAAATTGGTTCTTAAACTTTAATGCTAAGTGCATATTGATTCCCATACTCTCATATTTGTCAAATTAACCTCAAATTTCTTACATATTTCTCATTGGATCCTTGGTTCACTACAATACATCTTTGTTATATGCCCCATCCATGTGGTGTTGGATTTGTTAAAAGGGAGAAAAACAAGTTATTTTTGTACTTTTTACAGCTAGACAAATGAAAGCATCTATTATTCTCTTCCATCATTATTTACTGTCTTCCTTCTTTTTCTTTACTGTCCATTATCTTCTTCTTAGTTAACAAAGATAAGCTCTATCTTAGTTTTATAGGTGATCAACCCTTGGTTCTTGCTAATTAATCTTATGATTAGATTCAAATATGAGTTTTTTTAAGTGATGATTGATCATTTTCCTTCCTACTGAGAGTTACAACAAATCTCTACAAACTTGTTCTCTTCCTATCTTCATGTGTGAGTTTTTATAAGTAATGATTGATCTTTTTTTAATAATGTATACATTGTTATATGGAATGTACATTAGAAAATGTATGTATAGTTTTTAGGCTTCAAAGAGAGGAAATACATTGATATACCTAGACCTATAATGGATGTTGGTTCCAAGCTCTAATTAGACATTGGTTTCTCATTAGTTTTCATATCTTGGATGCTAGTTACAATCTTTGTAATTATAGTAAGGGGATGTAGTTTTCTTTTTCAAATAGGTGGATGAAGATTTGGGTGAAAAGACAAAGTATATTATTAAAAAATTGACAGTTGAGAATAAAAAGTTAAAGCTTGAGAACAAGAAGTTAAAAGATGGCAAGTGTATAGATAACATGTATGAGCCATAGAGAATTAGTAGAAGTAAAAGTGATACTAAAATATACAATATCTAAGATAAAAAGATTGTAAAGGGTGATAATTAATTATAGAATAAGTGTTGCAATATTTGTACCTACATTTATGACTCCATTTATTGACAATTTAAAGGATATGAACATAAAATTTAGTGTTTCACTATGGTAATTTGTTAGAAATGTTTTGGATAGATTGAAAATTGCTTATAAGTTGTATGGAAGAATATATTATCAACTATCATGGTATTGTTTGTATTTGCTTTGTATTTAGTTATTAATGAATCTAGTGAACATAATATAAGTTTTGTAAATTAACTTAAAGCTCTAAACATGATTCCTTCCTTGTAAATTAATAATATCCTATAATAAATAATATTCCTCCTTATCAACTGAATAAGTAGTTCATCTTAAAGAGGTTATCATCCATCATCTAAATTATATAAGAAACATAATTCCAATAACAACTTCTATTTAAAAAAATTATCTAAAAGTTTTAATCTAATTCCAATTATAAATAAGTACCATTTAAGTAACTCCAAAATGTCATAAGTAATTGTAAACTAAGTCCATTGCAAAACAAATTCCATTTAAACAACTCCAAAATAGAATGGTGTGATTCATAACAAGTTTAAAATTCAAGTTTGTTTTAAGTTTAAGGTTGAATCCATAACCATAAGCCTTCTTTTCTTTGCATCTCTCTTATTGAAGGTATATAAAGCCATTTTATACCCACCATTCCATTACAATCCTCTAAATTTAAAATTAATTTTATTTTGAGCATTAGATTATGTAATAATAGATCTTTATAGGCTATCTGTCCTTATTAACTAAACATTTTTGCTTAATATATATATGACATATTATTTAATATTTGTATAGTTTTAAGTAATAATAGAATATAGATCCACATATCAGTTAACTTACATGGTAATCAATTAAGCTATTTAACTCATTGAAATGTAATCTATATCCACTAGCCCTTATCCCTTTGGCCCTGGCTCTTTCTCTCACTCTTTTCTTCCTTTGCCTTTTACATTATTTATATACCTTTTCAATATTCATGGTTCTCTTATCTAATGATTTTACGCACATGCATAATATTTTTGATTTATAATGTGTCAAATTTGCATATTAAACTCTTTGTTTTTGTCTCATATCATGTTATTGGATGATCCTAGTGCCTATAAATATTTTGCAAACATTTAATCATTAGTAACCAAAATGGTAATAGCTTTAAAATTAAGTGAACTTTCTTAATTGTGCTTCTACACCATCCGTAGTTATGCTCCTATTGTCTATATTTGGTGCAAATCAATCTCCTTTTATGTTTTAGGTTGATTGGAGGCTTTTCTTGTTATCGATGGCTCAATGACTTCACATTGAACTATTAAGTGGCTCAAGAAAATTTTTATATATTTGCATATACCTCTTCTTGCTATAAAATTTGTCAATGTATTCATCTAGATTTCCATGCCTATGGTAACTAAAAATGATGTCATGAGTATGTGAAATCATTATTAGGCTTTAATATCTATACAAGTATTTGCAAATTCTCATAGAAAACATGTTTAATCCATGTTCAACTTTATACTCAACTATATTCCAATAAAAAATTAACTAAAACTTTCTCTTTTATTCTTGTTTAACATAATAAGAATCCTTGTTGACATGATGTTATTTTATTTCTCCCCGATCTTTTTTTTATGTGCATCTTCTTCATCATCATCTTCATAATATACTCTAACATGCTAATGATAAGTTTCAACCTAGCCTTTAAGATCTAGTTGTTGAAGGTACCTAAGTTGTATATCAGATATGAATAAGAAGCCACTATCATCTTGCAAGTATAAAATTAGAAGATCTAAAAACTACTTTCATGTTTTTGTACATTCAAAATCATCCATACCCTAAGAAATAGGAAACCTTTGATTATTTTCATCCTTCCTAACAACATTCAATAATTTTCCTTTACATATTAAAGGACAATTATCTAATACTAATATCGGTTTATAACCTTTAATCTAACTATTTTTATAAGCATTGAAACAAATATAACATCTTGTAAACACCTTTTAACCATTAACATTAGTACTTATTAGCATTTTGCAAACAACTTTGATGTTTGTGACTTAATCGTATCTTTGTAGTGGCTTTCAATCCATTTAGATATGGTAAGCTTGTTGATATTAGTGGTTGCTCAAAAGTGTTTAGGTTTATATCTCTTTATGATAAAACTATTGTCATTTCTTCTGGTACTTGCAAAAGGTAACCAAAGACATTATACTCTACATCTCACTCTCACTTGAGATTTCTCTCTCTCTTTTTATTGTATCTTAGACCTAAACTCTTTATAATGGAGTATTTAATAATTGCATCTTTGAATTCCCTTACATCTTTAAACTTCAAACCTACAATCTAAGTTGGAATGTTATATATTAGGTTATAATAAAGGTTTTTACACTTACCTCTTAATGCATTGTCAGCATTTGATTTAAACTGATGTAATATTAACTTATGTAATACTGTAAGCCCCCAAAATATACCCTAGATGAAATGTTACATATTTAGGAAAATATATGTATGATATGAGTTAAAATTCTGCTATGATTTGAAAATGAAAGGCATGTGACTTAAATTTTGGTATTGATGGACCATAGTTAGTGAATTGGAATTAATTAAAGCCATTAGAGAATTGAGGTATTTAAATATACATTTGGAATAGGAAAAATGGTCAAGAGACAAGTTAAGTTGGTACATGAAAATTAGAATGATTAAGTCTATGAGTTAGTGAGATTTGGCATAGTTTATGCATTGACATCTTATATCATTCATTGTGTCACATTTGACAGCATAATAAAAGGACAAGTGGCTTAATTAAATTGTTACAAATGGTAGCCTAAATGGTGGGAAAATGGACTTCATGTTGTGGTGTTAAGTGTCATATGGTGGTAATGACACCTAGCACTAATAAGTGCTAAATCACCTAAACCATTTGTTGATTCTGTAGCACTCTCTCCACTCTTGCATTTTCTCCACCGAAAACTGCTCTCTCTTCCTCTCAACTTCTAGAAGTTTTGCTGAACTTTGAATTATCAACACTTGGAAGCTTTCTAAGTTATTTTATCTTGAAGATGGTCTTGTAATTTTATGTGTTATTATCTTGTTGGTGCTGAAAGTTACACCTTAGTACTTGTTTAGATAGGCTTTTGGAAGGTAAATAAGAATTTTTTTACCACAAAAGCTTTTTTTTTAAGAAAAATAAGTGTTTGGTTATAAAATCCAAAAGCATTTTAAAAATAGAAATGGCTTTTTTGGAAGCTAAAATATAACTTTTTTAAGAAGCTCAAATTTGGATTTTTTAAAAAAAGCCCCTCATTTTAGTTTTTTCGGGTAGACTTTTTATCTGACGTTTACATTTATAATATCCAACGTTTACATATATCGCAAATTATCTTTTGTAGTAGTTTTGAAAACTGATCTTCACAAAGGAAAAAGTGACCATTGGCTTCTCAAGGGACACAGTTAATCCATCTTCACTCGCTTCATGTCAGGTATTTGCTTTATTTTACTTTTTTGTCATTTCTCGAATAGTTGGTTACATTTTTGTTCTGATGGTAGTTGCTTAGTTAGTTAATTGCTTCCATTTCTCGTTCTGTTGATTTCATTTTTGTTCTTATGTGAACTACGGTGGTATAATACCTGAAGGTGTGGAAGATTTTGTGTTGCATTACGAGTAATTTGTATTTAGGTCTAAGTGAGATCTATTTTCTAGGTCAATCTTATAATTGCCATAACCTTCTTAGCTCTAGGTATTATAGCAGTAGTTGTAGCAGTTAGAAAAATCAGTCTTGATGCCAAAATAAGTATAAAAGAACTCCTCTGTCTTTGTACAACATTCGTTCCATAAAGCAAACATGTTTGTTTTCTCTTCCTCTCTCTCTCTCTAATTCTCTTTTACTCTATTTCTTTTAACGCTATGGAGAGGCATCTGCAAGAAGAAATTGAGGTAAATGAAAAATTCATCATAGACAAATTGCTTCCTAGAGATTTCCTCTTGCCTTTCGTTTCATTCATTAACATTTATCTACCTATACTTTGTGAAGAATATATTTCACTAATGTGTCTGATCTTGATCTTTCATGTCCACTATGATATTCTTGGTTATGTATAGTGGCATTGGTATCGATAAGTTGATTATAACTCTTATTTGATTTTTGATTACTGATGCCCAACCTTGAGGAAGAATTCGTAGTAGAATGTGATGCTTATAGTAGTGGGTTGGAAGATGCATTATAATTGAAAGGTCTCCTTGTCACCTTTTTTGATCATAAGATTACAAAATGGCTAATCAAATTGGTTGTGTATGAGCCAGAACTAATAGGAATAACTAAAAAAGTATCTCATTGGTTGCCCTACTTTTGAGGCTATCACTTCCTCATCAGAATTGATCATTTTAGCCTCAAGTATTTGTTAAGACATCATCTCACAACGTCTCTATTTCAACATTAGATAAGAAAACTAATGGGGTTTGATTTTTAAATGGAGTATAAGGTTGGAAGATTGAATACAGCTGTAGATGCCTTATATAGAAGAGATGAGGACTCCCCATAACTTATGGAAATATCTCTCAAAGGAGTTATTTTGACTTAGAAGTTTCAAGCTAGCCTTCTTTCCAGCTTACCATCCTCAGTCTAATGGTTAGATAGAAGTTGTCCATGACACTATAGAGATGTACCTACGATACTTCACTAGTGATCATCCATCACAATAGGACCTTGGTTGAGTACTGATATAACACCTCTAATCACATTTCTCTTAGCACCACCTATTTCTAGTTGGTTTATGGCAAGGACCCTCATTTTTATAAGAATTGAAGTAGTCAATAAAGCCCTTTAGGAAAGGAATGTAATAGTTTAAGTTGCTCATAATAGGCACTTGCAAGCTAGTAGAGGATAAAGAACACTTATAATTTAGGGAATAGAGAGTTGAGTTTTGTAGTTGGAAAATGGGTCAATTAATGGTATAATAGATGCTTCATAAGCTTCTTCCAAAGTATTTTAGCCTTTAAAGGTTGTAGTCAAAGTAGGATCTGTTGCTTACAAGCTCAAGCAATAGTGGAAAGTAGAATACATGAGCTAGTTTGACTATATTAAGAGCTTTAGAATGCTATTATTAAGAACTAGCTATTGTAAACTAGCATCAAATGTGAGATTTTCAGTTCCAAATAGCATATTTTGCTCAATTTGTGTGCTATGATATCTTTTTTCTCATTGCTCTCATGAATATCATATTTCAACCTACAAATTCATGCTGTTGTTCTTCTCTGGTAAGTTTAATCACTCAATGTTTTAAGACCATGTGAACAATCATTTCTGGTTTATGGTTATCACTGAAGAGTAATTTCTATTAGAGACCCTGTTTTTTATAATTTCATATTTTCTGAATACTTCTTATGATTGTCACTCTTCACTGTTTCCAGAGTAATTAACTAAGCTAACTAGTGAGGAAGAAATTATTTCAATGAGGTAATCACACCATAATCATGTGGATTTAATAAGGAAAGATGAACTTTATTGAGCTAGTTTGACTATATTAGGATCTTTAGAATGCTATTATAAAGAACTAGTTATTGTAAACTAGCAGCAAATGCGAGATGTCAAGAAAGAAAAAAAATTAGCTAAAGCAATTTTTTAGATGAAAAATTCAAAATAGAATGTCGCAATCAGAAGCCTCTATTGTAGTCATCAAAATCCATTTATTTAGCCAAATAAATGAAATAGATGGATGATACAAAATACAGTACCAATCAGAGTAGAGGACATAAGGCAATTTGGTTCCTATAAAAATGAAGAGATCCTACTTTTTTTTATTTTGGAGGTGAAATATGGAGTTGTGGGCATTTAGATCCTCTTTTTACTTGTCTTTTATTTCTTTTGTTTCATTCCTTTTTCTTGTAATTACATTTAGCTGATCAAACTGGATATGACTACCCTTTTTATGTGCAGCAACTCTTATGCTTATTATGCCTTTGTCTACATCATTCTTGTTATCCTTTTAATGTTGAGTTCACAGAAGGTTTTATGCTTATTATGCTTTTCTCTATGTCATTTTGGTTATGCTTTTATATTTTCTTATACTTGTTAAATTCATTGTTATATGCACTGGAGATCTTGTTGTTGATAGAAAATGTCAATACCAAGTCAAGATATTCAAGGTGGGGATAAATTAAAAAAAAAAGGTTAAAGCGGAGTGGAATGATATAACTCTTGAAATTGTAATCAAAATTTTTGTGGAATAGACATTAGCTAGAATCAACCCAATGGTCACTTTAGCAAGATTGGATGGAAAAATATAGTTTAAAAGTTGGCTTATGAAACTAAGAAGAATTATGAATACAGACAATTTAAGAATGAATGGGATGTATTAAAAAAGGATTGACAGCTTTCAAAAAATTTAGTAGGTAAGGAAACTGGACTAGGATGGGATCCTACTAATCAAACTATTGATGCAAGTGACGTATGGTGGAAAAAGAAATTGAAGGTAAACATTTAAACTTTAGATTTATAATGTTCTAATGTTACTTGATAGTTTAATAACTTAATCAATATTACTGTAAATAGTTGAATATTAAATTCCTAACTAAAGGTTTTGAAACATATTAAATAGTTGAATATTTTGTTTAAAGATGTTGCAGCTATAGGCGAAGGAGCTTGGGCACCTTCTTGAGGTTTTGTACCAAATGATGCTTATGTGCCGTCTAGAAAAAGCCTAGTTGATACTGATCTTAATGGTAACTTTTTTGAAGACTTTACTATCAATCAAGCAATTGAAAATATTAATAATGAGATTAGTTCATCAACTCCAACTCCAGGAACTGCTATAAAGAAAGAGGGAAAAAAGAAAGAAACATGATACTAGAATAGGGGCAACAAAAAGATTATGTAAACATTTGGACCATATATGTGATGTAGTACAAAGTAGAACTTCAGTAGCCTCTATTAAAAGAGATGAACCTGGTTGTAGCATTTCTGAGGTGATGGACATCTTACGAGGTATAAATGAAATAGAAAAGGGAGGTGAACTGTTTATGTTAGCTACCAAATTATTTTTAAATAAGGAAAATAGAGAGATATTTGTTGCTCTTATAGATGTTGATCTTCAAATCGAATGGCTTAAGAAAATGAAATGATTGAGATATTTGTAATGAATTAGATATGTATTTGGTTACTAATATTGGACTACTTGTAATGTGTTATATTGGAATTAGCTACTTGTAATGTGTTGTATTGGATTTCTATTTGGTTAATTTTGTTGTAATGAATAAAATTGTACTATGTTATTATTGTGTTATGATTATTTCTATATTATCTTGTTATACAATAAGCTTATTATTTATTTTTATATATTTTTATACAGATGTCATCTTTTGATAATGATTTTGACAATAATCATGAATATAATGAAGAGATTGAAGAAGAAATTTTGCATATGGTTTAAACTAGAGTAGCACTAACCATGGACCATTATATTAAATATTATATTAAAAACCATGTAGAACATCTCCTCACACTGGATGGATGTTTGTAATGGAGATGCTTAATGGCCATATAGATAGATGTCATTAAAAATTTAGAATGGAAAAGGATGTTTTTATCAAATTATGTAAATTGTGGAATGAGTCATATAAATCAAAGAAAGGTACAGAAGTAATAATAGAAGAGGCTATAGCTATGTTTTTGGTCACTTTAGGTCATGGACTTTGCAATAGAATGGTTCAAGAAAGATTTCAACATTCTGGTGAAACGATTTTTAGATGGTTTGAAATAGTATTAGAGGTTGCTTATGTATGTCGATTGATTTCATAAAACCAAAAGATCTAACTTTTAGAGAATTTCCAAGCAAAATTAAAGATGATAGAAGGTATAAGCCTTATTTTAAAGACTATATTAGAGAAACTAATGGAATACATATACTAGTTGTAGTTCCAAGGTCTAATAAAATAAAATATATTAGAGAAAAAGACATTCTTACACAAAATGTAATGGTTGTATGTGATTTTGATATGTTTTTTTTACTTTTGCTTGGGCTGGTTAGGAAGGCACAACACATGATGCTTTGTGTAATGATAGATTACACTTCCCTCATTGACCCAGAGGCTTGTGATGGATAACTTTATACATTTTTATTTATTCTTAATAATTTAGTACTTCTTTACTTATTTATTTTTAATTTGGAATGTAGGAAAATATTATTTGGTAGATTCAGGATATCCTTACATGCAAGGTTTTTTAAAACATACAAAGGTGAGAGGTATCATCTTCCTAATTTTTGACGTGTTGGTCTTCTAAGATGGAAGAAAGAAATATTCAATTATGCACATTCTTCTTTAAGATGTGCAATCGAAAGAACATTTGGCATTTGAAAAAATAGGAGGAAATTTTTATGTTAAATGCCTAGTTTTCTTTTTCCAAAGCAAGTTAAAATTGTAATTGCTTCAATGGCCATTCATAATTTTATAAGGTTAAATGCTCAAAAGGCTGAAGATTTTTCTCCTTATGATGAAGATGATGAATTACTTCCTATAAATGAAGAACTCAATGAAAATGAAGACATTGAAGAAAATCATTTAGATGAGCTACAAAATAACGAGTGAATGATGCGAGGGAACATATTGCAAATCTTCTTTTATTATAATAAAATTCATAATTTATTATGTATTTAACTATTTACTCAACTTGAATTTTATTTTTGATATTAGTTTTATTTCCTATAAGAAAATGAGACATCTCTTTAAATATTTTCCTACAAGATGGTTATCTAAGAAATAGTTAACCGTAAAGTGTAAATGAGACATCTCTTATAGTGGTGTGGATTAAACCTCAAAGTCTACAGTAGTGTCTGTATGATACATGTATCAATTTGAAGTCATTTAAAGCATGAAATTATTGATGTCACGATTTAAATGGAAGTGATTTTGTCAAACAATTGTAAAGTAATTGTAAACCCATTCTATTCATGAAAGACCTAATAGTAGTTGAATTCTTTCAAATTAAATGTAAACATAATATATTGTGCTTTGCATATTGTTTAATATACTTTAAATATTATTTATATGCATAAATAATTTTTATTACAAAATAAAATATATTTAAACAATCTTCTTTTTAAATAAAATAAATTTTAAGTATTTATATTGCCAAACAGTCTACTGTATGAAGCTCTTTCAAAAAAGCTTTTTTTTAATTAACAGCCAAATAGTCAACTAACTTCTTTGAAAAGCTCTTCTCAGAAAAGCTCTAATAACAAAAGCTCTACTAATATAAGCCCATCCAATGGGCACCTAGTATTAGATAAGAGCTGATTGCTAGGAAGTGTTAGTGTAGCTGGATCTTTAAAGTGATTTGGAGTTGTTCTTTCAAGTTTAAAGAGGTAAGGGAATTCTAAACTTGGTATCGTGTTAGAACATGTATTGTTTGACGTTTGAAGTGGATAAAATGTGTACTGAATTAATGAAGAATTGAGGTTAGAAACTTGATACATGCTAGATACTTGTTAGATGGAGTGGGTCTACTAAACATGCATTGGTATTATAGCCATATCTTAACCTGTAGACATCAAAATAGGATGATTTTAAATTTATATTAAACTAGATACATATATATAAAACTTTTATGAAGGAATCAAATTTGATTTCTATCATTAAGGGTTTTGAAATTTGGCTTGAATTTGAGTTTTGGTTTCTGTTCATAGTTGAGAATAGTCTTTAGTATTTTGAGTATAACTCTCAAAATAATGAACCAAATTGCATTAACCTTATTTATTTTGAAACTTAATACATATAGTAACATTTGTTTAGCAGAATATATTGTCTAAAAACGTCAGTTTCTTAGTTAGAATGGCCATACAAAATTGATCCAAAAACTTATCATGTGAAAATAGCCGTTTGAAGGTTTCAGGTCACTTATCCCACAATTGTGGGAAATGATTAGGAAGGTGAAAAAATTGGGGTTTTGTGCAATTGGATATAATAAGAATTAAATGGACTTGTTTAAGGTGTGTTTGAACATAAATTGGTATTCGATGTAATTGAGTAATAGTTAGTTTAATTATGCATTATTAATTGAGATGATATTGTAAAGGATGTATGGTTTAATAATGATGAATACAATTTTGAATTCTTGATTTAATCATGAATGAATGAGTTCTGAGGCTTATGTATTATGAATTGGATATGGATGTTTATAAATAGGGAATGTCTACGACAATATTGTGATAATTCCGGATTATGTTGTCTGAGGAGTCTGATAGTTGGGGTTGAATTGGAAGTACTTTCTAATTGTGTGCCTATACATAATGTGTGATGACTCAACACTTCTATTGATGCATAATCACACATATTTGTATTTATAAGGTATGTTATGTAAATGTCAATGAATAAGTTCAATTGGAGCAAAATAGAATAAAGACATATGTTGTACTTCATCTTTTGCATAAAATTCTGAAATCTGAAATGGTATGTTTTAAAACTATTGAGTCCTAGTCGTGGGTAAATAGGCATCCCTAGAAGGGTTAACAACTATTTTTGTAATTAGACACTAATGTGTCTTTTGTGATCAGACACTTCAGTGTCTTCTGATTCTAAACACTTTTATGTCTTCTATTTCAGAGACCTAAGTCTCTTATGTTTTAGATACTAATCATGGCACTTTCTGTTCTGGTCCCGTTACCCACTCCTATAAAAAGGATTAGTAGGCTAACTTATTTTGTATTTTATTATTTGCTCAAATCTGTTATAATCAAATTTTGTTCTGAAATGACTGAGCTCTATTCTGATATAAACAAATTCTATTTTGATATAGACCAAATCTATTATGATACTTTAAAATTCTGTTTTTGATGTTATATTATTCTATTATAATACTTGTGAGTTTTACCTTGAAGTAGATATATTATACTCTGATATGATTTATTCTGATTTGAGATGCATATTGCTTGAAATGTGATCTGATTGAACACCAAATGATTGTTAGAGACAATTGTCGTTATATATCTTATTTAGTTATTCCCCACTAAGTTATAAGCTTAGTGTTAGACCCCTAAGTCCAGCTTGTGGGATCGTGTGAATGTTGGCGAGCCTTGACCAATGCTTGACACATAGGTTGGTATGAAGAATGAGCATTGATGAGGGAACAAAGCAAAGTCTTACGAGTTGGCAAGCAAAACCTGAGGAACTTGCAAAGTAGGCAAGGGATGTGGGAAGTATCGAAAAAGATGTTAAGTCAAAATGACTTTACGATTAATAATTTTGATGAAGATCAAATAATAGTGTAAGAAGCAAAATGAGACGCAAGAAAAAAAATGAGACGCAAGAAGCAAAATGAGACGCAAGAAGAAAATGAGACGTAAGCAGAAGTTGAAAATAAGACGATAGAAATGAGACGCAAGTAGAAAGCAAAATGAGACACAAGCAGAAGCAAAATAAGATGATAGAAATAAGACGAAGCGAAGTCGAAAATGAGATGGAAGAAAATGAGACGAAAGAATTGAAGACGAAGACCCAATACCACGTCAGATGATCAATCAGTTTGAGTAAGTTACATAACTCAATTGAATAACCGTTTCTTTAAAAATCAAGAAACAAAAAGAAAGAAGCAGTTATCAAGAAGCAGTTGAAGACAAAGACTATAAATACGAGTCAGAGTTGCAGATTAAAGAAATTAATGATTTTTAAAAAAATTAGAAATTTTATTCATTGTGTTAAACTTAGAGCTACTATTGTCTGTAACAAAGCTCGAAACATCTTTTAGTAGAAGGAAGAAAAGCTGATAGCCTGAA
>JANVCQ010000002.1:18002941-18016837 GCA_025531925.1 Erythroxylum plowmanianum | reverse complement strand
AATACCATTCATGGAATGTAAATCACATTACATAAACGAAATACATGCATATATGAAAGGAATACCTCATAATATATCATTAACAAGTCATAATGTTAATACATGAATCACAAATATCCATTGGCCTAGGGCACACTACTAACATTCCTTAGGTAAGCCACTAAACTTTAGTAGCAAGTTAAGATGAAATTACTTTAACTTATAGTTTTTTTGTCATTTGATTAAACCTAATGCATGAGGACTTACATTAATCACTAAAATTTGTACATCTCCTATATGAATCCTATATGGTTGTTACTACTCAATTCTAACCATAATACTCTCCTAATATGTAGTCATCTGTTCTTTTTTTGTTCTGTCTATAGTTTAAATCAATTTTTTAATCAAATTAAAATAGGTTATCCAAGTTATCACTCTTATATCTCTTATCTCGCATTAAATACCTGAATTTTTTGAAGAAAACAAAATAAAAACTAAAGTAATAACATAGAAATTGAAGAATCCCTAGTAACCATGCCAAAAACTCTATCATAATTGCATAAAGTCAATCTTGGTAACCTATAATACTGGTATATTCCAAGTATCAGTCCCATAAGGACTATATTGCTAAGTTCATTAATCCTAGCTATCCAATAAAATAAAAAATATAAGATTTAGTAAGAAGCAATTACTATATAAATTAATGAAAATAAGATAATTAAACCAGTAAAAGAAATGAATAGGACAAATGTTAGGACTTTAGAGTTCACTTATATGAAATTTCAATTATCATCAAGATTTATTATCATTACAGGCTGAAATAACAATTAACCTAATGCGTCTATATACTCCCTCGAGGAACACAATTATATCTAATTAATAACTATCACCTTTTGATGTGCAATTCAACCTAATTAAGCGCACTAAACATAGTTAATATATTTAATTATCACTCAAGTTTAACAAATCTCTTTTTTTATACCTAAAATTCTTATTCTACTAGTGTACATATCATACTTTACCTTTTAGTCTTCATACAATCCCTAAGATTAAATTTATGATCCTTAGTCCCAAATTCAAAAATTAAGAGGAAAAAGAATAAATTTAACCAAACAATCATCTACCATGTATTATTAATTAAAGAATCCATCACAAGCTACATCTTACCCCTAACTAGGGTTTAGTTATTGATCATAACAAAAACAAATCAATCTTAACATGAAAGAAAGTAAATAAGGAAAAGTTGAACAAGGTATACTAATTATATCAAATTTGAAGTTGATTTTCCTCCAGTCCTTGCCCTTAAGACTTCCTTAATGTTAAGAAACCATAATATAATGCTAAACTCATTCAGTGATTGTTAAACACCTCTTTTGAAGCTTCTATTAGCTAACCTTAATAAGAATATTTATTTATAGGGTAATAAAATAGATTCCTAATATGCTTGAAATTATTAATTTTATGGATTCTTGAAATTTTTGCACAAGAATCGAACTAGCTTCTATATTGGTGCAATTTTGTTTTATAGTTTTTATTATCTTAAATTAGTGCATAATAGGCACATTGTATTTGGTGTTAATTTTTTTCTATAATTTTATATAAAAGCATGATGATTCTAGTGTTAGTCACATATACCACTCCAATATCGGCTTTTTACTATTTCTTAACCTCTGAAACCTTGCTAGAGATAGGTGCCTATCTCATTTAGTGTGTTTGGAACCTATTAGATATTTTCCAACAACTTCTCCAAATTTCCAACATCTTCGAGCTTAAGTTGATATCCAATACCTTCTACAAAAATTTTTCCCTTCATGTTAACTTTTCAATGAATCTAAAATTATCTCAGTTGGATAAATATGGATAAAGTCTCACTTAAATCCTAAAATTATCCTCAAAATCATCACCTATAGCATAATGAACTAAACATGGAAAACATCATTTAATCCATATAAACCATTCAAGTCACATAACTGGGAGAGTGGTAATAAGTTACAATTCCTCAAAGCTTAAAGCGACTAGTTGGAAATGCACTAATCAAGTGATACATTATGTAACGAGCATAAAGAATGTTACTAGAAGTATAGTAATATCAGTAGCATATGCTACAAATTATGTTTTCCAAAGAATGCTCCTATGAGAGGACATTATTAGAACTAATAGAAACATGAATTTACTTTGGACTATTGCAGGAGATTTTAACTACATTTTATACTCTTATGAAGGATGAGGTGGTAACAGATGGACTCAACAAAATGGGATAGAGTTACAAAATATGATTTTAACTACTAGATTGATAGATCTGAAGGGAACAGGGAATTTGTACACATGGAATAATAAGTGGTTAGGTGAGTAGTTCCTTAAGAAAAAACTAGACTGATGTTCGATAAATGACAAGTGGTTATGGAACTATCCACTAAGTATGGAAACTTATAAAGATCCAATAGTTACAAGGAAGGGACTATTCATGTTCAACTGTCTGATGAATCACCCATATTTCAAGCTAGTAGTGAAGGAGGGGCTGAAGATGATGGTGAATGGATCTAAGGGGTACAAGCTAACAATGAAGCTAAAGGCAGTATAGGAAAATCTTAAAATTCTTATATGTACAATCCAAAAGCAGGACAAGAAGAGAAGTAAGGAGCCTTAAAGATGCTTCAAGAATGAAAAAAAACAGATAATGCTAAAACCATAAGATTAGAGATCGAGGCAAGCAGAAGCAAAATTCATTAGGAAATATGATAATGCCTTAGAAAGCCATGAATGCTTGATGAGACAAAAGTCTAGGATGTTGTGGTTAAAAGATGGTGAGAGGTGTTCTAGGTACTACATGAATTCAATTAAAGTAACAAGAAATAAAAATAATATCAAGGTTTTGTTGGATTAAAATGGAATATAAGTCTAAGGTCAGAGAAGCTTGCAAAACATTTTAGTGAGTAGTTTGGGCAAAGTGAGAACGTCAAAACAATTCTAAAAAAAATCTCAAGAGGGATAAAGTAAATATCAAAACAAGAAAAAGAAGAATTAGTAAGGGAAGTTGAAGATGAAGATATCAAGAAAGCATTATTCTCAATGAATCCAGGCAAAGAACCTCGACCAAATGGGTTAAATGGGAAGTTTTACCAAAAACATTGGGACTTACTAAAGGAGGAAGTGACTGAAGCAGTAAAAGAATTCTTCTAGCCTGGTAGAATACTAAAGGAATGGAATAATATTTATGTGTCTCATTCCCAAACTAACTAATGTAAGTAAGATGTAGAAGTGTAGGCCCATAGCTTGTTGTAATGTTCTTTACAAGCTAATCAACAAATTACTTACAAATAGGATGAATAATAGCCTAAAGAGCATCATTAACCTCTCTCAAAGTGCATTTATAAGAGGAAGGAAAATTGGAAATAATATATTCCTTTACCAAGAACTTTTAAAAGAGTACAACACCAATTAATTGGAGCTTCCTACTAAGCACTCTTAAAGGAAGGAGGAATTGGACAATTAAATTTGATCTATCTAAAGTATATGACACAATTAATTGGATCTTCCTACTAAGCACTCTCAAAGCAGCTAGTTACGAAATGAAGCTCATACAATGGATTGAGGAATGCATCACGACATCTACAATTGCAATACTGGTGAATGGGGAGCCTACCAATTTGATAAAACCAAAGAATAGGAAAGGGGAGCCTAAATCCTATTACCTATTTGCAATAAGAATGTGTTAGAGTTATGTAAATATAGTGCCCTACAAAGCAAGTGTATTACTTATTAACTTATTTTTCTTCAAATTACTTTTGTAATGAAAATATTTATTATTAATAAAATAAAAGAGTTTTGTTTTTTATGAGCATTATGTATCTAGTCATACGGTACCAAGATTCTTTTATAAGTAATATACAAATACATAGAGATGAATGGGAAACATGTATATTATAAGAATCTAAAATAATGGATTTACAGTTGAATAATCAAGTTGGTCGCTTAATTATGGTTTAGACTATCCGTCCAAATAAAAGAGTTTACTTCAAAGAAATAACGAGTTTCATATCAAGATTGTAGTTAACTATTGATAATGACACTATTAAATGAATCTGGAATCAAGTATGTTTTAAGAATAAAGTAGGTCGTTACTTTATTCTTAAAACATACAATTTAAGCATTCGTTTATTATAGACCATAATCTTGATGAGCAGTGAAATCATAAGTGTTTCATTATAATTCTTGATATGATTGGAATGAATTTTTACAAAGTATCAATCCAATGTTTGCATGTTGGAATTATTAATTGAAACATGTATCAGGGAACATTCACTCAAATATAGTGATATCATCACTTCTAGATGTTTTATGAAGATTAGTGATTAAACTGGCACCAGTAGTTTGATGGACTAGCTATCTATCAAGTCTTAACACCAAGATGAGATCTTGTGTGTTGATCACTATATAGAGTAAAACGAGATATCTAGAAGGAAAAACTAACATAAGGGCAAACGGTAATTTTACCCTCTATTTTGCAGATGGCTATAATATGGTTCATATTAGAGTTTGCGTTGGGGCTGGGTCCCATTACCTATCCTGAGGCAAGAATTTAAGGCTACCGGGTAATGATTGTTTGAAAGAAGAGTTGAAAACTTCCATTAACAAGAAAACATTACCACAGGTCCCATTACCTATCCCAAGGTGACAATTTAAGGTGGCTCGGTAATGATCGTTTGAAAGAAGAGTTGAAAACTTCCATTGAAAAGAAAAATTTGCCATCAGCAGTGGTGGGTTCGTTGTGGCAAAGCTATGGAATGCTTTCTATAGACCTTTCGGGAGAAGTTTGCCGTGGTCAACATCTAGCTTCGCTGCGGCGAAGTCTCAAGGTCAAGTGACCGCACCCTTTGTCATGGCTTTGTAATGGCAAAGTCCCTGGATAAAAACCAAGAACCTCTTGGGAAAAATATGCCGCAGTAAAAGTCTATTTTTATTGCGGTGAAGTTACCGAAAATTAAACAAAAACATCTTTGGGAAAGGATCGTCACAACCAAAGTTTGGCTTCGCCATGGCAAAACATTCAGTTGCGAACCCAGAACCTAACATTGACACACAAAATTATGCTTTTACACATTATCAATTTCCCACAACCATCAACATACATATACATATACAATTCCCCAACTACCATTAACAACTCCAAAAAGTAAACATGAATATATACAAAAAGGAATTTCTTCCATTCATAATCTCATTACTAATTCGAAACAACATTTGATCCTAGTTTATCACCACTACATCAATGACTTCACATAAAATACAAAATACATTGGATGTTTGATATGCCGCTAAAGCTACTCAAAAATTATTAAACTAACTTAATCACTCAATGTAGCTATCTCGGAGTTTGTCCAATTGTCTTACAAGGATCGCTAACCTTCTCATTCTGCATCTGAGGAGTGAAAAAGTAATGGGTTGAGCTACAAAGCTCAGTGGATAATATATTTATAGCCATCAGTAATGAGCCACACAATTAAGCATATATGTACGTATATCTCTACATCTATACTTCAATCTAATTTAGCAATTTAATCATCAATAGTTCAAACTCAAAAATTCATTGTAGTTCAAACTCAAAAACATAGCATATACATTTAACCATCAAAGCATTGCATTCGATTATGCACTAATTTTGACAATTGAAAGATGCAATGAGCAAATAAATGGCTCGAGAGTCCCATGGGTCGAAAGTGAGAAACTGAAGTTTACACTATGAACAAAATGAGTCCATTATTAGGATCTCATAAGCCATAAGCAGGCAGTTAGGAGAAGGCTTTAGTCAACGTGCACGTGATGAATGAAATAGTTTCTCTCTTGCCTAAACACAAGCAATTTTATACTACAGTCAATTCATCAGATATATTAATACTTTCGTGCTTCTCTTGCTTTTCCTCTTTTTCAAATATATAAAATGTCATAACATCTTTCATGGCATTACATAATAATACATTATAATGTAACGTCTATCATTCACAACAATTCAAATTCAATCAATTTAAGCATATACATATACATGTAAACAAATTTCCCATCTCAACAATAACTATAAATATATTACCCACCTAAATTGCTTGGAAATCTAGGTTCAATTATTTCTTTCTTCTTGCTCTTAGATAGGGTTCCCTTGATTCCCTTCAAATAAACCAAGTTCCCTTTTAAAATAATATCCCTATAGAAATCCATAAGCTTCAGTGACCCAAATGATAAAATTATGCTTAAACTTAACTTACTCATAGTTCATCTAGGTTAGAAAAACCAAAACTTAGTTTAGAAATCCGTGAAAAATAAACATGGTTTCTCTTGTTTCTTCTAACATAAACCCATTTCTCTACTTCTGATTCCTTTTCTAACAAAGCAATAAGGAAAGATAAAACTTACCTTAAACTTAGCCCTAATCTTCTTCCTTCTTCCTTCCCTAGCTTCCACGATTTTCTTCTTTTCTTTCTTTCTTCTCTACATTTTTCTTTCCAACACTCACGCACACTTCTCTTCTTCTTCTTATTCAAGACACATTTTATTCTTGTTTTTCCAAGTTTACCCCTCTCTTTGTTTATCCTTCCATTTTTGCCCTTCATTAAAATTAATGTCCATTTAGCTCCTTAGTCTATTAAATACAATACTATACTCTAATTTAATCCTAATGTTTCCATTCTAAATTCTAATTGCTACTTATGCATACTAACTTAATGGACTTAATTATAAAAATAAATAAATAAACAAACAAATCATAAAAAATAATTAAACAAATAATAAATAATTTATAAAAAAAATTGGGGTCCAACAACTCTCCTCTTCTAAAAGAATTTCATCCTCTAAATTCTCACTTAAGTTATTGAATAGATGCAGATGCTTCTCCTTCATTTCTTTCAAAGACTCCCGTGTTGCCTCCTCGATTGCATGGTTCTTCCATGAAACTTGAACCAGCCTCACTGTCTTGTTTCTTAAGACCTTTTCCTTTGAATCTAGAATCTCTACTGGTTGTTCTTCATAAGTCAAATCCTCCCTTAACTAAAACTCTGAAGGTTGGACTATGTGTGAAGTATCCGATTGGTATTTCCTTAACATTGATACATGAAAGACAATATGAATCTTAGATAATTCAAGTGGCAAAGCTAACTTATAGTCTAAAGGCCTAATCATCTCAATTAATCTCATAAGGGCCTATATATCTTAGATTGAGCTTGCCCTTCTTACCAAATCCCAAAACTCCTTTCCATGGAGAGGCTCTAAGAAATACTTTGTCTCCAACTTCAAATTCCATCTCCTTTTTATATGCATCCATATAGCTTTTCATTCTATCTTGTGCCTACTTTGAGTCTTTGTTTCACCACTTTAATCTTATCAACCATAACTTGTACCAACTTAGGCCCTAAAAGTCTCCTTTCACCTTCCTCATCCCAACAAATAGGAGTTATGCACCTTCTAATAAGGTGCCATTTGAATTCCTAAGAGGGAGGATTTATTATAAGAGAATTTAATTAAAGGAAGATGATCATCCCATAAGCCTTTGAAATCCATAACACAAGCTTTTAACATTGCCTCCAAAGTCTATATTGTCCTCTCTGATTGACTGTCAATCTATAGATGGAAAGTTGTACTAAAATGCAACTTAGATCCCAAAGCCTCTTGTAAGCTTTCATAGAATTTGGAGGTGAACTTGCGATCTCTATCTGAAACTATAAAACTTCGAATTGCATGAAGTCGAATTATTTCATCTTTGTATTTCTTGGACAAAGCATTCAAAGAATTTACTTGCCTAATTGGCAAGAAATGTGCCAACTTGGTTAGCCTATCAATAATCACCTATATTGTGTCTGCTTCCTGCTGGTTCTTAGTAATCCCATCAAGAAATCTATCTAATCTTCTCCCACTTCCATTCAGGAATAGACAAAGGTTTAAGCTTATCGATAGGTGCTTGGTGTTATGTTTTAACTTACTGACACACTAACCATTTTTTAGCATACTCTACCACATCTTTCTTCATTCCTTTCCACCAAAAATGCTCTTTCAAATCTCTATACATTCTTATACTCCCTGGGTGTATTGCATAGGAAGCATTGTGTGCCTCATCTATAATATCATCCTTCAACTCTAACATATCTGGAATAAATAGTCTATTACCTACAACCATCAATTCATCTTCTCAAGTACTCATCTTGTTCCTGCAATCCCCTAATCTTCTCATCCAACACTGGCCTTACTCTAAAATTATCCAATACATACCTAGATTCGAATGGCCTTAATGTCACCTTAAGTCTAGCTAATTCCTTCAATAAAGGAAGATAAATTGTCTCCACATATGCCATAGTAGATTTTCTACTCAATGCATCCACCACTACATTGGCTTTTCCCAGTTGACAATCTATCATCAAATTGTAATATTTCAATAGTTCCTACCACCTTCTTTGCCTTAGATTTAGCTTAATTTGGCTCACCAATACTAGACTCTTGTGGTCTATAAATACCCTAGTGGTGACTTCATATAGGTAATGTCTCTAAATTTTCAATGCAAAAATTATGGCAGCTAACTTCAAGTCATGCATAGGATAGTTCATCTCGTAAGGTTTCAATTGCCTAGAAGCATAGGCAATCACTTTATCTCCTTGCATCAACATACATCCTAATGCCTTCTTTGAGGCATCACTATACACTATATACCCATCACTACCCTAAGGCAAGGTCAAAATTGGTTCACTTGTTATCTTATTATTCAATTCCTCAAAGCTCTTCTAGCATTCCTCTGTCCATACAAACTTCTTATTCTTCCTTGTCAATTTGGCAAGTAGGGCTACCATCATGGAAAATCTGTCTACAAATCTTCTGTAATAACTCGCTAAACCCAAGAAATTCCTCACTTCTACTATATTCTTAGGTGCTTCCTATTTAACCACAGCTTCTATTTTCCTCGGATCCACATGCACTCCTTGTTATAAAATTACATATCCAAGGAACACCACTTCCCTTAGGCCTAATTCACATTTATCAAACTTGGCATACAACCCTTTTTTCCTCAATGTCTCTAAAGCAATCCATAAATGTTCCTCATGCTCCTTGTTACTCTTAGAATAAACCAATATATCATTAATAAAGACAATCATAAATTGGTCTAAGAAAGGTTTTAAAACTATTCATTAAGTCCATGAAGGTTGCAGGTGCATTTGTTAGTCTAAAGGGCATGACTAAGAACTCAAAATGTCTATACCGTGTTCAAAAAGCAACCTTTGACACATCATACTCTTTCATTCTTAATTGGTGGTAACTTGATCTCAAGTCTATCTTGGAGAAGACTTTTGCCCTTGCAATTGATGAAACAAATCATCTATGCGTGGTAACTAATATCTATTCTTGATAGTAACCTGATTAAGCTTCTGGTAATCCACACACGTTCTGAATGATCAATCTTTCTTCTTCACAAAAAGAACTGGAACTCTCCAAGGTGAAGAGCTAGGCCTAATATAACCTTTCTTTAATAATTCTTCTAACTGCTCTTTGAGCTCTTTCAATTCTGTCGGAGCCATTTGGTAAGGCTGAATTGAGATCGATGGAGTACTTAGAAGAAGCTCGATGGGAAACTCAATTTCCCTATGTGGTGGTAGTCCTAGTAATCCCTCTAAAAAGACATCTGGGAATTCCTTGACCATATGAATTTCTTCTAACTTCCCTCCATCCACTTTCATTTCTATCACATAAGCCAAGAATGCTTCACATCCTTTCCTCATCATCTTCTCTACTGTCAAAGCTGAAACAATTCTAGGAGGACTTGCTTTTCTGTCCCCCATAAACACCACCTTTCTACCATTGTCCAACTCAAACTCCACTGTCTTCTATTTTCAATCTAGATTGGCATTATACTTTTCTAGCGTATCCATGCCCAAAATCACATCTAATCCCCCCATCTTCAATGGCTATAAATTCACGACTAATTGTGCTCCACCAATACATATTTCACAATCTCTATAAACTTGACTAATAATAATATACTAGCCGATTAGAGTACTAACCATCAAAGGAGTATCCAATGGGCTCAATTTTTTCCATGCACAGTTTTACTTGATGAAATAAATTAATAGGTAAACCTCGGATTAATCAAAATAATAACATCATCATCAAATAATTTAATCGTGCCAGTCACAACTTTTGGAGTGGTTTTTGCATCTTCCCTCATCATTGCAAACACTCTAGCTGGTACTTGCCTCCTCGGTCTCCCTGGAGGATTCACTTTGTAAGCTGCCTCAGAACTTCCCACTTCAGTTGCCGTCTTGTGTCCCATAGTCTTAGCCCTTTTCGAAGTTTACATCTGAGTTCCTTCTCATCTTGCATATTGTGGACACTCTCTAGCCATGTGTCCTTTTTCTCCAAATTTGAAACAAGCTCCCGTCAATCGATAACATGCCCCTTTATGAAATTTGTCACAATGATCACATTTGGGAACGGATGGCTTATCCCCCTCTCCCCGCCTACTACCTCCAGCCATTGAGGCTTGATGAGAGATAGTTCTCACCTGTCTGGACTGCTTGTACCATTGCTCCTCTCCTCAGACTACACAGGGAAAGTCCTGGAATTCTTTTCTAACATAGGAGCACCACTTCCTCTCCTAAATTGTTCTCTCCTTTTTCTTTTTCTGTTCACTGTGCTCTTTATGTTTTTCACATTCTCAACTCTTAGTGCTGCTTCAAGCAATTGTTGAAAATCACAGAAATTCTGTGCCACCACTTTTTCCTTAATGGCCAGATGCAATCCCGATTCAAACCTACAGCACTTAGCTGCCTCACTCATCATCATTTCAGCTGCATATCGTGACAACTACGTAAATCTACACTCATATTCGCTCACTCATATTTGCTCACTATATAGACTCAGAAATTCCCTTTGCTTCTACTGGATATAAACCTCAAACAAATACTTCTTCTTATATGCAGCTAGGAAGTCCTTCCATACCAACACTGGCGGTTTCATCTGACTCCCTGGCATACCTTTCCACTATTGCAGAGCATCCCCTTGTAGCAGACTTGTAGCATAATCTTTTTGTCATCCTCACAGTCCATTTGCTCCAATATTTTTCTTCCTTCCTCTGCCAAGTTTTAGCTTTTTCGAGATCAGTCATTCCATATAAGTCCACTGCCCTATACTTCCTAAGCTTATCAAATTGCTTTCTCTTCTTAACTAGGGGTGGAATAGAAGTTTGCGACATTTGGCCTATGACCTAGACAAAAGCCTGAGCAAATGCTTGGAACAACCTAAGATTCAATAGAGTACGCACTTGCTCCTGAGGAAGAGGAGACTCATGCGTCTGCGATGGAGAGGACCCACTATCGTACCCTACTGAAGCCTCAGCATTTCCTGGAGCTCTAGACTCATTAGTACTCTTCTCTCCTAGTGAAGAGCCAGGTGCAATAGACCCTCGCAAAACTCCTCGTGTCCTTCTATGTGGTGGTATCTTACTCCTTCAATTTAAACATTAACAATTAGCTTACATTTCATTTTAATCTTATTTCCTACATATATGAATGTTATGCAGGTAACTTAATGCAATCAATCAATTCACAATGCAAACAATTAATTACACATCATATAATTTATACTACTACTTATTCTAAGCCTAGGAATCCTAAAAATCCTAAGCTTTGATACCAAACAATATTAGGGTCAGGTCCTATTCCCTATCTTGAGGCAACAATTTAGGGTAACCGGGTAATGATCGTTCGAAAGAAGAGTTGAAAACTTCCATTGAAAAGAAAACTTTGTCGTCAGTAGTGGCGGGTTAGCTGCGACAAAGTATAGATTCGTCGTAGCAAAGATATGAAATACAACAATGTTAGGGCCAGATCTCATTACCTATTCGAGGTTACAATTTGAGGCAGCCAGGTAATGATCATTCAAAAGAAGAGTTGAAAACTTCCATTGAAAAGAAAACTTTGTCGTCAGTAGTGGTGGGTTTGCCGTGGCGAAGCTATGCAATGCTTTCCATAGACCTTTTGGGAGAAGTTCACTGCAACCAACATCTAGCTTCACCGCGACAAAGTCTCAAGATTGAGTGACTGCACCCTTTGGGATAAATACATCACGACGAACATCTGGCTTTGTCACAGCGAAGTCCTCGGATCAAAACCAGGAATTTCCCGAGACAAATACACCGCGACGAAAGTCTAATTTTTTCATGGAGTTGTTACTGAAAATCAAATAAAAATATCTTCGAGAAAGGTTGGCTGCAGCCAAAGTTTGGCTTCGCTACAGTGAAACCTTAGTTCTAAACCTAGAACCCAACATTCACACACAAAATTTTGCTCTTGCACATTACCAATTTCCCACAACCATCAACATGCATATACACATACAATTCCCCAACCACCATTAACAACTCCAAAACGTAAACATGAATATATACAAAAAGGATTTTCTTTCATTCATAATCTCATTGCTAATTAGAAACATCATTTGAGCCTAGCTTTAATTACATATCACTACTACATCAATGAATTAACACAAAATACAAAATACATTGGATGCTCATGTTCGATATACTACTAAAGCTACTCAAAAGTTATCAAACTAACTTAATCACTAAATGGAGCTATCTCAGAGTTTGTCTAATTGCCTTGCAAGGATCGTCAACCTTCTTGTTCTGCACCTAAGGAGTGAAAAGTAATGGGTTGAGATATAAAGCTCAGTGGCTGATATATTTATAGCTATCGGTAATGAGTCATACAATTAAGCATATATGTATGCATATCTCTACATCTATACTTTAATCTAATTTAACAATATAATCATCAACAGTTCAAACTCAAACTTTCATAGTTAGGGAAGTCATCACATAAAACATAGCATATACATTTAACCACCATAGCATTGCATTCGATTATGCACTAATCTTGACAATTCAAAGATGCAATGCATAAACAAATAGCTCGAGAGTACCATAAGTCGAAATGGAGAAATCGAAGTTTACACTATGAACAAAATGAGTCCATTCTTAGGATCTCTCATAAGCCACAAGCGGGCAACCAGGAGAAGGCTTCACTCAACATGCACGTCACAAATGAAATGGTTTCTCTCATGCCTAAACAAATTCTTTTTTATGCTACATTCAATTTCTCAGATATATTCATACTTTCGTGCATCTCTTGCTTTTCCTCTTTTTTGAATATACAAAATGTCAAAGCATCCTTCATGGCATGACATCATAATACATCATAATGCAACTTCTATCATTTACAACAATTCAAATTCAAGCAATTTAAGCTTATATACATATACATGTAAACAAATTGCCCATCTCAACAATAACTATAAATATATTACCCACCTAAATTGTTTAGAAATCCAAGGTCAATTGTACCTTTCTTCTTGCTCTTGGATAGTGTCTCCTTGGTCCCCTTCAAATAAACCAGGTTCCCATTTAAATAATATCCCTATAAAAATCCATAAGCTTCAATAATCAAAATGATAAAATTAAGCTTAAACTTAACTTACCTATAGTTCATATAGGTTAGAAAAATCAAAACCTAGCTTAGAAATCTATAAAAAATCAACATGGTTTCTCTTCTTTCTTCTAACACAAACCCATTTCTCTACTTGTAATCCCTTTTCTAACAAAGCGAGAAGGAAAGATAAAACTTACCTTAAACTTAGCCCTAATCTTCTTCCTTCCCTAGCTTCCACGATTTTCTTCTCTTCTTTCTTTCTTCTCTAAGTTTTTCTCTTCTCTTTTCCAACACTCATGCACACTTCTCTTCTTCTTCTTATTCAAAACACATTTTATTCTTGTTTTTTCAAGTTTACCCCTCTCTTTGTTTGTCCTTCCAATTTTTCCCTTCATTAAAAGTAATGTCCATTTAGCTCCTTAGTCCATTAAATACCATACTATACTCTAATTTAATCCTAATATTT
>JANVCQ010000002.1:17897503-17914585 GCA_025531925.1 Erythroxylum plowmanianum | reverse complement strand
TTCCTCACTGAGTTCGCAAAACTCACCCAAAATTTGCAATTATTTTTCAGGCTTTGAAGAGTACCCCGTTAGACAAATGGGAGTATGCCTACTGCATGCAAGTCAGAGATAGAGGTCGGGATCAGTCCACGTCTGCATTAGTGTCATCTTACTTTCATACAACTATGTATGCCGCATTTTTCAGGAAAAATAATGCTGTAGTTCTAGTGGGCCCCAAATGGACTATTGTAATTTTATTGATTGTAACATGATCACTGAAATGTTTATAAATAAAATTGGCCCAATTTGGTTATGGATCTGTGTACATTAACTGACTATTCTAAATACTATCGAGTGTATTGTTATCACTGAAAATGTCTACAATGTAAAGCGGGCCCAAATTGTCTACTGATTGTCGCGCATATGATTGTATTCAAAAAAAAATTTGTACTGAGGTTTTGACTGTGTTCGAGTACTCTAGCCTGCCACCCTTGCGGGTCATGAACTCGGATATCACCTACGATGTCGGGTTCGTGTCCCGCGGGAGTGAGGTGCTACAGTCTAGGTGAGATAAATCCTAGTTTGTGCTATAATATGCATTGATTCTTTTATCTAATGCAATTGTTTTTATTGATCTATTATGATTTAATTATGTGTTTATAGATCCGAAATATTATTACATAATTTGATCTCATAATATAGAGAATAAAATATGTTGTGTATGAATAGATCTACTGTAATTGAAACGAGTTGATTACAAACCTAGAGATAGGTCAACATAAATCCTTTGGATTAAAATCAAACCTAATAGTAGAATTCATAAATTGATAAAGCAATCTTAGTACATTTAACCTGAATAATATCAGTTGATAATTCTAAAATTATTAGTAGTAGTATTTAAGTAAGTTATTAGCATACAACAAGAATTCCCAAGGTTCAATAGTCAATAAAATAATTGCATAATAAAAGGTCAATTATTTAAGAGCTTTAGGGGGATTCATGACCGAGAAACTAATTGTTAATATTAATTATTTCTAACTGGTTTCTATGCTCTTCGCTCAATATTGTTTCATATTTATTTTAATTGTTTAATTTTATTTTCTTTATTAAAAATCAAAATAAATTCATAGACTAGATAATAGGATAATAGTAATTACTAGTATTCATTTTTTCGAGGGATTTGACTCGTACTTGCCAGTGATAGCTACAGATATATAGTGCACTTGCAAATATACTAATATTGATATAGAAATAAACTAATCAATTTTTTGTGTTGTTTCTAGGACATTGATATTAGGAACACCTAAATGCTATTACTCTTATTCATTTAATTTTCTTTTAAACTTCCTTTTATCAACAGTATGTTTGTGGTTTATTTTAAGATTTAAGGTTTAATGTCATAACCATAACTCATAATGGAATGATGGAGTAGATAGTATTCTTATGGGAGCTACAATGTGTCTTCGCAATAAGTAACATCACCGTATATAGGAAGAGGTTTCCTTACTTGTTTTTGGAGGCTCAACTGATAGCCATGTCATTTTAGGACATTTTTGGGAGTAACAATTACAATCATGAATGTTGATTACCAACCCATATATGAGAACAATCGAGCATGTACAATCAACATCAAGGTGCAACATACAAGAATATTTACAATTTGGAATGGAGCAACTTTTATGCTTATGGATGTAATGATTATGCTCTAGCTGAATTCGTTTAGTACCAAGCACCTCAAATTAAGGAGCCAACTCTGGAAGATATTATTCAAGAATTAAACATGAGGCATCAGGAAACAAATGCTTGTATTCAAAATATGGTGAATTAGATCGACCAACTTGCGTAGTTAATAGCTGATGAGATGCAAAGGAATTTGCCTATTCCTACTGAAATAGATTCTAAAAAACATGGAATAACAATCATCCTTAGGAATGAAAATGAGCTCCTAGAAGAAGAATAATAAGAAGAAAGCATTATAAATAAAGTAATGTAATGCCTTGCCAAACTTAAAGCTAGCCGATGCGAATTCAAAGAAAGAGTTTTTTTCACTTAAATATCTTGAGCATTACAAAGAATAATATTTGAGCCTATTAATACAGTAGGGTGAAGAAAAGACAAAGGTTGGCTTCATATATGAAGTGACATTCTAAGAAGATGAGGAGGTAACTGTTATCATTATAAAGGAGCATTAAGATATGATAGAGATAGCAGATGTAGAAGAAGAGGAAGTCTCCATCCTAGAAGAGGAAGTAGAGGAGAGGCAGGAGGTAATCGAAGAATATGAGTCAGAAAGCTTTTTCCAAGAAGAAGAAGAAGAAGAAGAAGAAGAAGAGGGGAGAAAGGTGGTTAAGGAATAACTGGTGGGGGAACTAAACAAGGAAACTACCTATGAGCCATTGATATCCACCTTAAGTATGAAGGGTTCCCACTTTCTCAAAAACAAATTGTTCGAGTTAGCAGATGATTCAGGGAGTTTCATTATCCCTCATTTTATTAACAGTTTGTCATTAAAAAGAGCATTAACGTAGTCGATAGGATTTATTAATTTTATAGATTATGCTCTTATTTGTATCTTGCATCATATGGCTTGTTTACAGGATATAAAACAACTTTGTGGAAAAAAAGGGTGGAAGTAAGTCACTAATCATAGAACCAAGATGAGGGAAAATATGTAGGATATGTTGAGTTAAAGATGTTAAACAAACGCTACATAGAAGATAACCTATGAATTAAGATATTTTTTATTTTAAATTTTATGTTATTTTTATTTTCATATTTCATATTTCATATTTCATTTTCATTTTCATTTTCATTTTTTTGTTTTTAATCTCCTTTTATTTCTAGTTTGCAAGGATGTTAGTCTAATATTAAATGGATTGAAATTCAAAAAAATTTTCATATTTAGGAAAGTATCATAAACCTTCTCACATATTATATATACTTATATTGTGTACATTAGGGACAATGTACAACTTTAAGTAGAGAAGGGGTTAATGAATGTTTAACGATTTCTTTAAGCTTATTATAATCTTGATTATAAAATTTTATAAACTGATATCTTGACTTAGTTGAAATTTGTCAATCAATTCCTTCATTTTTGAATATTGATTTGAATTAATATGTAAAAGGATGAAAGTTAGAATAAATAATTTTATGAGTCAATTTTTAACATTCATTGAAATAATCAAATCGAGAGAATTTCAAAAATTTTAAACTCTTTTATTTCTTTCATGTGTGTTATTATGTAAAGTTGAACAATTCTAGAACTTCCTTTTATTTTATATATTGAGACCATATTTGTTAAATTAGAATCATTGAAGTCATAAAGACATTTAGATTCAACATTTTATTTTGGCCTATTATTTTGATAATTACCTTGCCTTAAATTTATCTTAAGGAATAATCAAGTTGAGCCTTAGCTTTTGTCATTGCTTATAACCCAATTGTTAACCTTTATCCAATTTTTATTTGAAGCCTTTATGCTATTTTGAATCTTGAAGGTATTTACATTACTTGTTTGTTGGATACTTTAAATTATTAAAAGGTCTATTATTTCTTTAATTTTGTTAGTAAATGTTCAAATTATTTTAACTTAAAAAAAGCATAGAAAAAGAAAACAATAAAAGTATATGGTACCAATGGAGTTGCAATGAAAGGACTCTTATCTATTGTAAACAACTTTCATGTAATTTCTCTTTAGTAAATTCCTTCAATCAGCCCTTTTTATTATCCCAACCATACCATACCTAAGCCCTTTTACAACTTGTATGAAGACCTTTTGATTTTTGTTTCTAGTTTATACATAAGTGGTGGAGATGTGATAATATTGCAAGCATATGGTAAGAGTTTTACTATACATTGATTAAGAGTTTGATACTTTTCACCCAAACACTAGAGTGTATTGAGTGAAATCTTAGTAAGGTGTAAAGATTTATGCTTTTGATTTCAATGAAACTATTGATGTAATTACTATTAATATAGACGTAGGAAGTGAATTTTAGGATATTTGATTCTAATTGTATGTTAATTTGATTAAATATGACATGATGATTTATATATGAATGGACATGTTAAGATTAATGATGGATTGACGTGGTAAAATTGATAATTTTGATTATAGTTCACTTGAGAACAAGCAAAAGCTTAAGTTTGAGGATGTTTGATAGATGCATATTTGTCTATATTTATAACTCAGATATATTTTTGCTTGATATTTTATATTTTTATTGAATTTTTGGTACTTAATTTGTTTAAAGTGCATTTAAAGGTTATAATTGCCTTCATAGACTAAACGAAGAAGAATTTGGATGAAAACGAGGCATAAAATGAATTTTTTAAGTAACTAAAGGATACACAGCCGTGTATATGGTTGTGTACATCTCTCAAGCCATCCAAAATCACAAATTCTGGGGATTTTAGAGCATACATGGTCTAATATATGCCCATATATCTCCTAGAAACCTTAAAATTTACTATAAAAAGATGTGAGCAGAGGTAAATTAAGAGAAGAGACTTTTAGAGACTTATAGAGGTGATTCAATATGCAAAGATCGTTCAGAAGGGTGATATTGGTCCAAAGATGTGGACAAGATAAAGAAATCATTGACAGATTAAATAGAATACATCATCAAACCTCTACTTTGGAAGAACATTCGATAGAAAAGAAAGGATATCTAAAATTGTAAACTTTTTTTATCTATTCGTTTTTCTTTCTATATATGCTTGATTTCATTTTCTATCATGTGTAACTAAACATCTTTTTTGTCTAGGTGAGATGAAACCAAGTTTGTGCTATAACATGCTTTGATTCTTTTATCTAATGCAATTGGTTTGATTGATGTATTGTGATTCAATTATGTGTTTAATATATGTTCAAATATATCTGGAATATTATTAAATAATCTAATCTTAACATAAAGATAGAGAAATCTTATGTACGAATAGATCTACCATAATTCAAAGGAGTTAATGGCAAACCTAAAAATAGGTCGACATAAATCCTCCAGATTAAAGTCAAACCTAATAGCATAGTTTTTACAAATCGGTAAAACAATCTTAGTACCTTTAACCTTAATAATATCGGTTGATAATTTAAGATCATTTATTAGTAGTCTTAAGTGAGTTATTAGCAAACAATAGGAAATCCCATGTTTTGATAGTCAATAAAAGAATTGCATAATAAAAGGTCAATTATTTAAGGCTTTTAAGGGGATTCATAACCTAGACATTAATTTTTAATATTAATTATTTCTAAGCGATTTATTTATTCTCTACTTAATATTGTTTACTAATTATTTTGATTTTTAAATTTTAATTTCCTTATTAGAAGTCAAAATGAAATTCGTAGACAAGATAATATGATAACGATAATTACTAGTATTTATTATCTTCGTGAGATTCAACTCGTACTTGCCTATCCTAACTATAGCTACATTGTGCACTTGCAGATAAATTAATATTGGCATAGAAATAAACCAATCAACTTATGTCTCCTATTTTTCAACCATCACACATGATTAAACACTCAAAAGTAGCATAATTCATTCTCCTTTCATCTAAATAACTTTTAATTTCATTAGCAGAGCTACGCAGAAGTTTACCTCTGTAGTCATCAATTGAATGAGCTTTGTATCCTGAATCTTAAGAGACTATAAAATTTACTATAGGCTGATAATAATAAGATTGGGAAGCATTGAATGCTATATTTAATTCATAGGACCATGTAGCCATTTCCATAGTCATATTATGAGCTGCTTTTCTTGATTGTAGAGTACTACGAATTGGAGGCTAAGTTCTAGAAGTTGTTTATGATGCAAAAAAAATTCAGCATCTGCCTTCTTTTTTTCCTAACATCAAGTCTAGATGCATCATTCACTTCTTGTTGGTTAGAATACTACCACTTTTAACATTTACACTATCATCTTGAACACTAACAAATAAACTTCCACTACCAATTTCATAATTAAATCTCTCATTTATATCTTTCTAATATTGATATTCTTGAAACAAAATCTTCATTTGTATTTCACAACATAGCTCACTTTTTTACAAGGTTTCACGTCTCTTTTAACCCTAGCTAAATGCTTCTTTAATCTAGTGATTCCTTCACCTTTCAAATGTTTGTTACAAAATAAGCAAATGGTATGTTCTTCATACCAAGGACAAATGCAGCATAAGCTTAAGCTGGATCATTATATTTTCTTGAAGTAGTTGAATTATCAGAAGTACTTAAACTTCCTTCTATTTATTTGTAAAAATAAATAAAGACATATCAAGATAAAGAACACATATTTCATTATCAACTACAATTACAAAATATGTATTATTTAACTCAAAAGTCCAAACTAACACAATTACGTAATATACATATCTTACATAATATAACTCATTTGTATGATTACATCATACACAATTCAATTTCATCTAACACAATTTACTAGTAAGTTAAAAACCAATAATTCAAGTATTCAACATACACAATTACAGAATACACATATACATCTTATATAATATAACTTATTTTATATGCTTACATTATTCAACCATTAACTAAAGATATACACTCACAACTATAACATATTCAACTTCAACCATAACTCACAACTATATGTTTACAACTTATTTTATGTAATCTCATAATTCAACTATAAACTAATATATTTTATTTACTTATACATTTTAGTTTGTAATGCTTATAATTAGTTTGTTTTCTTAACTAATTTTAATTAACATTGTTACTAGAATCCTAGTTCCCAAATTTAATTTAACAATCTTTCATTCACCAATTTTAATCAACATTCGTAGTTTCTTACCCAAATTTTCAACGCATTAATTTTTTTCATAAATTGACAATGCCTAAATTACATTAAAATTGGACCAACTCACACAAACAATTTCAAGTTTCGTTTCCAATTTTTTCAATGCATTAATTTTCTTTATAAATTGGAAATGCCTAAATTATGTTGATATACCAACTCTCACAAAAAAATTCCAAATTTCAAATTCAAAATTTACAATGCATTAATTTTCTTTATAAATTGACAATGTTTAAATTATATTGAAATTGAACTAACTCACACAAATAATTCTAAGATTCAAATAAATTTTTTTAATGAATTAATTTTTTCATGAATTGACAATGCTTAAGTTACATTGAAATTGAAATAACTCACAAAAAGAATTCCAACTTTCAAACACAACTTTTCCAACTCACACAAACACTTCTAACAATTTCAGCCATCACAAAACACACATGGACAATCAAATATAATGCAATTGTAATTCAGAGTAAAATCACAAAAAATTAGAAAATGCAATTAAGAGTCAGGCAGGTTCGATACAATTTGACTCAAGTTTGGAACTAGATCTAAAAAATGGAAATTCGAAATCTGCACTCTATACTCTCCAGACGCACTAGGCAGTGGACGGCTGGAACTTGGAAGCGGTGGTGGAGAATAGTTAGGCGGTGGGTGGCTGGTGGTGTGCTACGTGTGAGGACTGAGAAAGAGACGATGGCGATGTGCTGTTCGTGCGTGAGCCAAGACCATGATGAAGAGACGATGGTGGAATAGTGCTGAGTGTGTGATGGAGATTCGCAGGAGAGGAGAGTCATTGGAGAGGAGAGACCAAGCTAGAAGATTTGGTTACAGGTATCAACAAACGTCGTCTCTTCGATCAAGAATTAGGGACACAAAATCTGCATTTTGTCAAACGATGTAGGAGGCATTAGACCTCGGAAAGTATTGACATATCCAAAACAAGCGTTGAATATGAAATCTAACAACCTTGACTCGAGAATTCCTGAATTTTTTTTACAAAGGAAAAAAAACCAAATCTTAAAAAAACAAACTAATTAGCACAATGTTCTGGGATACAAAGCTCTTTGCTTTTCTCGGTGGGTAAGTTCCATGACTGCCAGCGGAGGAGCCTGGAGTATAGGCATGCCTGGGCTGGCTAGGATTATGAGAGAGGCCAGATTATCGGCACACTAGTTCCCTTCTCGATGTATATGCTGAAATTGCCCCTCCCAAGCTTGTTGGGTTAAACCATAGGTATCTGCCACCAAAAAATTAACTTTAGATAAAATTGTATTGGAAGAGGACAGGATGTTAATTACTTCTAGGGAATTTACTTCGATGATGATTCATCTATAACCAAGCATTCAAGCCAAAGTAAGACCCGATTGGACTCCCCAGAGTTCAGCAGCTAGTGGCAAGCTTCTTCCAATGTGCTGTATAAAACCACCGCACCATTGATGGCGCCAGTCCCTAATTAAACCTCCAACAGTAGCAATGTTAGACCTTTGTTTAACAGCTCTATCTATGTTTAACTTGACCTAGTCCACCGGCGGTTTCATCCACCCAACTAAACTACTCATAGGTAATCCCTGTGCCTGAAACACACAGCTTTCCACGGTCTTTGCCCTGACTATCCACTTCACGTACTCCATAATGGCTCTAGTACCTTCTTTTGACCAAACAAAGTCAGCTTCAAAAAATTAACACTGCTATCGGTACCTGAGTCCGGCAGCATCTTCATGGCTATGTGTTTTGGATTAAAGACCATAATTATTCAATTACAAAAGTCCAAGACATGTGGGGGCTTGCTTAAAATTATTATTTTAATATTCGCTAAATTAATTTCTCATATGTTATGGACTATACAGTTAGTCACTTTCATTAATAGAAGAATTTAAAACAGATTTTTTGTTAAAAATTATAAGTTTAAATATTTTATTTTCAATTTTCAATTTTTAGATTATGATTATAAATTTTATGATTTTTAGTAGTTAATCCTAATTTTTAAAATATATATTTGTTGCAAAATAATGTGTTCACATTGACACAAGTAAACCAAAGTAGACAAGTAAACTTGGTCTTACAAGAAAGATAAAGCTAACACATAATTGGTTACTTGTGGGAGTATCTAACCCTTTTTTCTCTGCTTTAAGCTGTAAAAAGAGAGTATGGATGAAGGCACTTCTCCCTCCTGTACTTAATCCCAATAACATTGAGTTTTTAAGCATGTTCTTCTCTCTTAGAGCTACCTTCCACAATGTTTGATATTTGGGGTGTGAATTAGAGTGTGAATTAGAGTGAGTAACTCTGATAGCTACTCACAACATCGAGAAAGGGCAAATTCGAACTACATTGGAGCCATTAGAGCACAAAGTGGATTTGTAAAGAGACTTGTCATATTAAAGAGGTAAGGTCTCATCACACCTTCCAACATTAGTATCAGAGCAAGTATAGCTTGCTTTCGTTCTTGAAATTGTGCCAAATGAGAATATAATGTCATATATATTGAAATTTGTTCATGCATGTGTAACATAACCATCAATAGAAAATTTTCTTGTGCTTTGTTTTAGCTTGAAAAGTTGGCATGGATATGTTCCTTACAATGTCATAAAGTTGTGCCTAAAAGTTGGTAAAAAATGGATTTGAATTGAGTGAGATATTGCTTAATGAATTTTTGGAAAAATCTGAGTTTAAGCATGTATTTTTTGAAAGTTTAGGCCCATTTATTGACCTGTTACAATACTGCTTTGCATGAGATATGTATATGGATATGCTCCTTGTCACATTATCTTTCCAAAGGTACATTATATGATCGAATCGAAGTTAAAATAAGTGAGAAATAATAGCCTAAAATAGTCATCATGGCCATGAAATGCTAAAATTTCTAGAAAATTTGGGTTTAATATGAATGTGTTCATCCACGACATGTGTTTCCCGAAAGTTTAGGCCCATTTGCTTAACTGTTATAAAACTATTTTGCATAAGATATGTATATGGATATGTTCCTTGTCACATTATCTTCCCAACAGTATATTATATGCTCGAATCGAAGTTAAAATGAGTGAGAAACCATAGCTCGAAGTGGGCATCATGGTTATGAAAGACTGGAATTTCTGGAAAATCTGAATTTTTAGCAGTTACACAGTCACGTTGTGGCCATCGTGAGGGTGGCCCGTTTATTAAAATTTTTCAAATTTTGAGTTATATGTTAGTCTAATTTGAAAATTTACTTAATTCCATACTTAATTACATAAGTGAAATATTTTTTGTGCAATTCACTTGGCTTTTCATGCTTGATAATTGTGTATTATATTCATGAATTTATGCTACATTTCATATATTTGTGAGTTGTATTTTATTATTTATTTCATTTATGTGTTAAATGATTGTTATTTATGTTATTAATAAATTGATTAATTATTTGTCTATGTGACTAATTGTTAATTAATGCCAAATGGACATAAATTAAATGAAAATGTATTGATATTTTGAATTAGTGCCTATATTGAGTGATGTATGTTTTCCAAAATAATTGCTTATATACAAGGAAGAAGGTGTGACATCCCCATTTAATATTTTTATTAGAATGATGTAATAGGATTTGAATTGTAATTATTAATTTTTGTATCATTAATATTGGGGCTTTATAAGGGGATGAATTTTCACACTATTTCTAAGTATATAAATTTATTTTGGACATAAGGCACCAAAATATCAATGGAGTCTTAGAGTGAGACTTACTAATGCATGCACCATAATTAAAATCAATCATTGGGCTAAATACAATTACGCGCTTAATACTACTTATGTTGTTACTGATGATTACTAACAAGTTTGCGAAAATTTTGAATTGATAATGTAAGTGGGAGTTGAGCTAATTAATTGAGATTAGCATAAATAGATATGTGCCTTAATTAAACTTGTGCAATGATGTAGAGAAATGACAACTAAGAGTTCGATTATTGAGATAACCAAGGGAGAGAAACTTGATGGTAAAAATTATGACATCTGGCATAGGAAGTTTAGTACCTTCTTAATGGGCATGAGTTGCTCAACCATCTAACCACTAATATAAGCCCATCCAAGGCTGGGAATTCGACCCAACATCGCCTTGACCAAAAGGCTTATGCCCTTTGACAAAAGAAGGATAGAAGTGCACGCTTTACGTTGTTAGCTTGCATCCATGACGACCTTATTGGGGAGTTTAAGAACTACCCAACTTCCATGGAGATGTGGGAACAATTGCACCTAAAATATAGAGGGAAAACAACCACAAGGCTTCGTGCATTAACGCTTAGGTTCAACCAATACAAGATGGACCCTAAACATAGCATGACTGAACATCTTAAGGTGATGTAATCCATAATTCAAGAAATGAAGGTAGCAGGTTAAGATCTTGTAGATGAGCAGTAGGTTCTAGTTGTCATTAAGTCACTTCCCCAGTCCTCTTATGGACAAGTGAAGCTGGTCCTTGCTCATAATGAGGCCATTAAGACCTTTGATGATGTTTTCCACCATTTAGAGCTTAAGGTGAAGTGCAAAAATGCAAACTACAGTGCCGTTGCATTAGTTACACAAAATGGGCACAAGGTTGATGGCCCTAAGCTCAAGAAGGGAAAAGCTAAGAACCATTGACCTCGAGAAGGGCAAGTCGCTAAGCACCGTAGGGGAAAATGTAGGGGAAAGAAGGATAAGTCTAAACTCATGTCCTTCAACTATAGAAACCTATCAACTTACTATGCACAATGAACGCAAACTGTTCTTACATGATGTGCTTCATGTACCCACTATTCGATGTAATATACTTTCAGTATCGACACTAGTAGATATGGATTTTCCTTTTTTTTATTTGTAAGAATGTTGTGTCCATTTATCTTGATGATACCCTTTATGGTTATAAGCACTTTTGTAATAGTTTAGTTATGATGGACTTAGAAGATGCTGTTGGATCAAAAAACAATATCATATTAGATTTGGCTAAACAGTAGATTTTAAAAAAAAAATTTTGAAATCAAAATGCAACAGAAGCATGATAACCAAATCAACATATTTTAATCCATACATGATACCATATTATAAAATAAATAACATATGAACATGATCAAAATTTTACCGACTCCTTGCTATTGTATCCTCTCCTTGCTATTGTATCCTCAACCAATCTGATCTACTACTTTTTCTCCTTGAAAAACTGGGTTAACAAGATCCTTTGGTGGGAAAGGAGAAGAAATATTGTAAAGGTTTTGATTTTATAATCAACTAGTTGAAAGAACCAAAATGAGACACTCTCATTCCTAATTTCGGCTAGATCATGAAAGAAAGGAGGGGGGAGTGAGAGCAACCAATGCACCACTTCATTATTTTAATCAAAAATGAAAGAGAAGCAAATAAATGAGACATTCTCATTTGTTTAATATGGCTAGATGAAAAGACAAAAAAAAGACACTCTCATTTTCAGTTAAATGATGAAAGAAGGGGGAGAGAGCAACAAATGCACTACTTCCTTCTTTAATCAAATGAATGCTAAAAGGTTTATATTTTTTGCTACATGCCAACATTAAATGATAACTATTAAACCATTTAATGATAAGACCATTAAATGGCAAACTATTTAATGAGGACACCATTAAACCATTTAATGATGATGAAGCATGATAAAATCAAACCAAACCAATATCCAACCCAATATTAAATGTTCATTTTGGGCTTCTAATTAACAATTAATTACTGTAAGCCCAACATTTAATCATAGGCTTAAAACCTAATTTAATTAACTCTTAATTAAATTATTTTGGTATTATTATTTTGAATCTAATTCGGTCCTTTCTTTTTTTCTTTCTGATAACCTCTATTTATTTTTTTTTACTTTTCTTGATAACCTTTCCTAGAAGCCAAGTGGGGAATCTAATTAGACTTATATAATTCAGGCTCCAATAAACCCAGAATTAATTTAATCTCATTACAATTAATTGCAACTTACTAACCAAATGTCATTCCAAGAAAAACAATTAGCTGAACTCTTGAATTATTAAATATTATAAGAACACATGTTTCAAATTAAATGTCCAATTGCAAACTCTATTATGAACCATATTATATCCATCCACACAATAAAGGGTAAAATTATTGTTTTGCCCTTATTTTGGCTTTTCCTTCTAGATTTCCCGCTTCACTCTATATGGTGATTAACACACAATATCTCATCGTGGTCTTAAGATTTGATCGATAGTTGGTCCATCAAACTACTAGCGCCAGCTTAATCACCAATCTCTGTAAAACATCTAGAAGTGATGATATCACTATAAATTCTTTATTTGAGTGAATGTTCCCTGATACATGTTTCAATTAATAATTTCAACATGCAGATACTAGATTGATCTTTGTAAAAATCCATTATGATCATATCAAGAATTATAATGAAACATATATGAGTTCACCACTCATCAAGATTGTGGTTCGTAATAATAGAATGCTAAAGTGTATATTTTAATATTAAAGAAACGATCTACTGTATTCTTTAAAAATATGCATGATTCCAGATTTATTTAATAGTGCCATTATCGATAGTCAACTATTATCATGATATGAAACTCATCATTCTCTTGAAGTAAACTCCTTTACATACACAGAGATAAATCACAACATTACAATCTAAAGCAAAATCAAGTGACCAACTTGATTATTCAACTGTGAATCAACTAATTTAGATTATAATATACATATATCTCATACATCTCCATGTATTTGTATATTACTTACAAAAGAATCTTGGTACCTTATGACTAGTTATATTATGCTCATACAAATAAAACCAAACTCTTTTATTTTATTATTAATAAATATTTTCATTGAACAAATAACTAGAAGAAGGTTAAGCTATATGTAAATACACTTACTTTCCAGAGCACTATATTTACATAACCCCAACAGATGTATCTAAATCTCATAAAAGTTTTGCTCACGTTGCTTCTTCTTCTTCTGTTGATATTGAATATGAGTCTGGTAAATGACATGCTCGATTAGGACATATTCGATAAGATAGAATGTCCGGATTGGCTAGAGGAGGGCTATTAGGCTCTCTCGGCAAAGTGAGTCTTCCTACTTATAAGCCTTGTCTTGCTGCGAAAGCTAGTAGAAAATCTTTTGGTAAGGCTAAGACGACTTCATATCCTCTAGAGTTGATCCACTCTGATATTTGTGGGCCTATGAATGTGAGAGCGTGTGATGGCGCGACTTACTTTATCACATTCATGGATGATTTTTCACGATATGGCTTAGTATTTTTGTTGTCTCACCGCTTAGAAGCTTTGTATTGTTTCAAACGCTTTGTAGTTGAGGTTGAGAATTAGAAAGAGAGGAGCATTAAGGCTCTTCGTACTGATAGAGGCTAAGAGTATCTCTCCGATCACTTTAGAGACCTATGTGAGAATAAGGGAATACGCTGATAGTTAACGATTCCTAGAACTCCATAACAAAATGGGGATGCAGAGAAGGAATCAAACTCAATTGGACATAGTTAGGTCAACGATGGCTTAAGCCAACTTCCTGATTAAGTTTTGGGGGAATGCGCTTGTGACTGTGGCATACATCCTTAACCGAGTGCCTACTATGTCTATCCCGACTACTCCATATAAGTTATGTAATAGAGATAAGCCTAATATGGAAGGTTTAAAGCTATGGGGATTTGTTGGTTATATTCACCATTCTTGTCATAAGTTTCGGAAGTTAGGCCCTAGAGCTAATAAATGTGTGTTTATTAGATATTACGAGCATTATAAGGCCTATGTAATGTATGGTGAACATCATAGAGGGCTCACTGAGGTTGAGTCCGAAGTGGATTTTTTAGAGGATGATTTCCTTAGTATTAGTGCGATCAAACAAAGACATGAGCTTTATGAGTTAGAGCAACATCAAAATGATGTGCCCCAAATGAATTTGGATTCACAATCCATTCTAATGACTAAAAAGGCCAGTAGGAGTATAGAACCTGAGTCTCAGTCTCCAGAATTACATAGAACATGGTAATGTTCCATATAGACACTTTAAAATAGAAGGTGGCTCCTTCTTGAGCATTTCTGTTGATGTTGATGAGCCTTCTTCTTTGAAGAAGTAATGAACTCACTAATTTCTAATAAATGGCTTGCAGTAATGGAACACAAGATGGAATCCATAACTAAGAACCATTTGTGGGACATAGTCGATCTACCTGTTGGATGTAGAAACTATTGGAAACAAGTGGGTCTTGAAGGTTAAAGGCAAGGAAGATGGATCAATTGATAAGTATAAGGCCCGATTAGTGGCAAAACTTTACACCCAAACGGAGGGTGTGGAATATGATGAGATGTTTTCTACTATGGTGAGATTTGTATCTATTCACCTTATCCTAGCTATTATTGCACATTTAGATTTGGATTTGCTCTAAATGGATGTTAAAACGACATTTCTCAATGGAGAAATAAATGAAGGGATTTATATGGATCAACTCGTTGGGTTTCAGTAAAGGGATAAGAGCATAAAATGTGTCATTTGAGACATTCCATTTGTGGCCTAAAACAATCATCTAGGCAATGATATTTTAGAATTCATCAAGCCATTACATCGATAGGCTTTGCAATGATTGAAGAGGACCATTGTGTATACATAAAGAGACAAGAGAATGTGTTTCTTATACTCTCTTTATTTGTAAATGATATTTTAATAGGTGGAATGATATGGGGATGATCCTTTACTTTTGAGATGAAGGACATGGGTGAAGTAGATTATGTTCTAGAGGTTAAGATCTCGAGGGATCATTCTAAGAGATTTTTGAGTTTGTCTCAAGAAATCTATATTAATAAAATCTTGGAACATTTCCATATGCATAACTGCAAACCTATGGACACTCTAATAGGGAAGGGCTTATACATAAGTATGGATCAATGTCCAAAAATAAAGGAAGGAAAACAGCAGATGGCTAAAGTGCCATATGCAAATGTTGTAAGTAGTCAAATGTATGCTATAGTGTGTACTTGAACCAACATATGCTTTACAGTTGGGATGGTTGGTAGTTATCAAAGTAATCCTGGACCTGTTTATTGGGCAACGGTCAAAAGGATACTTAGATATTGAAGAGGAACCACTAACATGGCTTTATGCTATCAAGGTGGGAGCCTCAAATTGGTTGGATATAGTGATGTCTATGGATTTGTTGATAGACACAAGTGAAAGTCCACCTCAGGATATGGTTGAGGAGATTATTTAGGAGCCTTAACATTATCGGGCATCTTCGTAAGGCCATAGTTATCTATTATGATAACACAGCTGCAATTTCCTATGTAAAGGACCTGAAGTATTATAGAAAGACAAAGCATATAGATACTCGCTACCACTTCATCCTTGATATTATTGCCTAAGGGAATGTGGTCTTAAAGCATGTCTCTATGAGATATATGATAGTTGATCCTTTCACTAAACCCATTGTTAAAGACTCTTTTCAAAAGTAGATTAGGGGTTTGTGGAGGATTTTTATGTATTTTTACATTTACTTATGCATTAATGAAATATGTTTTTACCATGGCATGATTAAGGATTTTGTGCATCGCCTTAGTTGAGTGATAAGATGGGACTTGTTTAGTTGAACATGGAAAGTGTATCCATGTATCCTCTATGAATTCAGATTTAAGTCTATGTTTGCTCAAGTCGGTCACTTTCTAGAGTGACCAGACCGTGTTTTGTATGGTGTTATTTAGAGCGTGACAAACCCTTAGTGGGAGCTCCACCATAGCATACACTTCATACTACATGTGCTTGAGACAACTGAATAAGGGAGTGATGAATAGGTCCCTTCTTTATCACTGTATGAGCCCTGAGGACATTTAATCAACCCATATACCCTTTAGAAATTTGACCTAATTCATAAAGTTGAGAATTAATGTTGCTAATTTACTGTATTATCTAAGGGCCAATAATAATGTAGTCTAGTAGAGTACAACTAGGAAAGTAGCCAAGACTTCATGAATTGACATGAGTGTCTAAGACAAAAATCATTTTGATATCACCCAAGCTATTTGTCACTCATTGCCTGGGCACTTATAAAGACAATTATTGTCGATAGGCATGAGTTGTTTATTGGTAACCATGAGTACAAATACATTATAGGATTTTGCATAACTCTTTATGAAAAGAGGGATCAGAGATGAAAAATGTTGAGCACCGTTTTCGAAACCCAACCTCGAATCATTAACGTGAACTTAATGTTGGACCCCGAACTTTGAGTGACAATTCGACTTAGCAATATGAATGATCAAGTGGATGAGTTGATTGAAAT
>JANVCQ010000002.1:17876280-17897403 GCA_025531925.1 Erythroxylum plowmanianum | reverse complement strand
TCAATTTAATCCATGTCATATGGTCTTGCTCAAATTAACATGCTAATTAACTCCCATTAACATGCTAATTAATTCCATAAAAATAACATAAATAATCTATCCATGCCTCAAAATTCATTTAAGTCATACTTAACTCGTTCCAAAAATCAAGACATTTTTCTAATAATGCAATTGAAGGAATTTGTTAACACTTCCTTCTAGAAAAATGTTCCTCATTGTCTTAATTTTCTAATGACATGAAAAGCATCCAATTTGGTTCCATATTCTAAAATTTATACACCAACCATTTTCGAACTGTTCATATCTGAAACAATATTTTGTGCTCAACTTCAATCCAAAAATTGACATTCTTAGAGACCGAATAAAAACTTGATTTCTTCAGAAAGATTATAGCCTTATCTCTCTATTTTAATAAAAATTAAAAATCATCTCATTTGGATAACTATAGAAAAAGTTATGGTTAAAACACCGAAGCATACTCAATGAAGATATACATTTTCCAGCTTTTAACTTCCAACATATCATATATAACCCATCTTGTGTCTAAACCATCTTTTCTATTTTATTTCAAATTCAAGAATTTTCCTTTTCTCCACACATGAATAATTGCCAATAATCTCTCATTTAATAGAAAGGCTCGGGGTCCAACAAAAAATCTAGTATGATTATAAATGGTTTGGGGTATAATGAGATCTTAAGTGATGTTATGTTAGTTTGATGGTGACTTAATGTAACGATCCTTGCCTATACCTTTCTCATATGATCGTATGCTCCACTTCTTATATAATAGTGAGAATGAATATTTGAGGTTGAGAAATACAACATAAGTTGTTATGAACAAAACATTTGTTGTTGCGAATAGGCATGTGTTGTTCTTTCTCAAGCATCTGTTGCTAATGGAACGTATGTTGTTCCCAATGTGAACTAGTGGGAGATGAAGAAAAATACTGTGTCCACATTGGCACAAGTAAACCAAAGTGGGCAAGTAAGCTTGGTCTTACAAGAAAGACAAAGCTAACAAGTAATTGGTTAGTTATGGGAGTATCTACTTAAGTTGTAAAAAGAGAGTATGAATGAAGAAGCTTCTCTGTTCCATACTTAAGACTCTCCCAAAAGTATTTAGTTCTCCATCATGTTCTTATCTCTTAGAGCTACCATCTTATAAGTGTAAATTGCATCGTGTTTTAGGACATAGTTTGATAGTTTTTAGCCATTAATTCAATCATTTAGTATGTGTTTGGGTTAGAATTGTCTTATTTTATTAATTATTTTTTTAAAAGTATTTTATGGGTTAGTACAAGATTTGGAGCTTAAATATTAAGCTTTTGATGTATTTTAATGTGTTTACTAGTGTTTCAGGGTCAATATCGAAGAATGGAGGAGTTTCGAAAGACACTTGGGCTAAAACAATGGCTCACGATCATGACAAAACACTCATATGTGGGCCATGGTCATGGCTTGTGTCAGGCAGACATGCAGTCGCTTACGAACTTCACATTTCGAGAGATTTTTTGGACCTTTCAGACCTCGAAAAGACCTTAGGATTACCCAAAACATAAAAGACTATTTAAAGAACATTAAGAAGAGCACAAAGGACTTTGGCATCAGCCATACTTTAAACTCTAAAGAGAGAATACCGAGAGAGAAAAAGAAGAAGAAGGAATAGGAACAAGAGGAAGGCAAAGCTAACTCGACGTACTTCCCAAATAGGTTTTCCGATGTTGCTGCCTTTCGTTGTCTATTCTAAGTTATTGTTTCTTTTTTGTTTTGATTTTATTTATGTATAGAATTGAGATAGATAGTATGATCATAAGAATCAGAATATTGATGATGTTCTAAACTCTCCTTTGGGATTTTATTTTGATTTAATGATAATTTAGTCGATTGTGTTTATTGGATAAGTGTTGTGATTTGATTGCGTTCTTTCATAATTTGGTGATGAATTGAGAGAGTAAATTAAATAAAAAATGATTAAATTGGATTAATGAGAGTTAGGCAATTTAATAAAAATTGTGTCAAATTTATATTGGTAATTGTGAGGAGAGAGATCATGTGCGATGTTCGGATAGTTTATTAGAGTGCTTAATATCTAATTAGGGTTTTAGATAATTTATGCATTGAGAGATTGCAAATTCCATAATCTGATTAGGGTTTATAATTTAGGTTTTAATGGTTATAACACAAGAGAGAGTAAGCAACCCTAGGATAGTCTAGAACCGACACTCCATTGACACATAATCGGCTAGGTTAGCATTAATAATAAGTAAAATCCCTTTTCTTATAAATTGGTAAATTCCTTAGGTTGATTTCTACTGTGATTGCATATTGCTCACTTGTTAATACTTTTGTGTTTAATTTCTGATTTGATTGGTTGAACTCAATTTTCGTAATTAATTTATGTTGCATCTTTTAGTTTTAGTTATATAGTTTTCTAGCCTTAGATTTTAGGATTAGATTAGTCTCCTTTCTCATGCGATTGACACCTTTAATACTATGCTACGAATTGTGTAATTGCAGAATATTAAGGGTTTATAAGATTAAAACTTTACCGATTGATTTTTTGGAGCTATTACTGGGGAGGTGTAGAATTAATTTAATTCTTGTAATCTAAGGTGTTTCACTATCTTTTATGATTGTGGTACCCAATCATAAGAAGGAAAAAAATAGTATAGGAAGTTTGGTCAAAAAGTTAAAAATACATTGATTTGGACATCACAAGAGAACAATGAAGAATCCATAAAATTAGATATCAAGAAGAGATAAAAAGAATGATCATGGAGGATATATTATAGGGAGAAAAGGACTTTTGCAGATTTTATTGAGACCCAATTTAGATGGGGAAATCATCATCTTTATATGAACAGGTAAACTTACCACCCAGATTTCTATTGGTCTAATAATGTAAGTACTCACATGGAACATCAAGACCTATTAGGATTTTAGCAAGATGAGTCTAGTTCATGAGATTCCTGTTTGATCGCCTATAGCCCTGGTATTCACAATACGCAGCGGAATGGATCATACTACATAACAATATGTATAATGGAAAATTATAACTTGTATGAAATTACCTCTTGACATGGATTGGTATTTGTTTCTTTTCTAGATTTGTAGACACTGTAGTGCGTGAACGTCCTCTATCGGTATCCACTAGAGGATGAACGATTCGGGCAGTCGCTAATGTGTGCTAGCACGTTCTAAAACTCTTTTCGAACGTCGCACAATTATCTCTCGGAAGAAGAATGAAGGTGGCTAGGGTTTTTGTCTCACCCTATTGAGATATAAGTTTCTCTATTTATAGAGAAACCCTAATTCCTATTCCTATTAGGAAAAAGAACATCATAATCCTAAACCCATTAGAATTATTGAAGCTCAATAAGTTTCGGCCCATATTATATCTCATATAATAAAAGCCCGATAACTTATTTCAATGTAGCCCAATAAAGATATCCATATATATTTATTCAATGCCTAATAAATTAGGCCCAAGAGAATAAGCCCAGATCACATCACTCTTTGTGTGCGACCTTGTAGGCTCATTTGATGTTGGCAATAGGCTTGATCACACTTTAAGGCCCATAAGTTATAAGCGGCCTCTAGCAAAGACATTATAACTACCCAAAACAAATGAGGATCGGTAATCTGATTTAACCTGTAACTACGATTACAAACTCAGTCCCTTTGTAACACGATATCAAGATTAATCACAAGGCATGCTACATGTCAACCTTTGATTAATCATAGTTTCTTGATCCCCAAGTTGACTGATTATAACAATTGACATTGATGACTCCTCATCAATTCATTTGAGCACAGCCATGCATTTCTTCAATCATACTTGTCATGATGCCCAAATGATATCTCTCTCATTTAACAAAGGTACAAATCCCATCTACGCCATTCACATCCCTCCACATAATTTATTTAATGTCCAATGTAAGACTACTTGTTATTCAGTTAAAAATAACTTAGTCTAATATCAAAACACTGAATTCCTCATGTAAGGAACCATGATAACTTCAGGTCAGAGGACTAAAGTCAAACCATATTGAGGATTACTAATGACATGAAACCATGTAGTGTTCTTTTTGTGGGTCTGTCCAATATATGTTCTCTAACATATATCTATGTTTTTGATTTGATAACTCATATCCTAATTAAAAAAACTTGATCATCAATCAGAACACATACTAGCCTTAATTCATTATTGTTCCACCAATAACGATTGACCAGGGACAGTTTAGAATAGTATTATAAAGCTTATGGTTTTACTATCAAGTCACATACTTGATGACATAAGCCTAATACTATTCATGAAACGTAAATCACATTACATAAACCATATACATGCATATATAAAAGAATACCTCATAATATATTATTAATAAGTCACAATGTTAGTACAAAAGTCACATATGTCCATTAGCCTAGGGCACACTACTAACAATTCCAAATTGGACAAAATCATGGATAAGCTAACATATATGGAAGAGACCTAGAAGAGATTGGAAGAGCAATTTGATCAAGCAATAAAAAATCATGCCTCTTCTATTCACAACTTGGAGATTCAAGTCAGACAACTTTCCTATAAATTTTGTAAGAGAAGTGTGGAAGACTCTCTGAGCAATATGGAATTACATCAATGAGAGCAATATGAGGCTATCATACTTAGAAATGGGGACGAGCAAGAAAAACCAGTGAGAAATCAAGCTGAACCCCATCTTGTAGAAAACCAAGAGATGAGGAAAGAGGATGAAGAATATAATGACAACTCTCCCTATTATTCCCTAGATCTTGGTATACCATGCTTAAGCATCGAAAAAACTTGGGTAGATGTCCATGAAGAGAACCTCATCATTCGGATTATTGATGACTAAGTGACATTCAACATGAATGGTGTATTAAAGAATCTAGATGAGGGTGACTCATTCAGAAAAATTGATGTGCTCAAATCTTTGAAAGAACGAGAGGACGAAGAACAGTTGACAACAAACATCAAGTTTGAAGAAGCTATGGAAGTCTCTATTTAAGAAGCTAAAGAAGAAGAGGAGATAAGGGGCGAATGAAGAAGACCTAAGAAGAGACAACTCACCCTCTTCCCAGGAAAACTGCTGGATTCCATGGAAGATTCAGGGAGTTTTGTTATTCCTTATTTTGTTAATAGTTCGCTCGAAAAAAAGACATTATTGAGCTTAATTGGTTTTTCACAAATTTATCAATATTTTCCTTTTGATTATTTTGCAATTTTTAGATTATTTACAGCCTGCAAAACTAATGTTGAACAAAAAGGGTAGAAATAAGCCACTTATAATTGATCTTGACTGAGTTTCCAATGATACAAGGTCAAGCTAATACCATAAATTAGCACATTCAGTAGTTAGATTTAAATTGTTATGTTTAGTTTGAGTTGTTTTGAATTTTAAATAAAATTAAATTTGAAATGATATGAGATTACTAATCCTCTTACTCTCTTTAAGCAACTCCAAGATAAGACAACAATCTCAAGGGTCAAGCGAATTTGGTCTCAACACCTCACCGTCAGCACTTCCATCATCGTAAGGTTTTGTTTCTGAACCTTTTCTTTTAAATTTAGTTTTTATTTTTATTTGTTTTTATTTTATGTTATTTCCTTTCATATGTGTTTGTTTGTCTCCTTATCACATTATGTGTTGCTCAAATATGGTGAGGGTTGTGTGCTTTGCTTCGAGTGTGAATTTTGCATATTGTTATGTTAGTGTGTTTAGGTTGCATATTGTGAATTATGTGAATGTATCGATGACTTAGATGGAACAAGATCGATTTAATTTTGAACATAATCTATTAGGTTAGGAAGAGTCATTAGCTCGCAAAATTAGGGATCTGAGTTCTTTGGCTAAAATATGCAAATTAATTAGGATTCAGTGCTAGTTTATCATTATATAAGTTGTCACATTCATTCATAATTTGAGGTCTTTCGACTAAGTAGCTTTTTTGGTATTTTTTTCATGAAAACAAGTAGCTAAAGCAACAAGGTAGGCATTAAATAAAAAGAAAACTGTTGGTAAATTTTAAATAAATAACTATTCCGCTAGCCGTCGGGTTATGAATAGAGCTAGTAGCTAGTTAAGAATGTGATATAGTTGAGTAACCAGATCGATACGTACCACAAATGTGTGCCTTCACGTCAAAAGGCTATAATGACATTCTAACTAAGCAACTTACTAAAAACATGATTTAGCCAAGTAATCGGATTGACATTTATCACCAATGTTTGACTCAGTGTAAAAAAACTAGATCCATGTCTGCAAAAAGTAACAAAAAAGAATGTTTTCTAATAAAAACCTACCAAACTTGTAAGTAGATTAACTTTTCATGAAGACGTACTTAGGTTTAGTTAAAAAGTTTGACTGACCAAATAATTATTAATATATGTGTACAATTGAAAGGGGTGAATAAACTTGACATCTAAGTTTGATTAATATATATATTTAGTCTAGAGTTCCTTGATGCGGATTTTGCATGTTAATAATTTACAGAACTTGAATAATTATGTGTAGAATTACATTTGTTTCGTGAATTTGAAGTCATTGCCTCATTATTGTAATGTGTGTTTTGTGTTGTTTTATATTGTTTATTGTTTTGTTTGCTTGATGACAAGCAAACATTTAAGTGTGGAGATGTTGATATGTGTAAATTGCATCGTGTTTTAGGGCATAATTTGATAGGTGTTTAGCCATTAATTCAATCATTTAGTATATGTTTAGGTTATAATTATGTTAGTTTGTTAATTTGTGTTTTAAGTGTTTTATAGGTTAGTACAAGCTTTTGAGCTTAAATATTATATTTTTAGGTACTTTGATATGTTTGCTATTTTTTAGGTACTTTGATGTGTTGCTAGTGTTTCAGGGTCAATATTAAAGAAAGGAAGAGTTTTGGAAGACATTAGGGCTGAAACAATAGCCCACGATCGTGATAGAAGGCTTAGATATGGTCCATAGTCGTGGCTCGTGTTGGGCAGATGCACAGCCGCTTATGAACTTCATGTTGCGAGGGACTTTTTGGTCCTTTCGGACCTCAGAAAGACTTAAGGGTTACCCAAAACATAATATTTAAAGAACATTAAGAAGAGCATAAAGAAGCTTTTGCATTAGCCACACTTTAAACCATAAATAGAGAATACGGAGAGAGAGAAAGAAGAAGAAGATACTTCCCAGATCAGGAGGTTTCTCAACGTCGCCACCTTCCATCGTCTATTCTAAATCATTATTTCCTTTTTGTTTCGATTTTATTTATGCATGGAATTGAGATGGATAGGATGATAATAGGATTTGGAATATTGATGATGTTCTAACTCTCCTTTAGGATTTTATTTTGATTTAATGATAATTTAGTCGATTGTTTTTATTGGATGAATGTCGTGATTTGATTGCATTCTTGCATAATTTGGTTATGTACTATAAGGATAAACTAAATGAAAAATAATTAAATCGGATTAATGAGAGTTAAATTGTATAAAATCATATTGGTAATTGTAAGGAGAGAGATCCCGTGTGATGTTTTGTTAGTTTATTAGAGTGATTTAGATCTAGTTAGGGTTTTGGATAATTTGCGAATTTAGAGATTGCAAATTCCATAATCCAATTAGAGTTTATAATTTAGAGTTTAATGGTTATAACTAGAGAGAGAGTAATTAATCCTAGGATAGGCTAGATCCGACAGTCCATTGACAGATAATCGGCTTGGTTAGCATTAATGACAAGTAAAATCCCTTTTCTCATAAATTGGTAAATTCCTTAGGTTGATTTCTATTATGGTTTCATATTGCTCACTTATTAACAATTTTGTGTTTAATTTATAATTTGATTGTTTGAACTCAATTCTCGTAATTATTTTCTATAGCATTTTTATTCTCAGTTTTATAGTTTTTCTGCCCTTATATTTTAGGATTAGATTTCTCTCCTTCCTCGTGGGATCTAAACCTTTAATACTACACTACGAACCGTGCTCTTGTGGAATATTGAGGGCTTATAAGATTAAAACTTACATCGATCACCATCCACAAGGTTTAAGATTTGGGGTGTGAATTAGAGTGAGTAACTTTGGTAGTTGCTCACAACATCGAGAAAGGAAAAATTCGAGCTACATTGGAGCCATTAGAGCACAAGGTAAATTTGTAAAGTAAGACCATAGAGAAAGGGAATTGTCATATTAGAGAGGTAAGGTGTCACCACACCTTCAAACAATAATAAAAATTTTAACATAAATTATTAGGTGTCTTGTGAATTTTGATAGTACTTATATAAATAGTGTATCATGTAATAACATATAATTGTATGATAATTTGTATTAAGATTATTTTCTTTTAGACTTTTAATATTATAATCTTTTTTAATTATTGAAAATTAATTTTTAAAATAAGTAAGAGTTTAAAAAATTATTTCTCTTTTATATTTCTAATATACGTTCACTTGTGCCCTTAGTTTTGACCAAGAAAATGATGATTTCTTATTGTATTCATAATGTTATTTCACTTATTGATTATCATTTTGACTATTAAATATTTTGTTAATCCATGAAGGATGCTATGTTTATGGTAAAATATTTTAATCATGAGAATAAAGTTACGCCAAGTTGTAAAGAAAGAGAAGGGGATAATAAATTCACGGATTCTTCGAGAACTAGAAACGTACAAGTTAATATAACATAAAATAATGAATCAATTTTAATTACGTTAAGCGAAAAATAGAAAAAAAAGCTATAAAGATTTAACCAACGATCTAAGGATGGTTCATATTAAGAAGTAAAGTTAAGTGACTGTACCCTCTATGAGTCACTAGAAACCACTTAGTGAAGGTGGAGTTTTGGAGAGTGAAATTATCAGTGGCTGTCTAATTAATACCTACATCTAGAGGACCAAACATGCATTTCAAATACAAGTACAAGCTCCTTTTCATTTTAAACTGAGTCTCTAAATCATCCATTTGATAAACTCCCAAAGCTTATTTCTGGATTGTATTTTGTGCATTTAAATAATTAAATATAGGACAAAATGATGTCTTGTAAAATATCTGCCTAATTTTGTTTCTTTAAAAGAAAATTTTTAATTTCAGAAAAACTCTATCTTTTCTAATGTAAAGAACCCTTAACCTTCGCATCAATAGACTAAATCAACATTAAAGAAAATTAACAAAATGGTGTTTTAATAAATAAATCCCACCGATATTTGAAAATAAAAAGAATTTTCATAAAAAGTTACTTACTGATAATTGCAATTTTGATTGACTTATCAATGTATGTGTACAAGTGCTTTAGGTAAATAAATATGACTTTAGGGTCTTGATTGGTATGTATATTCAAAGTGCTTAGCCATAAATTGAATAAGTTAATATGTTGGAACAAATTGAATGATTGTGTTTGAAGTTAGATTGGTTTCGTGAAGTTAGATGTCATTGTATCATTATTGCATGTGCATGAATGAATGTGCTATTGCTTAGTGTGTTTGAATTTGTTTTTTCTTAAGAACAAGCAAAAGTTTAAGTTTGTGGATAGCAATAGTTTTAGTTTACATTATATTTTGATAAGTGTTTTAGTGTATTTATAGTTGTTGATTAGATGATTATTGAAAGTTTAGGCTTAGAATTATGTTAATGTGATTGTGTGTTTAAGTTTTTAAGTGTTATATGGTTTAGGCATGATGTTGGACCTTAATCTTATGTTTTTGACGTGTTTGTTAGTTAATGAAACCAAATAAATGAAGGTTAAAGGAAGTTGGAGCATGCTTGGTTAAAAGGTAGGGTCATGATCATGACATAAGGGTCATGGTTGTGATAAAAAGGTTCTTTATAGTCACTATCATGACATAAGAAAATTTGATAGTGTCATGACTGTGACATCCCCTGTCATGGTCGTGACAAGCACTTTCCAAGCATAACGTGTTTCGTATCTTGTGATGTCTTGGGGCTATTTTTGGAACAAAATGACCTAGATATGCCCTAAAATTAACCTTAAGATATAAAAAAAGAAAAAGAAACCAAAATAAGCAGGCTCTATCTTACTAAATTGAGAAGGAGCTAAAGAAGATCAAAAGGGGAGAAGAGGAGCAATAATAGCAGTCCAGCCATTCAAGACCACTCCAATCAAGTTCTATCTATCTATCTTTTGTGTATTTACTTCCATCTTGATGTATGAACTCAGATTGAGAATGTTGAACATGTTGATGATGTTCTAATTTCATTTTAGGATTTGTTCTTGAATCATTTTGTTACTTGATTGTTTTTTATTTAAATGAAATGTTATGGGTGTTATGATATTTATGGTTTCTCATACTTCTATAAGAAAATGAGAGATTGAATCGATAGTAATTTGATTAGGTTGGTTAATGAGAGCTAACAACCTAATAAGTCATATAAATATCAAATTGGTAATCATAAGAAGGGAGATCTTATGTAAGGACATGATTATCCGATCGATTGCTAAAGAACTAGTTAAAGACGTTAGGATATTTTTGTTGATTGAGAGATTGCAAAATTGGAATTTCTGAATCAATTAGGGATTATTAACTGGGGTTAAATGAATTGGTCTCGAGAGAGAATCATCAATCCTTTGAAAATCTAGGATATGAGTCTCATATTAGACATATCATAATTCAGAAAAATCATCATATTCAGGAAAGTACCACTAAATCTTTTCACTTATTATATATACTTATATTGTGTACATTAGGGACAATATACAACTTTAAGTGTGGTGATGTTAGGGGTTAATGAATTTTAACGATTTCTTTAAGCTTATTATAATCTTGGTTATAATATTTTAGGAACTGATATTCTAAATTAATTGACATTTATTCATATATACTTTATTTCATTGTAGAATATTGATTTGAATTGGTATGCAAAATGATAAGAGTTAGAATAAAATTGCTTTTATAAATCATATTTTTATTAATCATTTAGATAGTCAAATTGAATGAAACTGCATACCTTTTACACATATTAACCCACCTTTCATGTGTGTTATCAAGTGTAGTTAAATTATTCTAAAACTTGCTTGTATTATGCATATTGAGATCATAGTTGTTAAATTACAAGCATTAAAGTGATAACAACAGTAAGATTCAACAATTTGTTTTAGTCTATTTCTTTGATAATTACCTTACCACAAAGTATCCTTTAGGAATAACGAAGTTGAGCCTTAGCGTTTTTCATTGATTTTAACCCACATATTAACCTTTATCCTATTCTTCTTTGAAGCATTTTTATTGTTTTGAACTATGAACACTGTTTACATTATTCAGTAGTTTGAAACTTGAAAATCTTTAAAGGTCCATTATTTCTTTAATTGTGGTACTAAATGCTTGAAAAATTGTTTTGATGCTAAAAAGAAAACAAGCATAGAAAAAGAAAAGAAGAAAAGTATATGGTAGTCATGGAGTTGCAATAAAAGGACTTGAGACTATGGGCTATGTTCTCCTTTCCAAAATTCACTTTTTTTTGCAAATTTTATACATTTTAAATTTTTTGTTCTTCATAATTTTTTAAAAATTTGTATATATATATATATATATATATATATGTTGAATATAGAAATTTTCTTTAAGTTGCATTTTACCTTTTAAAATATTTTTCTAATAAATTTGATTATGCAATTTTATCATTATTTTTTAATCAAATTGATAAATTTTAAAGCTTGTATAAGGATATCATTTCACATTGTAAAATAATAAATTTATGCACTTTTCAATTTAAAAATATATGCTCTTTTTTAAGGAGCAAATTGCAATAACAATCAATTTATTAGACTTTTAAAAAAGGGGGTGACGTTTAACATTACTACTTGTAACTATAACATCAATGTTTAGGATTTTTTGTATTAGACCTAATTCATTATCTTATTATTGCATTTTTAATGGGTTCTACAAAAATAGGGAGAAGGGTTAACAATGAGTTAGATTGTCCCCAAAGGTTTAAGCTTGAACTGCATTATTTTAATTTGAGATCGATTAGTCTTAAGTACTTGAGTCTAACCCTAAGTCCAGATCAAGTTAAACTTGATTTAATTCATTGACTTTTAATCATGCTAACTTGAGCTTAACTAGTTTGCTATAATTAATAGGTCAAAAAAATCAAATATGAACCTAATCATACCTAAATACCTAAGTCCAATTGAATCATACTTAATTTGTTAAGTTTTAATTAAAATAAGCCCGACTAATTTTCTATCTACAAAGAGAACTTTGAATTTTCATTAGTTAGCGCTTGATAATGTCAACTTTAAATAATTTGTTGCAATGATGTAATAATATGACATGGAGAGATTGATGTATGAAAAACATACATATATTTTTGCTAGTATTTTTTTTATATTTTTATTCCTAAACTAACCTAGTTTAATTATTTTATACTATATTTTTAGGTAATTTTAAAAAATTGCTTAGGAATGATGTAACTAAGAATTTAAGGAGTTTACAGGTGAAAATATAAAGAAAATATTGTTTTTGACTAATCATGACCTTGTAAATGATCGTGTGATAGCTCGTGTTCCTCTTGAACAGCACATAGATGAAGATATCGATACATGGACCAAAAGGAGGTATATGGTAGAGAGAAAAAAGTTTTCTAGAGATATATGATCATGTCTCATCCCGTATGCATCTAAAGACAAGTTATTGAAAGATGCATGACCTAGGACATGAGCAGTCAGAATCTTTCTACCTCTTAGAAAACTACAAAGTGATATATAACCTAGGACACTAGATTGTTGGAATATGTGTCCCTCTTTTTGAAAAAAACAAAAAGATATACGACTTAAAAGACAATCTTGTCCTAACCTATGTCTACTATTAAAATTCTAAATAATTAGACATGAAAACTCTAGTTAGAGAGACTTTTAACATTTTTTTCTTTTGTTTTTATTTTTATTTTTTATATAGTCACTAAGAGAAGAAAATAGCCTAGAAAGACACTAAGAAGTTGCTTTTAATATTTAAAAAGTTTGGAATTCATACAAATTAAGCATATCACATTAAAAAACAAAGATTAAATACAAGCATTTTATTTTTAAATTTTTTCTCTTTTGTAATATTTTTGGATTAGACATTATGATTGGCTAAATTTTCAGATGTTTACATAAAAGATTCCTAGTATTTTCTCTGTATAAATTGATTTACTTTTATTTACGATGAATTTTATGTCTAAAAATATCTTTGAGTGCTCTTAAAGTTTAAGTAATTAAAGTTAATGATTAGATCATAATTTAATTTTTCATTTTAGGGAATCTGCATATGGGTGGGCTACAACTTAAATATTAGCAGTTGTATGGAATACTAGAAATGAGCTCGCATAAATCTTCTGGTGTTAGTTTCAAACCTTTTGATAAATTTTACGAATCTTAAAATTTTGAAAATAAATAATTATAACTTTAGAAAAAAGAGAAAATTTTCATAAGTTAAGAAATTTTGTCAATCTTAATTATATAACTTCATTACTAAATTGAATTATCAATATAAAGACAATATTAGGAGAAATCTTATTAAGTTCTTCATTCAATTTTTTCTTTTAATTAATTATTTTGATCTATTTAATTGTTGTGTCCAACCTTATTTTTGAGATTTTTGGCGATCGTAAATGCCTTTATGGTTCGTGAAAATGATGAACAAGTGAAGACAAGATGGGTACAGCTCTTCGGAGGAGATACATGATCATGTAGAGTGCTACATGCCTGTGTTTTGACTTACGCAATCATGTGGACTGATTGTGTAAATCTTTTAAAAAGTATGAAAGAATGTGTAAAGAGTGAAGACATACATGATTATATACATGCCTGTATGAAGATACATAGTTGTATATGAAACCTTGTAACTGTCTGTGATCATGTACAATTATGAGTAAGGTGGTGCTGAAGATACACAGTAACTTACACGTGTAAGTGACCATGTACAATGTAGAAAAATTTATTTTGTGGTATAAAAGAGAAAAGTATGCAGGTGTTAGTAGATAGTGTGGCCATAAAGTCCAAAAGTGAGGAAAAATAGAGAGAGGAAAAATAGTGTTATATTCTCATCCTTTTTAATTATTTTTTGGGATTGATTGGAGTGTTTTTTAACTGTGACATCAACTTTGATTTCAATCGTGGAACTGTGTGAGACAACTTGTCATTGTAGGGTGAGAGATAAATTTTTATAAATCCTTATTGAGTTTAGTGGATTTACTTTTCAGTTTGGCCTATAGTTTTTCTCTCTATACTGGAGAGTTTTCCACGTAAATTTTGATGTTTGTTTCATCTTTAAGTTTCTTATTTTGATATTATTTTGGTTATTCAAGTTGAAGATTGCTTCTTTTCATTGATATTTTGATTGGTCTTTTAGAGATTTGTATTATTGTCTCCCAATATGTGGTAAGGTGAAAATAATTTTATGGTCAAGTTGGCATCATAAAATTACTCAATTTGGAGGCCCATTATAGAGGATTTTTTTTATTGCAAGGATTTCTTTAATCTTATTGATGTAGACAAAGGTCTGAAGGATGATGTTCCTTCAAAACCTAAAAGGATATCAAATAGAGAATGAGAAAAGTTAAAGTGGAAAACTCTAGGCATTATTAGACAATGAATTGATATCAACATATTCAACCATGTGTTTCAATAAATAGGTCTTTTTGAGGTATGGAGGAAGCTAGAAGGTTTGTATGAAAGGAAGACTACCCATAATAAGACCTCTCTAATTAAGATGCTTATGAACTTGAAGTTGAAAGTTGGGAAGTCAGTATTAGAGCATCTAAGTGATTTTTAGGACATAATCAACAATCTTATTACAATGAAAATCATTCTTGATGATAAGCTTTAAGCCTTGTTCTTATTAAGTTTATTACCGGAAAGTTGGGAGAGGCTGGTGGTGACAATTAGTAACTCAATTCCTGAAGGTATGCTCTCTTTGGATGTAATTAAATAGTATCTTTAATGAAGAAATTAGAAGAAAGGAGATTGGAGTTGACAACATGCAAGATTTCATAACAGAAAGTTAGGGAAGGAACAAGAGTAAGGGTCCCAAAGTTCATGGTGAGTTTAAGAACCATTCATAGTCTATAGATAACAAAAATGTGAGGATATTGCACTATTGTGATAATCCAGGACATATTATGAGGTTCTACTATAAGTGGAAGAGGGATCAAAAAAAGCAAGATCATCATAATGATTGTGACAATAAAAATAAAACAATAATAATTTTACCCATTAATGATGGGTGTTCCTAGTTTGTGCAACTATTGAATGCTTCCATGTCAGTAATTTTAATTCAGAATGGCTAATTGACACAGAAGCATCTTATCATTACATTCCAAAGGAGGAGCACTTTTCAAACTTTAAGAGAAAACATTTTAGGAGTGTAAAAATAGGAAAACAAAGTTTTGCCAAGATAGTCGGTACGGATGGTATCTGAGTTTAGATAAACGTCAGATGCTTACTGACTTTGAGAGATGTATGACACATCCCTAATTTAAGGATAAATCTGTTATCAGCTTATGTGTTAGATTAAAAAGGATTTCAACCCACTTTTGTGGATAGGAAGTGAAAATTATCCAAAGACGTAATGATGGTTGCCCGAGGGGAGCTATGTTGCTCATAGTACAAGATATACATAAAGGTGCGTGGTATTGAAAAAGTATACATGTTTTAAAAGGAAACTTCACCAAATCTATGGCAACGATGATTGGGACATATGAGTGAGAAGGAATTAAATTTTCTAGCTAGTAAATCCCTTAATCCCAATTTAAAACTTAATACTACTTAATCTCGACAATCATTGCTTGTCTTGAAAGGAGCATAGAGTCTCTTTTAAGAGAAAATCTACAAGGAAGTTAGAGATATTGTAGTTGGTGCATTAAAATGTTTGTGGCCCTATTGAAAAGGAGTCACTAAAAGGTAATAAATATTTTATTACATATATTAATGATGCTTTGAGGAATACTTAGGTGTACATGTTGAACTCTAAGAGTCAAGTATTTTAAACTTTGTAGAAGTTTCATGTTATAGTCTAAAGGAAAGCTAAGAGGAAGCTGAAGTGCTTGTGAACAGACAATTAAAGGGAGTATACTTTCAAGATGTTTGAAGAATATTTTACACTGCATGGCATTAGACCTGAGGAAACCGAACCAACGAATCTATAGCATAATGGGGTTGCTAAGAGGATGAACATAACCATTATGGAGAAGGTTTGTCATATGCTTAGAATGTCTACGTTGTAAAAAAAAATTTGAGGTGAAGTAGTCTGAACTGCAATCTACTTAATTGATTGAGTTCGCTCAATTATATTAGATTTTAAGATTTCCAAGAGAGCGTAAATTGGTAAAGGTCTCATATATCATTATATGAGAGTTTTTGGCTACAAGGTAGTCAGATTCTTACCCATGGATTAGAGAAAAAGCTTGACTCAAAGTAGATACCTTGCATATTTATTCGAAATGGTGGTGCTTAGTCTGAATTCATACTCTATGACCTAAAGAAGCAAAAAGTGATCAGGAGCAGGGATGTGGTGTTCCAGGAGCATGAGAGAGGCGTTGATCCTTTAAGAGGAGATAATTCATCACACTGCAACTCATCATATGCTATTGTTGGTTCTTCATTAATTCCTTCAACTATTAAGTAATCTGCAAGTGAAAAAGATGAAATGCATGACCAAACACGCATTGGTGGTGATAAAAAATAATATGATAATGATGAGCTATATGAAACACATCTAGACAATGCTGAAAATGAATTTATTGGGGATAATGAGCAGGGGGAGCAATTAGATCTAATAGTTGATAAAATACAACTTCGAAGGTTGATAACGAAGGAAATGCCTTCTACAAGATATCCAAGTTCTGAATATTTATTACTTACTGCTAAAGGGGAGCCTAAGAATGTGTAAAAGGTTGCATCTTATGAACACAAAGATCTCTAGCTCATAGTTGTGAAGGAAGAGATGAATTCTCTAAAGAAGGATAATACATGTGAGCCTGTAAAGCATCCAAAAGGCAAAAAGGCATTGAAGAATAATTGGGTGTTCAAGATAAAGAGAGAAGGTAACAAGCTAGTAAAGCATAAGGAAAGGCTAGTAGTGAAAAGATTCAAGAAACAAATGGTATAGGCTTTGATGAAATCTTTTCACCAATAATTAAGATGACCTCAATTTGAATAGTTTTTGGTCTAACTACCTACTTAGTCTTGAACTCGAACGATTATATGTTAAAACAACCTTCTTGCGTAGATATTTGAAATAAGAGATATACGTGGAGGCACCAAAAGGTTTTTAAGCTAAAGGCAAGGAAAATTTAGTCTACAAGTTGAAGAAAAGCCTATATAGCAAGGCAATGGCATCAAAAGTTTTATTTCTTCATAACAAATCATTGTTCTAAAAGAAATTATGTTGATGTTTGTACGTATTTCAAGAATTTCTTAGGTGATGACTTCATTATTCTTCATGTTGATAACTTTATTCTTCTTCTTTATGTTGATAATAAATTGATTATGGGTTAAGACATTAGTAGAATCCAAAAGTTTGAAGGAGCATTTGTCCAAATCTTTTAATATGAACTATTTGGGATTTGCAAAGCATATTTTAGGCATAGAAATAACTTAGGACAGGAAGAATAGGAAATTGTGGTTGTCTTAGTACAGATATGTTGAATGAGTGCTACAAAGGTTCAATATTAAGTATGTCAAGCTAGTTAGCATGTCATTGGCATCTCACTTCAAACTGAGTAAGTATGCTTGTCCCCCAACAAAAAATAAGAAAGATGGTACTATTCCATACTCATTTGTATTAGGGTCTTCGATGTATGCAATAGTGTGCATAAGCTAAATATTACTAAGGCTGTCGGGATGATGAGCAGATTCTTGTCAAATCCAAGAAAGGTTCACTAGAAAGCAATGAAATAGATTCTGAGATATTTGAGAGGTACTTCAAATTGGAGTTTGTGCTTTCATGATTTTAAGCCAACTCTAGAAGATTTTACGAAGGTAGATATAGCTAGAGATCTTGATGGAGGAAATTCCACTTCAGGTTTTATGTTCAAGTTTATAGGGGAGCCATCTTGTGGCAATCTAAGCTACAAAAGTATGTGCCTTTATCTAAAAGTGAAGTAGAGTATGTAGCTGGAGTGGAACGTTATAAAGAGATGCTCTAGCTAAAAAGGTTCCTTCAAGATTTGGATGTGAAGCAAGGAGACTATGTAGCTCTTTGAATAGCCAAAGTACTATTGACTCAAGTAAAAATTCATTCTTGAACAAAGCACATAGATGCCAAATATTATTAATTGAGGTCCGTGATAGAAAAGTAATAATTAATGTTGAAGAAGGTTCATACAGATTTGAATGATGTTGATGTGCTAACTAAAGTGATTCCCATAAATAAGTAGGAGCTGTATAGTAAGCTTTTCAAGATGTACCTTAAGTAAACAATGGAGAATAATGTGTCTTTCTCATAATTGGGCTAAAGGGGGAGATTGTTGAGGGTCCAACCCCATTTTTTAAAATTTCATTGATCATAAACACCTTTACAGTTCGTGAGAATGACGAATAAATGAAGACAAGATAGATGAAGCTCTTATAAGAAGATTCACGGCTGTGTAAAGTGTAACACACTTGTGTCTTAACTTAAAAGCGTATGGATCAACCATGTAAGTCTCTGGAAAAGTGTATAGAGTGAAGACATACATGATCATGTACACACTCATGTGAAGATACATGACTATGTTTAACTCTCTATGATAGACTATAACTATGAGTAAGGCAGTGCTAAACATACATAATCACTTACATGATCATGTAAGTGACCGTGTACGGTGCAAAAAAAAACCTATTTGTTATATAAAATGAAAAAGTATGTAGGTTTTAATAGATAGTGTAGTTGTAATGATCAAAAGTGGGGAAATTTTGAAAGAGGACAAATAATGTTGTATTCTCATCCTTATTTGGTTGTTTTTTTGGGATTGATTTGAGTGTTTGTTGATTGCGACATCAACTTTGGTTTCAATTCCAAAACTTTGTGAGACAACTTGTTGTTGTGAGCTGATCAACTTTTGTAAATATTTATTGAATTTAGTGGATTTGCTTATCAGTTTGACCTGTGGTTTTTTCCTCTGCACTGGAGGGTATTCTACATAAATCGTAGTGTTTGTTTTATCGTTAAATTTCTTATTCTCATATTATTTTACTAGTGCAAAATGAAGAGTACTTTCTTGTCGTTGATATTTGATTGATCATTTAGAAAGTTGTGTTATTATCTCCCAATACTATTTATAGTAATTTGTTCTTACTTTAATTTAATTTTCAATTCTAAACAACAATTAGTTTTTTAATTAAATTAATTAGGTAATAGTAAAAAATTTTAAATGTATGATTTCTTCAATATTTTATTCACTATTATATTAAAGTAAAAAGAAAAAATTAATGTATTATGATAAAGAAAACTTAACTATAGAACACAACTCACCTAGAGTTAACATCGAAAGGTTGCATTTTCTAAAGCTTTTAAATTTCACGAAAAGCTTGTACAGAGGAACCTCGTGTATGATGCATGACTATACCCAAATATACCTATGTGATTAATAACACAACTAGAGTCATGCTGTAAGAACATTTACGGATCGATTCATTTTGCATACCTGTATATATGATTGTTTTTTGATAGATGTTGGTTTCCTTGAAAGGAGTTTATTTCCTCTCGACTTCTTCCTTTACCGACTTCTTTAATGGTTCAAAATCATGTATTCAATAAGTTTTTTCAACTTATATAGCATTACCAACTGATATGTCCTTTGGTAATTGGAAGAGAGAGGAAAATAGTCTAACAATCTCACCCATTATTTAATATCCAATAACCATTATCTTGGGTGCTTTTCATGGTACTCAAACTATAAGTTACATGGGACATAAAATAGTCTAACAATCTCCTACTTAGCCCATGCTCAACAACTTTAAGTGCACACAATACATGGAATCGATCAAGTCATCCTTAATTGAATTAAGTTGATGGGATGGCGGTCACAAGTTATATAACCTGATTCCTTCCATATATCACAGAATCAACTCAACTCAACAAACTTTCAGTAGGTACTTCGTTAATTGTTATCTCACAAATAATAACTATTGTATACAACATAATATGGATAACCAGTAAGTAAGCAAAAACATATGACTGTAATTGAATGCACAAGTGTCATAACAATTTGAGCAAGACATTGATATATATATATATATATATACATGTCTAAATACTATGCTAACAAGGACTTATCTATAAGACCCATCCGTTCAACATGACCAATAAATGTTTTGTGCGGTAAGCCTTTCATTAACGGATCCGCTATTATGAGATCGGTACCAATATGCTCAATTGACACTTTATATTTTTGCACTTCTTCTTTCACAGATAAATACTTCAAATCCATGTGTTTCACACCCGTTGAATATTTTTCATTCTTAGAGAAGAATACGGCTACAGGATTATCACAATAAATTCTTAACGGTCTAGTAATACTGTCGATAAGATCAAGACCTAAAATAAAGTTACGTAACCACAATCTATGAACCGTGGCCTCAAAGCATGCCACAAATTCAACCTCCATAGTGTAAGTAGCAATGACAGACTGCTTTCCACTTTTCTAAGAAACTGCTCCTCCAGCTAATAGGAACATGTAACCGAATGTAGATTTTCATGAGTCTACAAAACCGACATAGTCTGAATCTGAGTAACCTATCACTTCGAGATGGTTGATTTGCTATATGTGAGCATATAGTCCTTGGTGCCTTATAAGTATCTAAGGACTTTCTTTGCAGCTTTCCAGTGGTTCAGTCCAAGATTACTTTGATATCGTCCTAACATTCTAACCGCAAAACTTATATCTAGCCTAGTGCATGTTTGAGTATACATTAAGCTCCCAACTACTGATGCATAAGGAATAGACTCCATGTCCTTAAGTTCCAAATCGTTTCGTGGACATTACATTAGACAAAATTTGTCCCCTTTCTGAATTAGAACTATCCCTACAAAGCATTTCTCCATTTGAAATCTTTTTAATACTTTCTCGATATATCCTTTTTGAGACAATCCAAACAATCCTTGTGATCTATCCCAGAATATTTCTATTCCTATCACATAGGATGCCT
>JANVCQ010000002.1:17864601-17876180 GCA_025531925.1 Erythroxylum plowmanianum | reverse complement strand
ACGAGCTTGGATCTTTATCAATGCTCAAGTCACATTCATGTTCAAGTGAGTAAATTTCATAGTCACTTGAGATAGCTAGTCTTCTTTGCCTTACAGACCTTCGTAATGCTACATTTTGTGACATTACTTGATCATTATTAGCTGGTTAGTCATTAATATGTTCAATTTGTGGAAGTGGAACATTAATTTGTTGTTCCGGTATGTTGCGTATCCATGATGCAACAAGAGGAATAACAACCGGTGGAATCACGTCTGATGTGGTAGTATCTACTCGTCTTGGAGTAGTTTCTACTCGATTCTCATGAATATCCACTTTTGTGGTTCTCCACTCTCATTGATTTGACCATTCTTAATGAACTTAGCGTTATCAGACTCAACTATTCTCGTACTATGGTTAGGACAATAAAATCTATACCCTTTTAACTTTTTAGGATAGCCGATGAAATAACCACTAACGGTTCTCGCATCAATCTTCTTTTCATGTGGATTATACAACATTACTTCTGCCGAATAACCCCAAACATGAAGGTGTCGTAAACTAGGCTTCCTTCCTGTCCACAGTTCATAAGGTGTCTTAGGAATTACCTTATTAGGAATCTTATTTAGTAGATACGCAGCGGTCTTTAATGCATGCATCCACAATGATAAAAGGTATAGTACTATTACTTAACATACTCCTAACTATTTCCATAAGAGTACGATTCTGCCTTTCAGCTACACCATTTTGTTGTGGTGTACTAGGCATTGTGTATTGCGCACATATGCCTCGACTAGCAAGAAACTTTGCAAATAGACCTGAACATTGTCCACTTTCATCAAATTTTTCGTAATATTCACCATCTCTATCAGATCTCACTATCTTTACTTTTCTATCTAATTGCCTTTCTATCTCATTAATGAACACCTCTAGGATGTCCATAGACTGAGACTTCTCATGTAGCAGATAAATATATCCATATCGTGAGAAATCATTAATAAAGGTAATGAAATATTTTTCGTCGCCCTAAGAAGGAACATCGAAAGGACCACAGATGTCAATGTGCATTAATTCAAGTAATGCGTTACTTCTTATGGCTGGATGCTTTGATATATGTTTGTTTTGCTTGCCTTTAATGCAATCCACACATATATCCCAGTCAACAAAATCCAATGGACGTAAGATTTCATTTTTCACTAACCTCTATACCTTTTCTTTGGATATATGACCTAATCTTTTATGCCACAAAAAGTAGAACATTTATTATGTGCACTATGTTTATTTCCTATAATATGGTCAACATGAAATAGAGATTCAGCAAAATCAACATCAATATTGAAATGATATAAACAATCAATTAATGTACCAGAATTATAATAGTACTTATGTTTATACAATGAAAAAACATTGTTTCCAATCTTAAATTAAAATCCTACATCATCCAATTTTGTAACAGAAACTAAATTCCTAGCACATTCAGGGACATAAAGACATTTTTTAAGATCTAAGTAATACCCAATGTCCAAGATCAATTTGTACGTCCTGATGCCCTCTATCTATGCCTTCATTCTGTTTCCCATATATAAAAACTTTTCAGTTCCGTTTATGGTCTGGATTGAAAGGAATCCGTGTTTAACATGTGACACATGAGTACTTACACCAGAATCTAGCCACCAGGTATTTTTAGGCACGTCAATAAGATTTGATTCAAAACATATTGAGACATAATATGTACCTTTCTTTTCGAACCAATCCTTTCTTTTAGGACAATCTTTTTAAAAGTGACCAGGTTTCTTACAGAAGTAACATCTCTTATCTTTCTTGATTTGACCCTTTTTAACTTTGTTGAGAGCTTTGTCCTTATTTTTGCTTTTCTGTCGTGGTTTATTCTTACTACTATTAGCACCTTGATGAAATGTGAGATGAACAGAGTGTTTCTTTATTTTCTTTAATCTCCCTTCCTCCTGAACCAACATGGCCTTTATTTCTTGAAGGTTTCATTTTTCCTTAATGGTGTAATAATTCACCTGGAACTGGCCAAACTTTAGAGGAAGTGACTAGATTATAAACTGTACTAGAAAGGACTCACTCACATCCATACTCATAGATTTCAACTTTGCAGCTAGGTTTGACATACGAGTTATATGATCATTAATAGGATGTGACCATTCAAACTTCTTGGTAGTTAGCTAACTTCTTGGTTGTTAACTCACTCATTAACGTCCCTACTATGGACTTGTCAGCTATATCTAATTGGGAGTATTCTTTAAGCTTTAATATGAATCCTTTGCATTATCCATCTTAGGCATTGACGACTTTACATTTTCTGCGATTGTGATTCACATCAAATTCAAGCTCAGCCTGTTAGACCATTCCCAAGCCTCATACTAAGACTTGTCAGCTTCAGAACTAGTCTCAGTTATTGCTGTAGGCCTTATGTTTGAAACTATGGCCAAATCCAAATCCATTACACCTAGTTAGAACTGGATTTGTTTGGACCAATCCCTATAGTTCACACCATAAAACTTGATCAAGCCATTGCCTAATGCAAACAAACTAGTAGATGTGTACATACAACATATAGTCCACACATTAATGCTTTGAATAAACCTAAATGGATTCAAACTAACTAATAAACTTTGATTATGCATTTAAATTTTCCTTTGGGTGAAATTTAAATACATAGAAGTAACTTATTATGATGCATATATAATACTATGGACAATCAAGCATATTCTAATCAACATATATGCTATCTTTGGATATACAATCATATTAACTAAACATGTTGATAAAGTCCCTTTAATGTCATTAATTGTAAGCAATGGTCCACCTTTGGGTGACCTCTTAGTGTTATAATTAATGATCTCAATTGTTCAATTCAATCTTTATGTCATTTTAGCGTCATATCATATTGAACAATTGAACAAATCACAACTAGGCCACTTTGGTGACTAACAAGCTGTCTATGCAATAAACATTTAATTGGACAATTATCATACATGACAAAATTTAATTTAATTAGTTTGGTTACTTTAGTGACTAACAAACTATTCTAAATGTTCATAATGTCGTGTATTAAATTCAACATATACTAGAAAAATTTAATTCCAACTATTACATAATATAAAATATTCAAAGTACCAAAGAAATATATAATATGACACTAATTTTCAAAATTATATTATGTATAAATCAATTATGAATTAAATAATCTATTATAATTGGGCCATAAATATTTATTAACTCAATATAACCCTTAATGGCCTAAAACTTCAACAAAAATTAGTCCAAAAGTTTTTCTGGGCCTGGAAGCCTGTCTGGCACGTGCAGCACATGCGTCAGCGTTTGGTGACGTGCTAGAGCCTGCGTCTGGCGAAGCTTCGCCTGGCGCGTGACGCTGCAAAATGATGCAGCGTATTGCGCGTGCACTGCACGCGCCAGAGGTTGCTTCATCATCTTCTTCGACACTTCTGTAATTTTTTTTAACTATTCTATCATGCCATTGCTCTTCATGCCATAATCCATCCCTTCCTAATGTTATAGCCCTCAAAACATGTCAAGTTTTTCGTTTCAAAAAGTAAACTTTTCGTCTCTTTACAACAACTGTAAAACATGCCTATATCCATGATAGCATTATAATCACATATACCTTTCCAAGCATGGCAATATAATAAGAGAGGATGGTTTCTTTCGGTTTATGTGTATATTACCTTTAATCTAAACCATCCATCCATAACCATTTCCATACATACCAAGGCCGAAGGTATATTTCATTATTTATGTTACATCAACAACCAAGTTTCATATTCGTTTCTGGCATTTTTAAAACATTCATCCGTATTATGTTTATTACGGTGATAAAGCATGGCGCATGAAAATCAATTAATATTCGTAAATAACAACAAGCAATCATTGTCTATTATATTTATGTCGTATGTGAAGAAAAACACTCCATTCATACAAAAACAATAAAAAACATAATCATACCAAAACGGTATCCGGTAGAAAACAAATCATGCAATACCAGGCTTTGATACCAATTGTAAGAACATTTATGGATCGATTCATTTTGCGTAACTGTATTCATGATTGTTTTTCGTTAGATGTTGGTTTCCTTGAAAGAATTTTATTTCCTCTCATCTTCTTCCTTTAGCGACTTCTTCAATGGTTCAAAATCATGTATTCAATAAGTTTTTTCAACTTATATAGCATTACCAACCGACATGTCCTTTGGTAATTGGAAAAGAGAGAAAAAGAGTCTTTGACCTATTTGAGACCCATTATTTAATACCTAATAACCATTATCTTGGGTACTTTTCATGGTAACTTTAGACCATTGTGATTTTTTGTGGCGCGACTTCGGATGTTGTTAAATGCACACTGCAAGAAGGAAATCCTTTGAATAGATCAACTCTAGCACAGAAAATACAAGGTGACGGAATTCCCAACTTTCAACATGTTTTATGTCAATGGAGTCACCGACTTGTTTGATGTCTCCTATAACACCTTGATGAATGGCTAACGCAAAAATGGGAAGATTCATGAGGTGTTTTCCCGTAGAAATGAGAAATGCTGGACTTCTAGCAAAGCAAATTCGCTGTAAGCACACCGATCAAGTTATTAAGCAAGCTTGGCTTGTTGAACGGGATAAAGGATTGAAGAGAATGACTGATGATATAACATATACTAACTTTAAAAGTCATTCTAACACTCGTGAAGCTATTAAATTGAAGACATTGGCAATGGTCATCCTAGTCCACTTGTTCAATAAGGTGCGAGGAACATAGTTTGACGTACGTTGGCAGACTATAGTCCAGGGTGTGCATTCACCGAATCAAGTGTTTACAGTGACTTAATTTGTGCATATATATCGATTGTTTCACACCAAAATATTTACAATCAGTAGAAAACAACTTGGGTACATATCATCAGGGCATGGTAGGTGTTCTGTCTCCTTGTCAATCATGACAGTGATATTTTCTCTTAACAAGACCAATAGATTCCCACTATGAACTGTGTGGCTCTATTTTTTGGTCTCCATCATTATTGTGGCTGATGCTGCCAAAATGACTAACTGCCACATGTTGATATGGTATGAAGATGATCTGTTTATTCATCTAATACGATGAGATGAACAAAATCACTGAACTTGGCTGCAGTGAACTTGAGGCAGTCTCTAATATTGATAGACGTTAGCCAGTCTCTCATGCCGGGCAAAGAGCATCCATGTCGCTTAGCCGCATATACCTTCCAATGCATGGAACCTACCATGTGATGGCTGATCCGCTGTCACGCCACATCACTTTGGACATTAAGGCAACGTAAAGAGTTATAGGTCAAGTGAATCATCCTCACGTCCCAACCAATCTCCAACGGTCAAAATCCTTATCCCAAAACCTGATCCACTCTGTTCCTCTCACTCCACACATTTTCCTCCGTTGCTGTCCTCCATAGCATAAGCAACAAAAAGAGATAAAAGACACCCACAAAAAAAAATCTGCTAAAGAAAACAAAACCGCCAAATCTCTCCCCTTCTTCTCTTCATTTCTCTTGCATTCCCAAACTAGAGCCTCCAGAAACTATCATTGCCATCATGTCTTGCGCAAATTTAACGATGTGGGTGTCCTCCAAATCTTCTCTTTCTGACACATCTTCGCTCTCTTTTTGCTCTTCTCTCAACCCTTTTCAACTTCCTACCCACAGTTCAACTCCCAATAACCCCTCAAGATCCTCTTCTGTGACCCCAATTCAATGTGGTCTCCGTGAACTCCGGAGCCGCATTGATTCAGTGAAGAATACACAGAAGATCACTGAGGCCATGAAGCTTGTTGCTGCTGCAAAAGTGAGGAGAGCTCAAGAAGCTGTTGTCAACGGTAGGCCTTTTTCTGAAACTCTAGTGGAGGTTCTGTACAACATCAATGAACAACTCCAGACTGAGGACATAGATGTTCCTCTAACCAACGTTAGGCCTGTTAAGAAGGTTGCTTTAGTTGTTGTTACTGGTGACAGAGGTCTTTGTGGGGGTTTCAACAATAACATTATTAAGAAAGCTGAAGCCAGAATTGCAGAATTGAAGGAACTTGGACTTGAGTACACAGTTATTAGTGTTGGAAAGAAAGGTAACTCTTATTTCATACGTCGGCCTTACATTCCAGTTGATAGATTTCTCGAGGGCAGCAATCTTCCTACGGCCAAAGAGGCTCAGGCCATAGCAGATGATGTCTTTTCACTATTCATTAGTGAAGAGGTCGATAAAGTGGAGCTTTTGTATACCAAATTTGTGTCACTTGTTAAGTCTGATCCTGTTATCCATACGTTGCTTCCACTGTCACCAAAGGGTGAAATATGTGATGTCAATGGGATCTGTGTTGATGCCGCTGAGGATGAATTCTTCAGGTTGACTACAAAAGAAGGGAAGTTAACCGTAGAGAGGGATGTGGTCAGGACACAAACCGCAGATTTCTCACCAATTTTGCAATTTGAGCAAGACCCTGTTCAGATTCTTGATGCCTTGTTGCCTTTGTATTTGAACAGTCAAATTCTAAAGGCATTGCAGGAGTCCCTAGCCAGTGAGCTGGCTAATAGGATGAGTGCTATGAGCAATGCAACTGATAATGCCGTAGAGTTGAGGAAGAATCTTTCCATTATTTACAACAGGCAGCGTCAGGCAAAGATTACTGGAGAAATATTGGAGATCGTTGCTGGTGCCGATGCTTTAGTTTAGAGAACTTAATATGAATGTTTCTGCTCTGCTAAATATTCCCTGCCCTTGTTCGCTAATACATTCGAATAATCTTTTAACAATTTTCAAACGATTCTTTCTCTCGAAGTGATTCTCCAACTGCTTCTAATTTGGTGCAAGGTGAGAAATGCGATGTAGTTCAGAACAGAGAGTACTCTGCTCATATTTGTTATATTAATACTCGTAATAATCAGTTACTCTTTCCTTCAAGGATGTTTTGAGCAAGAATCTTCGCTCCAGGGATTTTGTATGTTATTATAAGTTCATGTAGATATCTTAGTGAAGTTCTTACCATTCATTTTAAGTTGGTTTACTCTGATGAGACTCCCATGCTTGTCATGTCATCCGATCCTCTAGCGACAGAGTGTACTTATGCATACCTTAGGTTTTACAAGAATAGCTTCCCGGGAATCCATTGATGACATCTTGATCTATTCTCTATGATCATTTGAGGTTGGTTTCGCATACAATTTGGGATAAGAAGTTTTATGTCAAGTTTTCAAAATGTGAGTTTTAAAAAGACATAGTACTATGCTGAATAATAGAGCGATGAGAGTGATTCCGGCGAGCAGGCTTTTCTAATGGTGGAGATTCAGGCAAGATTCCCCTCCTCAGCTATGGCTTCATATTCGTCTTCTTCTCCAACCTCTCGATCTCCCCTATCCCCTTTACCATCTTCACTTTTTGTTCCCCAAATCCCTAACCCGAAATCCCCAAATCAAGCCCCAATCCCAGATCAAAATACAAACCCTAATACTCCAGTGCCTTCCTCAACACCTTGTCCACTCCGGAAATTGATCCCTTTGGTCCCTTCTCCTTCTCCTTGTAAAGGAACCCTTCCTCCCACTAACACCTCAACCTCAACCTGTCTTCCACCCTAGAAACCCCTTACCCTTGCACCGGTTAGATCCTGGAAGAGCATAGTGGAGGCCGGTAATGGTTCTCCTTCTGAGACTCCGGAGCTCACCTATCACCCTCCTGAAGTTAGAGAGAATCATATCTTCGTGATTCCTCCACGGGAGCTTGCTCAGCGAGGAGCGTCAAAGTTTCGCACTGCTCTGTTTGGTTTCTTTCTGGGGAAGAGGCCGGCTTACCCAGTGGTGCAGCATACCCTGGCGAGATCATGGGCAGACTTTGGGCTCCAGGAAGTATTGATCACCAACTCCAACAATTTTCTGTTTTGATTTGAGTCCGAGCAGGGAATGAAGTCCGTGGTTGAACGGGGTCCGTGGCACATTCAAGGTAAGCCCTTGTTTCTCTGGCAGTGGAACTTGAATGGAGGCGATTTGGCAGAGATTCACAAAGCTCCGGTGTGGGCTTGCTTCTATAACATTCCAGTTGAATACTGGAATACCAAAGGATTGGGCAGAATTGCCGATGCTGTGGGGACTCCTCTGCTTATGGATACTCCAACCACACGAATGTCCAGGATTAGCTATGCAAGATTATGCATGGAACTGGAGCTGGCGAAGCAGTGGCCATCAACGTTCCAATTGGCCACGTATGGTGAGGAAGGGCAACTTACCTTTAAAGAAGTCTCTATTGAGTATGAATGGCAGCCACCTGCGATTGAACAGCGGCAGATGTGGGCACCTACAGGGCACAAGTTTGCTACTGGTCTTTACCAAGAGCTGGAACATAGCAAGGATCAGCCGCAAGAGTTCCCTGAGCCACCTACGGAGAGCCCCAAGCATAACCCAGAAAATGCTTCTCCTCTGGAGAGACTCAAGGATGTCATGTTAGGCCCACTCCAGTAGGACACAGCTGACACTGAGAAGGTCCAAGATGCAAATGAGGTTAGTGTGGCCAGGAATTCTCTTATGGGTAACCCTCAGCGCCATTCTTCTGAAGACTTTAGTGGCGACAGTGGGGAGTCTAATGCTCAGCCATAACAACCGATAGGTACACCTCCATCCCCTTCTTCTGAATTGAGACCTACTAGTCTTGGGACTATCGGAGGGGTAGAGGGGAAATTCTCAGTTAGAAGGACTAGAAAAGCTAGGAAAAAATAGAAATAGTAGGTTTGTGGCATAGCTGGCTTTGTGAATATGGAGTTTGTGTTTTGGAACGTGAGGGGCCTTAATCACCCCAATAAACAGCACGTTGTCCATGCTTGGCTTAAAACATTTTCAGCTTCTTTTGTTTGCTTAGTTGAAACCAGGATTAGATCTCTTGATTCTTTTAATTCTGTCTGTCATGCCTTGTTTCCTAGATGGGATAGCTTTAGCAACTTAGACCCCTCATCCAATGGTAGGTTTTTGATTGCTTGGAACTCTGAAATCCTCCAGTGCTCTATCATTAGCTATTTTGATCAGTTTGTTCATATGGAACTTCTCCCTAGACATAGTTCAGATTCCTTCCAAGTGTCTTGTGTTTATGGAGCCAATAATCCGACCCATAGGAAACTCCTTTGGCGTGATCATACCAATATTTCCTTGTCTGTAGGCCAAAACCCGTGGCTGCTTACTGGTGACTTCAATGCTATTCTCCATCCTTTGGCATCTGACCCTCCTAGTGTCTCTGCCATGAGTAGTCAACATGATTTTAGGCAGTTTGTAGGGGATACTTGCTTGTTCGACTTAAATTCTAGTAGCCCTTTTTTTACTTGGTCCAACAAACATTTAGGAGATTCCTTCACAGCTCGTAAGCTTGATAGGACCCTTATCAACTCTTGTTGGAGCATTCGGTTCCCTTCTTCTCATTGTGTCATCCACAATCCTCATATTTCTGATCATTCTCCTTTAGTGGTAAAATCCATAGGGAATCACCCGAAGCACTCTTCCCCCTTTAGGTTCTTTAACCTTTTAGCTGATCAACCAAACTTCCTGTGGATTGTTGAGGAAGCTTGGGCCTTCCCTGTCATAGGTACTCCCATGTTTAGGGTAGTGGCCAAACTTAAGAATGTTAAACAAGCTGTCAAAATTATGCACTCTGGTCAGATTGGTGATATCAATGCTAGAGTTGAGAACTGTCATGCCCATTTGAATCACATCCAGGAACAACTGAAATCCTCTCCTAAATCTACCCTTCTGCTAGCTAGGGAGACTGAGGCCATTAGAGAACTTATAGATCTCTCGAGGATTAGGAATCGTTTTACAAGCAAGTTTCCAGGATCAAATGGCTTAAGGAAGGATACCGCAATACTAAATTTTTTCATAATTCCCTCATTGCTAATAGAAACCAAAATGCCATACATTCTTTAGATGTGGGAACTGGTAGTAGGGTAGTGGGGCTTTGTGCCATTCAATCTCAATTCCTAGATTTCTTCAAAGGTTCTATTGGGACTGTTAAGCATCTTCACCCCTCCAAGGAGTTTGTGGCTCATCTGTTCCCTCATCCACTTGAGGATATTCATTCTCAAGCAGTTATCGTTGAGCTTTCCCCTCAAGAAATTCAAGAGGCTTTCCACTCTCTTAATCCCAATAAGGCCCCTAGCCCTGATGGTTTTAATGGGTACTTCTATAGAAAGGCTTGGCTTATTATCGGGGATGAAGTAACAGGAGTAATTCAAAACTGTTTTATCCATGACAAACTCCTAAAAGAGCTCAATTCTGCATTCATTACCCTAATTCTTAAAATAGCTCACCCTTCCATTGTCCAAGACTTTAGACCCATCTCCTGTTGCAATCTTCTCTACAAGGTTATTGCTAAAATTTTAGCAAATAGACTCAGCTCTATTCTCCCTCTTATAGTTAGCCCTTATCAAAGTGCCTTTATTAAGAATCGTCATATAAGGGACAATATTCTTTTAGCTCAAGAAATCTTCAAGAACTACCACATTTCAAATTCTCACAAGAGGTGCGCTTTCAAAGTGGATCTCCACAAAGCTTATGACTCTATTCATTGGGATTTCCTTCTTCACACTTTAGAAGCTGTAGATCTCTAGATAAGGTTCATTGAGTGGGTCCAAGAATGCATCACCTCCCCCTCCTATTCCATTCTTGTAAATGGGTCTCCCACAGAATTTTTTAAAGGAAAATCTGGGTTAAGACAGGATGATATGCTATTGCCTTTCCTCTTCATTATCTGTATAGAGGTGTCCTCTAGGAATTTGAGAGTTACTAAAGACAACAATCCTCAGTTCAAATATCATTGGAGATGTCAAGGTCTTAAGATTAACTATCTTCTTTTTGCAGATGACCTCTTAATGTTCTGTCATGGGGACTTGCTCTCAGCTCAGCTTTTGCTTGATTCCTTGTGTACTTTCTCTCTGTTTTTTGGCATGGAAATGAATACATACAAAAGTCACTTTTACTTATCCCTGGATGTTAATCATCTGAGTCGTAGGATGTAACTTGTCTCGGGTCTCCAACAAGGTTCCCTCCCTTTTAGGTATCTCGAAGTTCCCCTTATTACCGGATGGCTTTCTAGGAGGGATTGTGCTGTTCTTATCAATAGAATTAAAAATAGGATCAATCGTTAGACCCATAAGTGCATTTCATACATGGGTAGACTCTAATTGGTTATTTCAGTTCTCTCTTCCTTCCATGTCTACTGGTCCTCTCATTTTATTCTCCCCTCTTCCATCCTTAAGGAAATAGAGGCTAATCTTAGGAATTTTTTATGGCCAGGAAAGGCAGTTTCAAATACTTAGGCTAAGGTGAAATGTAGTGACATTTGTCGTCCTAAAAAGGAAGGGGGATTAGGTGTCAAACACTTGACTACTTGGAATCATGCTCTTTTAGGTAAACGGATCTGAAACTTGTTTGAAGATAGGGAAGCCCTTTAGGTTAAGTGGGTTCATACAATTATTTTGCGTAGGACAAATTTTTGGAGTGCACATCCTACCTATAATAGTTCGTGGAGTTGGAGAAAGATCTTAACAGTTAGGGACAAGTTATGTCATCAATTCAGATT
>JANVCQ010000002.1:17815948-17830844 GCA_025531925.1 Erythroxylum plowmanianum | reverse complement strand
GACAGTCAGAGCGCTATTCACCTTGGTAAGAATGCCTCGTTTCACTCACGATCAAAACATATTGATGTGAGATATCAATGAATCAGAGATGTGATGGAGACGAAACAATTACGGTTAGAAAAGATTCATACTGATAAAAATGGATCAGACATGTTAACCAAGATTCTACCAAAAGAGAAGTTCGAATACTGTCGATCAGTAACAGGCTTGATAGATCCCTTCATGTAATCGGAAAAGGGAGATTTGATAGATATGGGTCCCTCTCACATAGAAGGACGCCATATGTGAATGGTAGGTATGGTAGGCGCCGTTTTCGTCGCCTACCAATGTTGAAGCCTACCAAAATTGAAGAGAAATAAAAGCCAGCAATCTCACGTCTCTTGCCTATAAATAGGCAAGAGATGAAGAACAAAACACACAGAAAATCATAAAAAAATTCAGAGAAAAATCAGAGCTTTGTTTTGCTCTGAAATTAGGAAATATATTCCTAAAGGGTTGGTGAGTGACAAAATAGTGAGGTTAGTATTTTTTAGGTTGGGAAACACATTGTGAGCCACTATTTTGGTTTTATCTCTGTATACCCATTGTTTGTAATAGTGGAATAATTATTCTGAGTTTTGTCCGTAGACGTAGCTCAAAGTTAAGGGTGAACCACGTTAAATTTTCTGTGTCCATTTTACTCATTTTATTATTCCTTTTCACAAAATACACCCGCTGCGCCCAACAAACCTGGATTCTTGCTTGACGCACCATCATTATTCAGCTTCAGAAATCCAAGGGAGGGGTTACACTGACACACTTGGAAAATCTTACAGGGGCCAAACCTACCTTTCAACAATCTCCACCACATCTTGCAAGAGTTTGCTTGAAATGGCTAAAGAAAGAGAATCTTGTAAAACATAAGAAATAGAATCAATAAACACTGAAGGACTTGAACCTTGACTCATTTATGTCCTTATCCAAATAAGTCTCAAACTTTTAAAGAAACTTTAGTTCATTTACTGCTCAATCCTGACTTCCCTTCTCCAACCTAGAAATCACACAAGTGTGGAGACTCTGTTTCTCACTTATAAAAGACCTTTTCTTAATTGGTGATTAATTTACAAAATGCACAGTACAAGTAATCCTTTTATATACAAGAAACTCAAACAAACGGCAAACCTATGTCCTCGGAACATATTCCTTTTAATGTTAGAAAGATTACAAAACGAAAGGGTTTCAGTTGCTAAAATAAAAAGCCTTTATTCATTTTGGAAACTTACTATTAGATTTGTTTTGATTTTTTTCTATAATTAAATTGACGATAAGTTTTATTTTATATAGATTGAATTTAAAATAATAGACGAGATCAATTTGGAATTAATTGATAACAACACAGACATTTGAAAGCAATGTGATGAAAAAAAGGGTAAACGAGGAAAGGGTATTTAAGACCTAGGAAGTTACGTTGTTCGTACTTTCGTTTCAACCGATGTTCTCTAGGGCGGTTGTATTGATACGAGGTACCAGTTCCAACATCCACGAAACTATTGTTATTTCCTGTTGCATTATCGGTTTTTTTGGTTATAAGAGTTGAGGAGGCACGTCGCTCACGCTCTGTTATGTAAAATTTTGAGAATATTTAAGATTGCAGTTAGTGGGTGCTTTCATTGTTTATGTTCTCTGTCTTTCCCTCCTTCTGTGCAGGGAGGATAGACAAATCCCTCCATTTGCATAACAACATCGATTCTTGCTCCGATCCTCCTGCCTCTTTTTCTTCAAGTCTTGATCCATTTCATTCTTTAAGTTGGTGGTGGAAGTTATGGTGACAAAGACTAGAGGAGGAGTGAATGAGGGTGCTGCTAGAAATGCCATTCCAAGGAATTTGGCCCTTTTGCTTTGGCTTAGCAGCTTCTTTGTTGGGATGTTCTTCACTAACAGGTAATCTGCCAGTTGGGTTTCCATTGCTTCTGTTCAGTTTTAGCTATTTATGGTTGCATTGACAATGTGATGGATTTAAGTCAATTGGGTATCTTGATTGTTGCAACTCACCCCTTTCCGACATTCTCTCGTCCTTTACTTTTAAATCCGTATGTTAATTTTTTTTCCCCTCTTCTATGTGAGAATTTGACTACCGTGAAATTAATATCCACTTCCATATTCTCTAATTTATTCCCCTTTTTTCGCTTAACTCGGTCCGCCGACACTATCCTAACCTTGACCCGACAAAACGCTGTGCGCGAACTTCCAATTATCGGTTCTAGTTTTGATTAATAAAACTTCTTAAACTTTACTAAAGTGAGTCAGGCTGTCAGTCGAGGTTCAATCGATGAGGTCTTTGTTCTTAGGGACGATTTTCTGAATGTCTGCCCATGAAGTTGCGTCTATTTCCTTCGTTCAAAAGATTAAAGAGTATGCAGCATTGTGGGACTGGAGTCGGTTTTGCTTTGTCTTTTAATTTTTAAGATGCTAACTAATTCTGTATGGCTCATTACCTGTACCAATTGTCAGCACGCTCCATCTTTTTTGTTTTTGTTTTGCAATTTCATGAGCTTAACATTTCTGTAGCATTCGTCATGTCCATCACTTTTGTCATTTTCGTATGGAAGTGACCCAGAATTCTGTGTCAGGATGTGGATAGTACCTGAAGGAAAAGTTTTAGATCCAGAGGGTTGTAAACTTGAACTTGTAAGTGCCTTCTATTCATGGCTTGAAGCACCTCCTCCTTCGTGATATTCTTGTTGGAAAAAAGTAGTCTTATTTAAAATTTTGTCAACTTAACTATTTTGTTGGAAATTATTAAGTTTCTAGGTATTAAAATTACATGTTTAATCTGGTATGAAGAAGTCTTCCACCGTCACCTAAAATGTTTGGCGGTAAATATACCTTTCTACTTTCTTATCCCTTGCAGCTACTCTTCTAGCCTTTCTCTTTTCTTTACTGCAAAAGTTCAAACTTCTAGTATGATGGCTTTAAAAAGTTAACTTCCCCTATAAAGTCTTCGTAATTAGCATTGTCATCATGTAGATTTAGCTTTTCATTTTATCCAATCAACCTTTCCTCTTTTAACCTAATTTTAACCATGTTTGCTCCACAATTCTTTTTTTTTTAGATGGCTGTGAAGCAAAAATTCAACAATCTCTGGCAAGTTTCAAAGAGGCAGTATGATTTTCGGTGAGCTCAAACGATTCTTGTTATGGTTGCCTTTGTGACCTGAATGGAAATCATAAGACATTTTGTGAAATGTAGGACTCTAGATGATAAAATCACAAACTTAGAGATGAAATTAGCTGCTGCAAAGGCAGAGCACCAGTCTTTGTTGAATGGTCCTCCTCCATCGCGCAATGTGACAAGAAAGTACTTTATAGTTATAGGAATTTATACAGCTTTTAGTAGCCGGAAAAGAAGAGATTCAGTTCGTGCAACTTGGATGCCACAAGGTGAACATGGGTGACAGTTCTTGTTTTCTTGTTTATGGCATTGTACTGTTAGGAATCTTAAATTCCTCTTAGGTATTTGCATAATATATATGATGAAGGAATCCTGTTATGCAATCTTGAATAGGTGAGGACAGAAAAAAGTTGGAGAAGGAGAAGGGCGTAATCATTCGCTTTGTTATAGGTCACAGGTGAGAGCCTGCTTCTTCCACGGTTAGAAAGTTTCGAGCATATGCTTTTTACAGAAGCAGGACATTCTTCATTTGTCAGCCACTTCTATGCATGATGCTACATTAGGTGTGCAATTGCTTACCTAATGAGGTGCTCCTATTTTACATGATTTTTGTTGGTTGTTAAATGAGAAATCCCAGCATCAGGAAAAAAAACAGAATAGAATCCTTCTTGTTAAGCTTTCTTTACATCAATTACAGTGAGTATTGGAAGAAGTGAATATATTTAAAGGGAAAAGTGAATCATTTATGGCGGCCCTCATTTTTCCATTTACACATTCAAATAGGTGCATACATAGTTTTCAAAGATCTAAACTATTCAGATTACCTTACCAATCACATCCCTAATTGCTCAAGCAACTTGTTTGCCATGGAATGTGCTACATTTGTTAAAAAATGAGTACTTATTAGATGCAACACTTTCTGAAGCACAACAACTGGTGGTGTTCTTGACAAAGCTATTGATGAAGAAGAAATGGTACATGGAGATTTTATGAAGCTGGTAATTTATTTTCTTGTCCTTTGAATCATACTGTTCTAATAGCTGGATAACATTTTAATTTACTTGTAATAGTCATTATCAATTTACAACCTATTAGTATCACAACCTGTAAGCAGGAACATGCAGAGGGCTACCTGGAATTATCAGCAAAGACAAAGGCTTACTTTGCCACAGCAGTTGCTTTGTGGGATGCAGAGTTTTACGTCAAAGTTGATGATGACATTCATGTCAATTTAGGTAAGGAGAAGTTTGATCATTTTGTGATTGTTCAATTCCTAACTTCTTTTATAATTTGTACAGGATTGATTTCTATGATATCTATTCTGAAATCTACACTTTCAGATGACCATATGCATCAAGTGTCATATGGTTAATCTACTGCCCAATGTCGCGCAATAATATGGCAGTTATGATACTCCTTTAATTGGTCATTACAGACTTCTATTATTATAGTGAGACATGAAAGAGCTAATGGTCACAAGCTTGTGGTGGCCATGATGAATGTTTTTATGAGGGATTCATGAAAAATAAGGGTGAAATTCTCAAATCATATATCACAATTGATAAAGGAGTGAACTTGCAGAACATGAATGTATTCTTTCTGTTATTTGCATCTGTAGTATTTGTGGTTGTCTAATTAAGTTTATTCTCATCAATATACCACAGGGATTCTTGCTTCTATCTTATCTGGACACCGCATGAAACCTCGGGTTTATATTGGTTGCATGAAATATGGCCCTGTAGTTGCTAAAAAGTAAGCTCAGAGATCAAGCTTTTGTATTCAGTTTTGTATTTGTAAAATGCATTATCTTACTTGTCCTTGGAACAGAGGAGTGAAATATCATGAACCAGAGCACTGGAAATTTGGTGTGCTGGGAAACAGTTATTTCCGTCATGCAGCTGGCCAAATTTATGCCATATCAAAAGATTTGGCAGCATATATATCTGCGAACCAGTAAGTTGGGAACTCTTCTGTTAAAATGATCTCTGAACCTCCTTTAACTTTCTATCACATGAGCTACATTGTTTAGAACCAGTGAGGTAGTCCATTGGAGAGTTAGAGCAACTGGAGTAAAAAGTTCTTATTGCTGTTTCACATGTTTGATACCAAAGATCTGGAGGTTTAGGAACTCATTTTAGCGGTATATAACATCAATATGAAAGTGGGTGATCAGAATCTTCCGTTGCCATATTCTTGTCACAATACTTCTATTTTTCATTCATCCAGGCATGTGCTGCACAAATATGCAAATGAAGATGTTTCATTGGGATCTTGGTTTATCGGTTTGGATATAAGGCATGTGGATGACAAGAGACTCTGTTGTGGAATGACACCAGGTAGATTGGAATTGCTTCAAACTATTTTATATTTTTCCTATGGTATCCATGAAAATCACTTGAGTTGATAGTTGGTCTTAAGCAGAACAGCCGATGATTGGAACAAGAAACATGCACGGAGTTGAATTTCATAGCTTTGAAGAGAGAGGTTATCAGTGTTGTTGAGATTCCATTTTACTCTGACAATAAACTACAAATAAATAGTAACAGACCCTTTAAATTGTCTTGGACTGATGTATCTTAATCACAATTAGGACGTTAATTTATCTACCTATAAGAAAAAATGTGAAACTGAGCTAGCGTATTAAAGAGAAGACACTGCAACAAAAAATGGAAGGAAAGAAACCAACAAAAGGATAGCTGTAATTGTTAGCCACAATACTTGGGGCACCTCACTGTAAAGTGTAGGGACTGTGATGTGCATCCCAGTTCGTAATCTAGATGCCCTTAAACTCCTAGCCTAGAATTCAATAATAACGTAATCTATGAGCACTAAGCACCGCTTTCCAGGTTCTAATAGCTGCTGATTATGTATCATCAGTTCAATGCGGCAAAGCCAATTTATGTTTTCGAATTTTCCTGATCATATTAAGCTCCGAACTAACTTTTTGTCTGGTGCAAAGTTTAGTCGAAAGCAATGAGACAGAATTTACACGTACCTGATATATGTTTCTGCAAAAGAGATGACAAAAAAACAAAAAAGCGCACAAGTAACTCTCTATTGCTTTTCTTATGAGAGAACTTGTTGCAAAGTTCTGATGTAATTTTCCTCCAGCGGATTGTATGTGGAAGGCTCAAGTGGAGATCAATTGTGCAGCCTCGTTTGATTGGAAATGTGGTGGGATCTGCAATTCTGTCGATAGGATGATGGAGGTTCATAAGCGATGTGGTGAAGACCAAAATGCTATATGGAGTGCAGCTTTGTGAGGCACCGTCCACCTTACTTCAAGCTCAAGAAGGGTAACTTGGGAAAGGTGGTATATATGAGGTCCTTTGAACATACCCATGTTGATGTAGAAAATGCAATTATTATCTTACAGAATGGTAAACTATAAGTATAGTGAAGAGGGAAAATCGTGGCTACCGGGGCCCATGTACATTTCGACAAAAGGTGACCAACCTCAGGTAACGGTAAAGAAGAATCAAGTGGTCTCTAGTAATCATTCTTTGAACAGTTGGAGAGCTATATTGTTGCTTCTCTGCCATGGACAGTGAGAACATAAATAGGTTGTGTTTTATTTTCTTAGGCAGCTTTGGCTGTCTTATACGTAATATAACTGAATGCCCTACATCGAATGGACCTGTTAAACTGTTTTCCTTTTAGTCAATAGCCATGACCTTTTTGTGTTATTTTCTCTTATTAGCATTCCCCTTTGCCCAAGCCACAAATTCCCTGTCTATGTGTTTGAACATGGAGCTCTCAAGGAGCTACTCAACCAAGCTACAAGTTCCCTGCATGTAGAGAAAGAATGCATTGGTTATTGACTCACGCTTAACTATTGTGGCTGCAATGTTCTTAAACGTATGTTTGCTCTTTATTTGGTAAATGTCATGCTTGAGCATCCATTAGATCATAGTAGGCCCGTTGTTGAGGATTACTCTATCTATTGATGACTTAATTGAATTGGATAGTCGAATAAAGAAATATTTGGCCATCTGATAGGCCCTATAGCAAAGCACTTGCAAACCGGAAAGGAAAAAAGATAAAAAAAAAAAAGGAAAGGTAACAAGTACCTAAAAATGTTCAATCTTTGCTCCTGTGGTTCATGTGCACCTTTCCAGAAATGTTTGTATTATGACAAAGCGTTTCAGTTTCAAGCATCTAATGGAAGCATTGATTAACAGCTTTAACAGATTGAATCTCTATTACCTACTAACACCAACTTTCCAGAAAAGTGGTCAACCTTTACAGAATTAAAAAGAAAAAGAACACAATTCATACTGCCTTCTAACCTTACCTACCGCAAACACGTCTCTTTAGTGCGTTTGCTGGCCGCTACATGATTATGATCTTTTGGAGCCAAAGAGAATTCGCATCCAAACTACATATGTAGGTCACATAATATCTTAAACACACCCCAAAAAGTAGAAAAAGAACAAAAATAGAAGAAGAGATAATGCACCCTTTGGAGTGTAGCCTTAAAGTGACTAGTGCATTTCTTCTTCAAGTAGATAGATTGTATACCACCGATGGTTTCATGTGAATACGAAATAGATAATATGAAAGAGAAGATGGTAAAAGCAGCAAATGACCATGCATGTAACGTCATAGAGCTTGGAGAGCTCATAATGTGCATAGTATGGCATCCAACAGTAAGCCTTACATCGCCTTAAAATGTACACAAACCGCAGGCCAGAAAAAATTAAGCAGGCAGTTGCATACATTGGTGAGGAGAATAAAAGTTGTTAATCTAACAGTGGGCCGTGATATTGGCACGGCTCAATCAAACAACACAGTTCTACATGTAGAACACTGCTCTGTGATTGAACCGCACCAACATCTCGTCGTCCTCTGATAGTGAATCCAAGACCTGAAACAAATTTGATATCAAAATACAAGTAAATGGCATAAATAACCACGGAAACTGGCAAGTAATATAAAGAAAGATGCACGAGACTGCGAAAATCGAGAAGAGGGCTTTCAAAAGAAAATAGGCGACGAGTAACTCCAGCGAGTAGAACTTATGTTCATGGAAGGTACCGAAGGTGCAGAAAAGAACTTAATGGAGGTGGACATGTAGAAGATGGGATTTTGTTTCTGCTAGTGAAGATGCCTTCTGCGACTGAGGCCATCGTCACTTAATATGTGTGAGAGAGAAGAGGCCATCGTCACTTAATATGTGTGAGAGAGAAGAGGGTGGGCATTCAATTTGCCACCAACCAACAACAAAAAGGAGGTTGGTATATTAAATACAAAGCTTGAACAAAATTGCTAAAAGCTCTCATTATGTTGTTTCAGTAATGGTATTTATGAGCTTGAAGAAGGCATCTTTATATTGCCACTAAGATTTGAATTTCTACAAAGCGAAAGCAATGGCGAGGCAAAGTCTATTTAAAGACTTTTCTGTTTGTTGATATTCTACGAAAACCAGAATCATAGTACTTCTAACCTGTGTCACCTGTCCGGAAAAAAAAAAAATCCGCCTAGTAGATGAAGCATGAGAAGATATTTAACCCAGTCACACAGAAGTTGCTGAGACTGGTCAGGATCGGTGCACTTGCACAGTACATGTGTGCTGCTTGTTTACGTTACTTTTTTCCTTGGTCGATGTATACGTTACCAAGTATATGAATCATTTTGTAACTGTTGAAAGCAATTCCGACTGTCACGCTGGTCATGATTGACTTTATACGATTGTAAATTATCTTAATGTTTTGTTGCCTTAGCATTGTACCTATGGCTTAATATGAATATCATTATTGGAGAAATGGTGAATTCAAGCGGTTCTTCTTTCAGTACTACTGAGTTATTGAGTAGCTAGTTCGTTATATATTAATTGTAGATGCCCCAATCACGGAACTTAACGATGGATACCCTTAAGCCTCAAACATGCATATATACATACATAGAAAAAGTTGCTGTTAAATGAAGCTAACAAGGGTTTAGATGGACGGGGATGGGCCCTTGAATGATGTGATGGCTATCCAACTTACGATTATGCACTTGACATGATATTCAATTGGTCTCGTATCGTGTATTAAATTTGTTGAACGTTGCTAATAATAATTGATTTGACGGGAAAAAGTTAGGCAAGATGGCTGCAAAAATAGGAGCAGATAAAATGTGACATTTAAGCAATTTCTGGTCATGGGGTCGCCAATCAGCATTCCCATGGGTTGCCACTGTCAGAGCCCATGTTCATGTTCTACAAAGATTTTTAAGCGAGACCCCCTCGGTCCCTTGTCAATACAGAAAAGATGTATAACGGACTGTCACTGTAAGATGTTATGGAACAACAGCTTTCTTGTGTTCCTTTACTGCAGAGATTAAACTCCAAGTCGAGGAGGTTCCAACACTTTTTGTTATCAGGTTTGTTTATGCTCCTCAAGTTAATGGCGTTACTAATGCTAATGCTTCCTTTTCCCATTGTAATGTTCACATCAAATCGCTAAACGAACCCAAAATTATGTCAGCCACATAAAGTGGAAACTAGGAATTGGAGCCAATCATATATTACACATGACATAGCTTACATGCATTAAGCCATATAATTGACCAAAGAATTTTGAATTTGGAGCCGAGCATTGATCAAGTTTCCATGCACCAAGTTAATGAATTTTACAGAGGAGCAGCGAAAAAAGCAGGCACGTAAGCCAAAACTCTGTCTCGCAAGTCCAACAAAAAAGCACCTGAATTCACCTTCCGTCATGATCTGTCATTCTCCCCATGTGAATTAATGTCTTTTATCTTTGCCACTTCCTGTACTTTCTTTTTCATCTAAAAACAAGAACAAACGACACGCACACCTCTACTTTATATTAAAACCTCCACGTGAAAACCCTGCAAATCTTACCAACCTGCAACACATACACTATCAGCATCAACACAGCTTCTTCTCGGTGGCTGGAGAACCCACCCTGGTTTTGGTGAGATCATTCCATCCACTCTTCCCTTTTTCACATCTTACTCGTAAACCATAACTAATACGCTTATACTAAAGATTTACATGAAGCAGAAAACTAGAACCCTCATGTTGATTTTACATAGAAAAAAGAATGGATAGATGAGGAGCCCCATCGTTGTTTCACCTTGATTCATGATTTAGAAGTGTGTCTGGGAGAGACCCTTGACGATACTTGCAAACTTGTACTACAAGAGTGAATGCAATTATTGGACAATAAGTGACATGCACAGGGATCCCAGTTAGAAAATTAATACTTGCCATATTTCTGCCAGCACAGTAACATAATAATGCACCTCCTCATAATGTAGAATCTAGATCTTTGTTCCTTAGCCATGAGCAACCATCTTTTCCTGGAGCTTGTTGAAGCCTCCCTACTTTGCACTGCTTTAGAGGTTGAAGGTGAAGAATAGCAGTGACCCATCTTCCAATATGGTGTAGAACTATCGGTAAACAAGAGAAGGCAGCAAGGAGAGAAATGTTTGGTCGATAAAAGAAAGGCAAAGGAAGGACTAGGAGGGTTATATGGTGTTAAAAGGGTATGGACCACTGACAGATCTTGGTATCTGCTTCTCTCTCACCAGAAAGTGAGACGTAGGAGAAGTCAATTTGTCAACGTCTTCAATGTTTGAGGTTAGAATTGTTCTGTTTCGTTGATTTCGTTTTCATTGATATCTAACTTCCATTTTGAGCCATCATTCAAGTAATTGGTGGGATGCCACCATCAAATTTTAAGAATCTATAACCAAACATTAGGATTTTAATGCTTAAGAATCTATAACCAAACATTAGGATTTTAATGCTAGTGACACAATGGCTTTAATGGATATATTTTATAACGGATTAGATAATTCAAAAAGGGACAATCTTTAACTGGTTTGGTTTCGGGACTTCTCTGTTTAAAAGGGCCAGGTAATGTATTTCAGTATTTGATAAAAATTTAAGTTTGAAATCCAGGTAATTCTGTTAAAATAGTATTTCGAACAAATTTAAAACAGATAAACTTACTATGCGGTATCGTGATACAAACATTGGTACCAATCGTACGTTTAAAGGGAAATAAACCAGCTTGGGGAATGTCAATTCGAACAAGAGTGATGCAGAACGGAAATTATAAATGGAACAATAACGTTTAGACCCCGTTCAGGAGTTTAATCAATATCGTTTGATTGGACGAAAAGATAAACAAGAATGACAAACGATTTTGAAAGAAAAGTAAAGCCAAATTCTGGAATGAAATTTGTAATTCCAAAAAAATAATGATCTTGAGAAAACATAAATAAGGTCTATTTATAATGGTCAAAAACCCTAATCTGACTCCTAATAAGATTAGGAAAATAAAAGACCGAAAAATCCTTTCCGGAAAGGTATCATAGGTCATGAACGGACTTTATATGCAAGATTTAGGCTTTTTTTTCGCATCTTGCCGCAAACCTTGTCGCAGTCAAGATCTTTCATGTAATCCAAAACTAACTGGTCCGCATCATTCCCTTCCATTTGTAAAGAACTCGACCTCGAGTTACCATCATTAGGGTGATAAAGATAAAGATCCGCCACTTTAAACATCTTAGATATCTTCATATGATCTGGAAGGTCAAGAACATAAGCATTGTCATTGATCTTCTAAATTATATTGAAAGGACCAATCTTCTTTGGATCCAACTTTTGCTGTCCTCCTCCACATTCCTTGCGCAAGTACACCATAACTTGATCACCAACCTTGAAGGACTGGAAACGTCTATGCTTGTCAGCGGCAATCTTGTACTTTTCATTAGACTCCTTTAAGTTCTGCCTCACCTGTTTAAACATATCAACATGCGGGTTGGCCAAATTGTTAGCTACAACATTAGGAAGAACACCTGCAGGAAGTGCAATAAGGTCAATTGTCTGTGTTGGAGCCTTCCTGTAAACAATGTCAAAGGGAGTCTTCTTAGTAGAGCTGTTGATAGAATTATTGTAAGCAAATTCGGCTTGAGGAAAAGCAAAATCCCAAGAAGTCTTCTTATCATTGCATATGCAACGCAATAGATTGCCAAGCGTGTGGTTCACTTCTTCAGTCTGTCCGTCAGTTTGAGGATGTGCCATGCTACTATAACGAAGTTCAGTCCTAAAATGCTTCCACAAAATAGTCCAAAAATGAGCAAGAAATTTCACATCTCTGTCAGAAGTAGTTGTTTTGGGTATGCCATGCAAACGAACAATCTCCTGGAAAAACAGTTTGGCAATATGAGATGCATCACTAGTCTTCTTACAAGGAATGAAGTGTGTCATTTTCAAAAACCTGTCAACTACCACATAAATAGAGTCAGAATCACGTTGGCTACGTGGCAAACCAAGAATAAAATCCATTGACAAGTCTTCCGAAGGATGATCGGGAATAGGCAATGGGGTGTATAATCCTGTGCTCTGCGAATGACCCTTCTGTGTTTGACAAACTCGACATTTTTGAACCATCTTCCCTATTTCTCTCTTCAGTTGTGGCCAATAGTAATGCTCTTCCAACCCCGCAATAGTCTTGTCACGACTTAGATGACCACATTCATGAATTTCTTGAATCAACAATTTTTGCAATGAGGAACGAGGACTACACAACCTATTTCCTTTGAAAAGAAAACCTTCATGTATCATAAACCCATCAGTAGGTTCATGATTCTGTACTTGCTACCATATCTCCGCGAAATCTACATCTTCAGCATAAAGATCCTTCAAATACTCAAATCCCATGACCTTTTGACTCACTGTAACTAATAAAGTTGCTCTTTTACTCAATGCATTTGTGACCTTATTTGTAACACCAGTCTTGTATTTGATGATACAATTAAAAGCTCCCATATAGGCTGCCCAACGCACCTGCATCTTGTTTACATGCTTTTGAGTAGGCAGATGAATTAATGATTTATGATTTGTATGGACTATGAACTCTTGCCCCATAAGATAATGTTCCCACATCTTGAAGGCTCGAAGAATTGCATAAAATTCCTGCTCATAAGTACCCCACTTCTACCTAGCTTCATTCAACTTTTCACTAAAAATGCAACGGGCCTACCACATTTAAATAAAACACGTCCAATTCCAACACCACACGTATTGCAATCAACCTCAAACAGTTTATTAAAATCAAGTAAAGCAAGAATAGGGGCATAAGTAAGCTTATCTTTAATCTCCTCAAAGCTTTTGTTGGCGGCTTCAGTCCATTTAAATTTATGAACTCTCTTCTTCTTCAAACAATCAGTAATCGGAGCCACAATACTGCTGAAATTTTTTATAAATCTCCTGTAAAAAGTAGCAAGTCCATGAAAACTGTGAACTTCTATAATACTTTTGGGAATGGGTTAGTTTCAAATTGCTTCTACTTTCTTGTCATCTACATGAATCCCTTCTTAGCTAACAATATATCCAAGAAATAAAACTCTTTCTGTCATAAATGTGCACTTCTTCTGGTTGATAAACAACACATTTCTTTCTAAAGCTATCATAACTTCTCGAAGGTGTTGTATATGCTCCTTAATGCTATGACTAAAAATTAAGACATCATCAAAATAAACAACCACGAATCTATGTAAGAAAGGGCGTAGAATCTGGTTCATAAGTCGCATGAATGTGGTTAGTGCATTCAACCCAAATGGCATAACTAGCTACTCATATAAGCTTTCCTTAGTTTTAAAGACTGTCTTCCATTCATCTCCCTCCTTCATCTGAATATAATGATAGCTACTTTTAAGATCAATCTTTGAGAAAACTGTAGAACCAGATAGCTGATCCAACATGTCATCCAAGCGAGGAATGGGAAAACGATATTGAACAGTAATTTTATTGGTGGCTCTGCTATCCACGCACATTCTCCGACTATTGTCTTTTTTCGGTACCAGTAACGAAGGAACTTGAAAAGGACTGATGCTCTCACGGATGTGTCCCTTCTTCAACAATTCTTCCACCTGTTCTTGTAGAATTTCACTTTCATTTGGGCTCATCTTGTAATGGGGTAGATTAGGTAATGTAGAACCTAGAATGAATTCAATCTGATGCTGAATATCCCTTAAAGGTGGGAGTGTTGATGACTCCTCAATTAAGGTAGGGAATTCTTGCAACAACTCTTTGATGGGTTTTGATAAAAATAGTGTCTCCTCCTCCTTAATTTTCTTTCTAAGTAATAGGGTCACATCCTGCATGTAACATCCTATCACCGATGGGAAGGGTAAAATGGTAATTTAGAATGAGTTACGAGTGTGTAAACGTCTCTCGGCATGGTCATGCCTAATATGGCCTCCATATATGCATAAATTGAAATTTTTGTATATGCACATGATTGTACATCGGATATCACCATCGATGTCGGGTTCGGGTCATACGGGAGTGGGGTGTTACACTGCACACCCTTAGCAACATCCTGCCCTTCCACTTTAGAAGGTTTCATTGATCCAGAAGGCAAAATAATGATCTTCTTCATGTTCCAGGTGAACTTGTATGAGTTCTCCTTCCCTCTGTGTTCAGCATCAACATCATACTGCCAAGGACGACCTAACAAAACTTCACAAGCATCCATATCCACAATATCACAAATAATAGATTCAGCATAGTGTTTACCGATTGAAATAGGAACGCTGCACATCTTGTTTACTTTGATTGTTGGTCCCTCCTTGATCCATCCAACCTTGTATGGTGAAGGGTGAGGTTGAGTGGTCAACTGCAATTTCTCCACTAACTGTTTTGCGATTAGATTCTCACAACTACAACTATCTATGATCAATCTGCAAATCATTTCTCCCACTCGACATTTTGCTTGGAATA
>JANVCQ010000002.1:17662239-17688654 GCA_025531925.1 Erythroxylum plowmanianum | reverse complement strand
CATGAATTAAGAGTCAAAAAGTGCATTAACAACCATGAAAGTGTAGCCAATTATATATTAAACTTGGGCTCAATCAATTGCCATGGCTTCTTGTATCAAACATTCATCACAAATGTTTGCCTAGCTAGGTTCATGTCCATAAAAAGTATCAAAAAGAATATTTGCCAAATAAAAAGCTACCAAACTTGTGAGTAGCTTAAATTTTCAAGAAAACTTACTTAGGAATAATTACAAGTTTGATTAACCAAATAATTATCAATATGTATGTACAAATGATAAGGGTGAATACACTTGACATTTAGGACTTGATTAATATGTATATTTAGTTTAAAGTACATAGACATAGATTTTGCAAGTTAGTAAGTTAGAAAAACTTAAAGGATTATGTTTATAGTTAAATTTGTTTCGTGAAGCTCAAGCCATTTTCTCATTATTGTATATGTGTGTTTTGTTGTTATTTGTTGTTTTGATTGCTTGAGGACAAGCAAATGTTTAAGTGTGGGGATGTTCATAGTTGTAGATTGCATCGTATTTTAATGGGTAGTTTGGCGTGTATTTAATTGTTAATTTTTTTATTTAGTGTGTGTTTATGTTAGAATTGTGTTAGTTTGTTAAGTATTTCTGTTTTAGTGTTTTATGGGTTAGAGCATGTTTTTGAGCTTCAATGTTGTGTATTTAAGGTGCCTTGATAAGTTTGTTAGTGTTTCAAGGCAAGTATTGAAGAATGGAAAAACTTTAGAGAAGGGTCGAATCCGAAACCAAGGCCATGATTGTGACAGAATCAGATGCAAGGAATCACGATCGTGGCATGTTCTACCACGATCGTGACAGTGAGCCAAACAAGGGGGCCATGATCGTGGCCTGTATGATATAACATGTGGACAACCTTCTAACTTGAGTTTTTGAGGGACTATTCGGACCTTTCGGACCTAGAAAAGACCTTAGGGTTACCCTAATTGGAAAGACTATATAAAGTAAAGAGATGTAACCCTAAAGAGGAGCTTCATTTCTGCCATTTTTTGGGATACCCTAAAGGAGAGAGAAAGAGGAGAGAAGAGGAAGAGGAAGAAGAAAAAAAGAAGTGGGTCTTCCGATGCTGCTGACTTCTCGGATAAGTGGGTCTCCTGATGCTGCTGCCTTCCGAGTTATTAGATTCAAGTTCTTCTCCTTTCCATTTTCTTTTTTTTTCATTCAATGTATAAGATTGAAACGGATTGTATAATGATGGATTTTGGATTGTTGATGATGTTCTAACTCTTCCTTTGGGATTTTACCTAGATTTAATGTTAATATAATCATTTTGTGTTTTATTGATTGGGTGTTGTGATTAATTGCGTTACTTGCGTATTTCAATAATAAATCAAAAGAGTGAACCAGATAAAAATGATTGGATTGGGTTAATGAGATTTAGGAGATCCAATAGACTACATGATTAATCATATTATTCATTGTGTGAAGAGAGATCTCGTGTGAGACCCGGTAGTTTATTAGATGGCTTAAGATCTAACTAATGTTGTGGGTATTTTATTAATTGAGAGATTGCAATTTCTATAATTCAATTAGGGCTTATGATTTAGAGTTTAATGGTTATAACTCGAGAGAGAGTAATCAACTCTATGATAGTCTAGAACCGATACTCTCTTAACACATAAATGGCTATGTTAGCATTAATGATAGAGAAAATCTCCTCTCTCATAACTTGGTAATTTCTCTTGATTGATTTCTATTGTGATTTTTTTATTGCTCAACTTTAATTTCTTTTCGTGTTAAATTTATGAATTAATTTCTTGAAACCAAATTCTTATATTTACTTTCTATTTCATCTTTTTTTCACTTTATTAATTTTTGAGCCTTAGATAACATAAGATTAAATTAGTTCACCCTTATCATAAGATCAACCCTTCACTTACTTCAAATCACGACTTGTGCACTTGCGGTATTTGAAGGCTATAAATTATAAGCTTACAAATCATCATGAACAATAGCAAATAAGCTCTTAGTTTATTGGTTAGATGGAACAATTGATAATGCAACATGGAAATATCTATTTAAGCTCAAAAAGAGATCTGTAAAAGAGAACCTTATGGATAAGAGTTTTAAGGAGGAAGAAACTGATGTCAACAATATGTAATGAAAATTACAGGAAAAACAAACCAAGTTACATAGTGCAAAAACATCATTTAACTTAGATTTTATTTTACATATGTACGTTTATATAACCATTTTGAGAATAAAAACTAGGCTACATGTCTCTTGTATAGTGATTATTTTTCTTTTTCTATTTAAATAGTTGTTATATAACAGATCTTATATGTAATAACATACTTCCGTTGTTTTTTTCTCTATTTTCTCTCTTTGTGTTAACTCCCATTCTTTTATGTACCTTGCTTAATTGTTCTATAATGAAGGCATTAATAATTTTACAAAAATTATAATCATATTTAATTGTTGATTAGATATATGGTTATAGTAGGAGGAATTTAAATGTAAATTTGGAGCTAAAATAACATGCAAAGTATGAAAAACTTTGAAATTTTTTTGTCTTTAGTTCTTTTTTTCCTATTTTAACATTAAATTTGATGATATTTACAACTAGGTTTTAAATAAATTAAGTTTTGAGACTAGAATTGGTATGTGATATTCAAAATTTGTACTTATTACTTTTTCTTTTTGTAGTATACTACAAAATTTCCAAGTTTTGTTGTTTAAAAATAGTTGTGGGAACTTTACATTGCTTTTCTTTCTTGCTTTTTTAGGTTTTAGGTCAAATAATATTCTTTCTTATGATTAAATAATGCAATGTCATTATTTCAATGCATAGGAAATTATGTCTATAAATTATTATATATATGAATTTATACTTTTCATTTATATACTCCTTTCAATAAGAAACTATTATTATATGTTAAATATTTTGTGTTGAACTAAAGGAGGTTCTAACTGATATCTTGACAATAATAATAAAGTATAATTATTATTAATATGTTTATTGTTTTGATGAAAAAAAATACTAGAACAAAATGAAGTCATAAACTTAATAAGATAAAGAATGAATGGCACTTTTTAATAATTTTTTATTTTTGCAAGCCCCTTAGTGTCACGTCATTGGTAACATGGCAAAGTGGAACCCAGTTTTTTAAAAAAAAACTATAAATGTGCTACCACCCTTTTTAATTAATCCTTAAAGAAGTCTTAAGTTAAACAAATATATTGAGTTAAGTTAACTAATCAAAAGTAAACCGTCACAGTAGTACTTAACAAAATGATCTCAGCCTCACCATTTTGTTTAGCTTTTGTCTAGAATCCCTCATCATCTTCTGTTTCTATGTTTGGAATACTTCACTATCCCTTAGTCACTCACTATTTGGAATCCCGACTAAAATCCCTCACCTTCTAATATCTTTTAGTTGTTCTCATTCGTCAATGACTTTACAAGGTTAGGAGATGCTGGATTTAGAGAGTATCCACTACAAACATCTTTCTCTAACGGTCACTTTCATAGTTAAGCTTTTCTATGGGTATGATTCAACTAGTAACATTTGGTTTGATTTTTCTAAGAACTAAATCAATAAAGCTAACTGTTTGTGTATGGAAAATGGTCGGAGGTTCTAAAAACAAGATTTCAAACACCAACTATTGAATAGATAGGCAAAATAAAACAAAAGGGTATGCTTTTAATTCCCTATGTCGTTCTACTCGTATGCCTTTTGTATGGCATGTTTTATTATTTCAATTGTTTGTTTTGTTTCTTACAATATTTAGATGTCAATATGTTGTATGTTATATTCTTATAACGTGAAATACTAGATTAAATTAATGAGAATGGAGTACACTACACATTTTTGCTGATCTTGGGCATATTTATTGAATATAATTTTTGCGTGTATTAATGCTTTCTCTATTTAAATTACGTCTCTTGTGATGAAAAATATGATGTTAAGAGGAATGGATTTTTTGTTATGTTAAACTAGTCCCTTTAATTGATACCTCTTGTTCTTAGATGATGACAGAGTATAGAGGTCATAAATTCATAGTATATGAAAAGAGGAATTCATGATTAAATAGAAAGGATAATATCTAGACTATGTTGTTCTTTCATATTGTTGCTTACATACATTAAAAAATCATGGATCTAAAATGTTTTCTCAAGTCAATGATACAACCCGAAAACATTTATTTTCCTGGTTTTGCTAAAAAATGCTTAATATTGGCCAAAAGTGTGGCAATTTTGATATTAAGGAATTTGATTATGATAGTAATAGTGAAGTTAATCATCTAAAGTTTGTACAAATCATTTTTATCATTATAATGATGTATGTTGAAGAATGCACATTATGTTGATCGATTCATTGCTGAATTTGTTCAAAACTACTTTATTGTCTGGCATTAAACCAAAAATTAGGCATGTCTATTGATAGGAGGATTGATGTGCCACCTTAAGAGATCATGTAACTAAGGAAAGGCCATTCTTATGAAATAGTACAAGTATTTTTTATTAGAGGAAAACATATGCATTTGATACCATATCAAACATTAAGAGAATATTGCATGAAATAGTATAAGTATTTCAAGTAACATACTAGATGAAGACAAACATAAGGAAAGTTAGGATTTTTATATTCATCACCTAGGAACTATTATCTTATAGTTGGCACTAATGTTGTCTTTGTAGACAAATTTGTATTTTGATTTTCTTAGTATGCAAATGGAATCATTATCATTGATTAATACAACAGTGAGTTCAAATTTAGGCACTGTCATTTGCAATTATAGGCTAAAGGCCCCATTAAGGACTTAATGATAAATTTGGGGGGAGATTTCATGGATTCTTCAATTATCTGATGAGAACTTATTGTTATTTGATTAATGAAGTTGAATGTTAAACTAGTGTTTTAGGTTTTTTTTCTAATGAAATTGAATGTTTTAAGTTGGGATATGCAACTTTTTCAAATGGTATGATTAAGAATTTACTGAGAGAGTCATTCAAGTGATTCAAAATTTAAGAAGTGAATTAACAATGTTAAAGAAAGAGGTTCAAAGAAGCATAAATAAGGAGTTTAAAGAACAAATGAAGCTTTTAAAGGAGGACAAAAATTTATTTAGAAAAGAGAACAAAGAAATTAACTGAATGTTAATGAACATTATACTAGGATCGTTATGGTTCTAGTAGTTTTTATTTGTAATTATGCTATGGGGATATTGTACTGAATTTTAACAATGCAACAGTTAATATTAATTTCAAGTATATTATAAAAATATTGATTTTAAAATTTGCATTTGAATTATATAATGAAACAAAAACAATACTACTATATATAACCAATAGACAATGAATAATTAACTCATTGCATATGTTGCCAAATATGCACAAAAAAGCAATGCAAAAGAGACATAGAGATATTTACATTTTATGTAACAACTCATATTGATTTTGACAAAAAAGAATTCAATATTTACATTGTATGTAAACAATACAAATATTTTTATGTATATAACACAAATATTTACATTGTATATATACAACTAATCAATGTTTGCTTCATTCGCACTTGAATGAAAAAGTTCAAGTTGTAATGATTGTGTCAATTCCGTTCTCCTTCTGGTTGCTTCAACTTGTAATTGTTGTGAAGTAATAATGGAATGTCCTCTGAATAATAAACTACTTAGTCAAAATGATAATTCAAATGTGTGTGGGTTAACATCTAAATCTCCAAACTTTTTTTATTGGCATCTCCACATGAACTAACCTAGAAAATGGAAGATAAATATTAGAAACACAATTTGTAATTATTTAATCTTAGATAAATTGATTAAAAAAACATTGCTTATAATATTACTTTGTTGATTCAGTACAATATTAGTATGAACCAAATTTGTGTTACTTAACTATAGTTATGATGAAAACTACTTTGCCCATCATTAAAAACAAAGTTAAGTAATATAAAACTAAAAATTGGTATGCCTATGAAGTTGCCTCAATTCTAACCTGATTAGTAACTGTATGTTTATAAAAATTATTCATATGTTGAATTAAGGTGTACACATTTGTGAAAAAGCATCAGCATGTTGAGTTGAGGTGCTTTTGTTACATTTTTTAAAGTTATGACCTTGAAAACCACATTTCAACATTTATGAACTTGACCTTTCTAACTCAATTTGCTTGGATTTTTCATTATGTGTCAAATTTGCATTACTTAAAGGCCAAAAAATTTCACTCTAATTATTTGTAACATATGTTCATACAAACTCATAAACTAACCCTTCCAATAGCATGAATCAATGAATGTCTCAACCCTTTCTCTCGAGTGATGGATTGCACAAATCACATGCTTGCATGGATATCCATATAGTTCCCATGCTTAACAACTTTATGTTTTTTTTCTACAAATCATAATAATGTGCTTCCCATCACCTTTTGAAACTTCATAACCACCATCTCCATTCCATACAATTCTCCACTACATTGCTTCTTTTTTGTTCATCTCCAACTTCATTATATTTGATGTTATATCTAACTTCCACCTAAGTAAAAAATATATCCTCTCAACATGCCTCCTTATAACCATTATTTTAATAGTCTTAGTCTGCCTCCTTATAACCATTTTATCTGGTACATACTGCATAATTAAAATAGTATCTTTAAATTCTTTTGTAATCCTGTACTCTATTTCCAACCCCCACTCATATGCAACCTTTGTAGGTTTATCCCTGACAATTGTGCTAGGAATGAGTAAAGTTTCACCTACCTCCTCTCCACTAGGATATTCACCAATGCTAAAAGGACTACCACAATCTGATGATTCAATTTCAACTAGATGATGGTCATCTGGAATGTCTATATACAAGTTTGATTGAAATTGTGCACCTTTTCCTAAATTCCCATGCATTCGTGCACCTTCTCCATCCAAATTATCATCCATTTGTGCATCTTGTCCCTCCATATTCTCATCCATTTGTGCACCTTATCCCTCCATATCAAAACCTTGTTCATCATAATCAATAGCATGGATAGGTGTGTCTACATAATGAGTTACATATACATCAACAATCCCATATATTTGCATTAGGTTTGCTAGCCTAATACAACTTTCATTTGAGTCTATAACTTTCAATGACTCCTTAGAGTTTAAGCCAAGTTCTCTATAATATGCCTTATCAATTTGATCATACCCTAACTCCAATCCCATCTCATTTGTTTATCTATTACTAACATAGTCAACATCAACATTGTCAAATGTAGCAATATCTCTACCAACATATTTGAATTCAGGCTCAAATATGAAATTTCCACCATAAAAAGGCCTTATACTTCCATATTGAGCCATTAAAACCTATAAATGTAAGAATGCATGTAAATTAAAATAAAAATTCAATTCAATGATTATTACATTCTAAAAACTAAGAAACCATTATTAAGTGATAAATCTAACAAAAAGTAAAAGCCAACATTAATGCATTCTAAGATAAAGTTGACTTGCTTTATACATGTTTTATTATATGATTTATTACATGCTCTATACATGTTTTGGGTGTAGTTGAAAGTGTTAATATTATTGCTAGCAGTAATGGGCAAGTAATTAGATCAAATGTTGTCAGCAATGAGCAAGTAGTTACATTTGGCCTACCTCTCTTTATGAGACACTTCATGCTTGCAAAGCAGACATGTATAATCATGAGCTATAATCCCAAGTTTAGTGTACTATGTTTTTGGATAAAAACAAATGAAAATTTAACTTAATATGATGTAGTCGTATGGTAAAGGTCCTCTACTCCAATTAAAGGAGCAACTATTGATTATCGAGCACTAATTAGCAAGTTGAAAGTCATAAGAATTTTTCTTGAGTTCTTATTGTTTATTAACCCATTAATTCCAAATCTACAAGGAGCCATTTATTTATGATTCCTAATCGTCTAGAGTTCCTTAATTTTGAGAGTAAGATTAAGGATACTATTAGACAAATGGCATAACTGATCACTTTCATATTTTTTTCAAACATCATTCCTCTATTAAAATGTTATCTTTAACAACCTATCTCTATATATGCTATGAAATGAGCAAGTTGAGAAAAAGTGAAAGGAGAGTAGAAAATGAAGCATCAGTTAATCTACTAAGAAATCAATATAAGAAAGAATATTGCAAGAAAACTACATTTCAACAAAAGAAATGATAAAATAGTCTCAAAATCATGTATGAAGTACTTTTTTGGTGTTAAAACACTAATGCCACAAATAACATGTTGGAACCCATTATGGGGTTATATCATATATATACCATCTAAATCTCGAAAAGCCAAAATAATAGCACTAATTAGAGGAAATGATCATGTAAGTGGCTGTAGAAGAATTGGATATACAATTTTAGGAACAAAATAACAAACAATAACTAAACAAGTTGCATATTAAAATTTGATATATCTCTAAACATGTGAGAATGTGCATATCAAAAGAGACCATAAGAAGAAAGCAGCCAAAACACTTTTTTTATTTTTATTCTACAATCAACCAAAGTAGAAACAATTACGGGACCACACTTAAGGTAACCTAACACACGACAAAATTCAATATCTAACACACACCAATAATAAACTAAATGATAGAAACAATAAATGTATGTGCATCCCATAAGAAGGAAACATCCACAAAACACAAGAATATCTAACAGAGAGCAAGGAAAAAATATAACAAACCTCAATAAACTCAATACACTTTGAGGGTTATGACTTCGATCAACGATTGTTGACAACTATGTAGCATAATTACTGCTGCCATTAACCAAGTTTACAGTCGGTGACCAATAACTGCTACATTGGTCAACTGCAAATAATGGTGAATGAGGGGAACGATCGGAGAATTTGGGTATGGAGTACATGAAACATTGTCATATTAGGGACCTTAATATGAAACATTGTTGTATGTTTTGAGATTACTTAACTAAATATTTGTTTACTTAATCTATTTTTTACTTCATCTAATTATTAGATTAAATCCTGTTATGATTAACTAATCTGTTAAGTTAAGAAAATAATTAGTAACGTTAAGTAGTCTAGTTAAGACATCTTTAAGGATTAATTAAAAATAGTGGGTCCCACATTTATAAATAGAATAAGTTTTTAGTATTTTAAAAAAACGTTAGCTATGACGTGACACTGTGGGGCCCACAAAAAATAAAAATTATTAAAAAGTGCCAACATTTAACTGACGTTTGTTAAGTGTTGCACTATAACTAGGTCAAATGTTAACGTTTTCTAAATGTTAGGATCCGACGTATTCTCTCTGGAATATTAGGATTAAACTTATCGATTGGTGTAAAACTTAGGGTCAAAATTGACCCTTTTGCCATAGTGTATAAAGTTGATAAAGAAAAGTTGAAGTTTGCAATCTATGAAATGAATATCAAAATAAGAAAAAAAAAGATATCAAAACTCGTAAAGGTCATTTCACATTTTTATTACTATTTATAAGCTCGCTTTATTAATTTGATGATCCAAAAGGCTCACCATGCATAATCATTTATCATAATTCATTACATGAATCTTTACATTCATTAAGAGACATTGAAGCTTTTGATTTATATAAAAACCTTTTTTTTATCTTTCAAATAATCTTTAAGGAATATTTTAGGAAGTGTTTTAATCATATTTGGATTAAACAAATTAGTTTTGATCATCTGAAGCTATTAAATTCATTTTTTAAAGATGATTAGTCGACCCATATAGGTTAAAGTTGCTAATCTTTATATATCATAAGTTTGTAGCAATATTGGTTATTGTATTGGCCATCCAATAAGCCATATTGGTTGACTAATATATGTATTAGCTGGCCAGTATTCCAATGGCTAGTAAATCTTGGGCTTTTAATGCATAATGGTTAACCAGTGCGTTGAATATAGCTATTGTAATGGCTAATTCTTGGCTCCAATGGCTATTTGAGGTCCTAAAATACTATAAATAGGTTTTTTCTCATTGGTTTTAGTATAAATAAGGTTTTGTGTGTTATATACACACATTTCAGATTCAATAATTTGAGCATCATTGTGTAATATTTATGTGAGTGAGCCATTTTAAAGTTATTAAATGATAAAGTGAGGTATTTTTAGTTAATAATTGGTTGGAGAAATATATTATTGTGTTTGGGGGTGATACAGGTGAGATTAAGGTTCCTTTTCACTTGAGAAGAAAATTGTAAGAAAGATTCCTTTTCTGAAAAAGACTATACAAAAGTTATTATTTGCATTGAAAGAAGAATTATAATGGAATTTCTAAAAAAGTCTAGGGAGTGGATGAAAGAAAGGGTTGTTTATTGAACCACTATAATTTGTTTTACATTCTCTCCTCCTTATCCTTTTTAAATTATTGTTCAATTTTTTCATTAAATTGTATTAAACAATTTCCTAATTTTTATTGATTATTATTAATTGAATATATTGTTAAAAAATTATTAAATTTTATTAACACCTAATTCACTTCCTTCTTAGTTGCCACTAGGGACTAATAAGTGTATTAGAGAGGGTATTAGGCTAGTATTTTTAACAAAATCCTAAAACAAATATCATAATTTCATATTTAAGAGCAACATCACCATCATTCAACAAAAGGGACAAAGCATTAGTAGAAAGCCTTTCTTTGATGAATGATTATCTTTATTGGAAAACTTGGATAAGATTCTTCTTAATGGCCAAAAATATATACGTATGGAAAATAGTGTCAAACGGTCACTTTATTACTACAAAAATTGTAAATAACAAAAAGATATCTAAATTAAAGGAAGAATGGGAAGAGATTAGTACCGTTGAATAGTAAAGTCATACACATCTTATTTTTTTCTTTAGGAAAAAATTAATATAATAGGGTATATATGTGTGAAATGGCTTATGAAGTTTGACATACATTAGAAATTACTTAAGAGGGCTAAGTAAACATGTTAACACATCACTATAAATTGTTACAAATGAAGCATGATGAAAGCATTTCTAGCATGCATACTAGACTTATTGATATTACTAATGCTCTCAAAGGTTTTGGAAAGCCCTATACTAATGTTGAAATCATAAGAAAGTTACATAGGTCACTTCCAAACATATGGGAAGCTAAAGTGATAGTTATACAATAAGACAAGGATTTAACAATGCTACCATTGGTGGAACTTATTGAATCTCTCCTCATGTACCAAATGAGACTCTAAGAGAAACAAGAAGAGACAATGCTTCTAAGGAAAAGGAATTTAGCATTTAAAGCCTCAAAAGAAAAATCAAGTGAAGAGAAAGAGACATCAACTAGTGAAAGTGAAGAAAAAGATATTGGCTTACTCATTAAAAAGTTTAAGAAGTTCCTGAAGAAGAAATTCTCTGAAAGAAAGGACTTTAAGGAAGGTAAAAGTGATTTAAAACATAAATCCTCTAACATTATTTTCTTTGAATGTAGAAAACCTGGCCATATAAAGTCATAATGCCCCCTTGATATAAAGATAATGAGAAGTACGAGAGAACCTATACGAAGGAGAAGAAGGATAAGAAGAAAGCACGTAAAGCATTAACTTAGGATAAGTGAATTCAAAAGCAAGCATTTGGAAGAAGAGATAGCTCATATATGATTCACATCTATGGACAATGCTAAGGTAACATCCAACCCTAGTTCTTATGATGTTGATTTGACATATAATAAATTAGTAGAAAGTTTAAAAATCATGAGTAAGAAAAGGAAGAAATTATCCTCCAAAATCAATGAAGTTAAAAAAGAGTACATGAATGAGAATGAAAAGATGAAAAGTGAATTGCATAGCAATAAAGCATTCGAAAATGTGATTATTGATGAAAGTTATGACTTAGAAGCATTAAGTTATGAGAATGAAAAATTGAAAAAGGAAATTGTTGCTCTAAAGGATTTCTTATCTAAATTTACAAAGGGAAGTGAAAAAATTGAAAACATGTTATGAGATTAAAAGAATTTTAATGATAGGCATGGAATTAGATATAATATGAAAGTGTCCCAACATTAAAACTACCTTTATTAAGGGAAAACATTTACATAGTGGAGGACCATTGCCTAGAATGACAAATGAGTATGAAGCATCCACATCCAAACATTCACATGCACATAACACATTTACTAAGACCCAAACTAAGAGAAAAAAGGATGTTTTCGTATATGTCTCATAACCTAGGCATAGAGCTCAATACTCTCAAGGGAAGAATAGGCAGAACTTTTATGATAACATATAAGCACAATAGAAGCATGTATAACATCATCATTCATAGTAGGCATCATATATATGATCATGGAAGGAATTTTTAACACCATCCTAGGAGACCATTCAACACACTTAATATCCAAGTAAATCTTCCTCATTATGCATACGCACATAGAATTCCAAGCAATGCATTTATGCATCATCATTACTCATATAACATGATATGTCATTTTTGTGTTAAGTTTGAACATATTGATATATTTTGCTTTATCAAACAAAGAATGTTAAGTAAACCTTTGAAAGTGTAAAATGAAAAAAGGAAAGAACCAAGCTTATTTAACTTCCGAAAACATATTGATTACCTTGATTTATAAGGTTATTAGAAAAAATAAAAGCAAATGGTATGTAATAGAGATTGTAGTATTATTAAGGAGTTTATGCATTTTTTTCTTAATTAACCTATCTTTTTTGCCTCCAAGAAAGTATTGAAGATGTTATTATGGGATATAGATAACTTAACCCCTAAAATTAATTATCAAGAATTTTCAAATTATTGAATCAAGTGAGAAACATAAGAAGGATGAGATGCCACGAATGGACTAAGAATTCAAGAAAATTCTTCACTCAAATATCTCATAAATAATGTTCAGCCTAAGGTAATTATTAGTTTATAATTTAGAAATAAGTTGGTTTTGTGTCTATATGTCAATTACTGCATAAACCTTTAATGATGATTATTTGCGTTTAAATTATGAATAAGGTGTTTTTAAAGTGTGAACCTTAAATCTAGAGACTATATTCAAAATAAGGTCACTAAGTTAGAATTTACATCAATTAGGTTATTATTTCCTTAAAATTTTGTATAAGAATACATTTTCCTTAATTAGAGGAAATTTAGTTTTTATTTAATAGGAATTCTTTTTTAAAAGGCCCTTTATATGATTATATTCTTTTATGTTTGATATTAATTGGTTGATATACGTTTTAATATTATTGTGTTGAACTTTTAATGCTTTAATTTGAGTTTCAAAGATGGTTCCTTAAGCTATTTGGTTAAATGGTCGACTAATATCTTAGTATAGTTGACTAGTATCTTTAAAATTAACTTCTTTTTGCTTTTTAGTGAGTTTGTAAGTTTTATGGTTGCTTATCTGGTCACCTAAATAGTCTTATTGGTCAACCAATATACTTAAGTGGTCATCCAATGTCCTAATATTGGACTATTTTATTTTTCAGTGAGTTTGCTCTTTGTTTGGTTGAAGCTCTAGTCACCTAATTACTCGCACTAGTTGACCAATGTTTTGAAGTGATCAACCAATATTCTTTTTTTAAAGAAATTTTACAATTCTAGTATGTTTGTGAAAAGTTTTATTGTATGAATGGTCAATCACAAAGCTATAATGGACAAGCAATTTATCTTTCAAGAAAGATAATTAAGTTAACTTGTGACATATTTGGTTGATATATAAAGGTCAACTATAACCTTTTACCGGTCAACCAGTTTCCCTGCGTGGTCAAAAATATACATGATTTAATGCTCCTCTCCTCTACCTTACTTTTGTTTTCCTTTTTTCTTGTTTAAGGCTCCTCAAAACCTATAAAACTCAGTTATATCTTTGAAAAACACCATACGCTATTGCAAGTAACAACCTCCTTCAATTTTGTCCTCTTTTTATTGAAGATCTTTTTATTTCATATTCTTTTTAGATAAACCCCTAAACTTAGGATTACTCGATAATGATTAGGTATTTTTCATAAATTACATGATTCATTTAATTTTTTTGTAGTGTGATTGCATCATATTTGACATTTTAGAATTTCAAATTTGACTACTTTATATCATTATTATTATTGAAATTATTACATTATTTTACGAAATTGATTGTTGGATATAGCAATTATGTTTTATTTGTTATAATTCCAATTGCTAATTTTGTGAAAACTTGCCTTTGGTGTTTTAATTGAAATTTTCAACTTAGGCTCATACCAAATTTAAGGATTTTTCAAATTTGACACAATCAGGGTTATCTATATGAAAATTGACCTTTTTCTTTCTCTTTTAATATTTAATAGCACTCTCTAGTGAGAAAGTTTGACAATTTTGATTAAATTCATCTTTTTAACTAAGTTAGCTTGATGCATGACCCTTTATGTTGTGCATTTTTGGATTTCTTTTTTATGATTCCAAAAAGGGGAGAACATTTGGTGCTGTTAGATTTAAAGTAAGTGATAAAACATAAGAGCAATGATTATTTTGTCATTTTTGTATTTTTCAGTTCTATATGATATGTTTGAGAAAATTTATGTTATTTTCATGTATGGATATTTGTTTGATTTTAAATATTTGTTGTTCTTAATATTGAATTATGCTCTTCAAATTGAATAATGTTTTATGCATAAATTAAGGGGAAGTTAATCACTATCTTGAATTTTGTTTTATATGCTTATTTTTATTATTGTTCTCTAATATCGCAAATGTTTTGACATCATCAAAAAGGGAGAGATTGTTAAACCAAAGGAGATTTCAATTGATGTTTCGATGATTAAAAAACATAATTAATACTAATATGTTTATTGTTTTGATGACAAACAATATAAGAACAAAATGAAGTCATAAACTTAAGAAGATAGTGTATAAAGTTGATAAAGAAAGGTTGAAGTTTGCAACCAATAAAATGAAGATCAAAATAAATAAATAAAAACAGAAGATTAAAACTCATCAAGGTCATTTCATATTTTTTATTATTATTTGTAAGCTTACTTTGTTAATTTGATGATCCAAAAGGCTCATCGTGTATAATCATTCTTCTTACTTTAATATATGAGTTTTTACATTCATCAAGAGGCATTAAAGCTTGTGATTTTAATATAAAAGCATTTTAATCTTTCAAATAATCTTTATTTTTGGAAGTTTTTAATCATAGTTGGATTTAAAAAAATTATCATTTGAAGTTGTTAGAATCATATTTTTAGGGTGATTAGTCAATCTATATAGGTTAGTAGTCAATTAATATAGGATAAAGTTGTTAAACTTTATGAGCCATGAGTTTGAAGTAACATTGGTTGATGTATTGGTTAACTAATATGCCATATTGGTTAATCAATATGTGTAATGGTGGACCAGTGTTTCAATAACTAGTGAATTTAGAGCTTTTCATACATATTGGTCAACCAATGCATCAAATATAACCATTTTGACAACTAGTTCTTGGCTTCAATAGCTATTTTGGGTCCCAAAACCCTATAAATAGTTTTTCTTATAGGTTTTAGTAGAAAGAAGGTTTTGAGTGTTATACATACATATTTTAAAGAGTTTTTCAATCATTTGAGCATCATCGTGTCATATTTGAGTGAATGAGCCATTTTGGAGCTATTAAGTAATAAAGTGAGGTATTTTGAGTTGTAATAATTGGTTAGGATGGTTAGGATGGTTAGGAAATATATTATTGTAATTGGTGATAATACAATTTAGATTAAAGTTCCCCTTCACCTAGGAAGAAGACTGGAAAAAGGATTCCTCTTTATTGGAAAAGATTGTACAAAGGTTACTTTTTACCTTAAAAGAAGAATTATATTGGAATTCCAAGAAGAGTCTTAAGAGTGGACTTAGACAAGGATTGTTTACCGAACCATTATAAATCAATTTGTATTCTCTCATCCCTATACTTTTTAAATTATTGTTCAATTATTTGATTAAATTGTATTAAGCAATTTTCTCATTCTTATTTATATTGATTATTGTTAATTGAAAATATTTTTTAAAAAATTGTTGAATTTTATAAACACTCAATTCAATCCCCCCTCCTCCCTCTTCGGTGTCATCATACTTATTTATATTGATTATTTTTAATTGAATATATTGTTTAAAATATTGTTGAATTTTATAAACACTCAATTCAACCCCACCACCTTGGGTGTCATTAGAGACTAACATTTTTATATATTTTATGACTATACATTGTTTTCTTCTTATTATAGCTTACTTTATATGATGGAGTTAAAGATGGAAAATAGAAATGATTCAATTATTCTTAAAGAAGTCTCAAATTTACAAACAAAAAAAAAGAAAAGTTAACAAGAACGTTAAGTTTATAAAGCACTAATTACAACAATCAATATATATACAACAAAATTCCTTACCTTACTTTATTTCAAATATAATAGACTTGGTAATTTTTAAGGGAAAATGCCAAAATTTGTAAATAACATAATTCATTACTTACACTATTTTAGGTTTTCTGAGTTTGATTTGACATAGTCGAATTGGATTTTGGGCTTAAGCTAAATATTTCAATTTTGATTAAATTTTAGATTAGATATAGACAGTAAAAAGCCTAAATTTGACTCAAATTATTGTTATCCCTAATGAAAATAAGGTTTACAATTGTTAGGAAGAATAAAATTGCAATTTTGTTGAAAACCTCTTTATAATTAGCCACACACAAGTTAAGAAATATTTATAGTTCACACCATTTCCCTATCTCAATATTGCAGCTACCAATTTTAGGACTTAGCGGTATATGGTCACATTTATTTTGTAAATAGATTTACTAACTTTATATATATGTATATGTATATGTATGTATTGTTTGTTTACAGATGAAGTTGAGATAGTCAAATGATAAACAAAAATCTTTTTTAAAGGAAAAGCGTATTAAATAATAAGTTAGAATACAAAACACTTCCAACATAGGAAGACATTCAAGATGATCTATCAAGAGATTGCTATCAAAATCAGCTAAAGCAAATACAATGGAATAGAATCTTTGAATTCTAGACAAGTTAAAATAAAGAAACAACTTCTTTAGAAGCTAAACCCTAAAATATTGTAAAAAGGAATAGATACTCTGTAGTGATAGTACCCTAATTCAAAGCAAGTAATATGGAGCACTAAGTATACATACTATAGGCCATCAGTTGTTCCCTGTTTTAATTTTTGATATGAAGACTTTTGTTGGAATAATCTTTGGTGTCTTTCCCTTTATAAGCAATAAACCAAATTACCATGAATAATTTTAAGAATAGTTCGATCCTCTTTAGCCAAGTTTTATAACTAAAGAAGGAAAGAAATAGCCCTAAATCAAACCTCAAAAGCTAATGCAATGTCTTAAAGCTTCAAGATTTCACTCCACATAAAGTTAGAGGAGGAACAGTGGAAGAAGATATGAGTTAGAGTCTCAAGAGCTTCATTATGCAAAATAAAGTAGGTGGGAGATTGTGTATCTCTTTGATTTTATCAAGTGTGCTAAGTCTTTGCCTGAAAGCTAACTATAGCTATAGCATAAAGGAACCTCGAGGCAAAACTTAATTAAACCAAACTATCTTATACACTTCAGGAGTAGGTCCTTTCAAAGGAAGTCTACAAAATTTATTGTAAAACACCATAAAGAGTGCCCTAACCATAAAAAGGAGTTCTTTGAATGGAAGTTAAAGGAAGTAGGAAGAGTGATAGCCATATCTATGTCTTATCCTTGTAAGTGAGGTTGTAAAGATTAGATAATAACACATCTTTGACATAAGCATAATCAGGCATAAGCACTCTTAAAGAATACTGCTGAAGGGGCTCTTAATGCTCTTATTAACATGCTAAAAATTGATGTTAGAGTCATTCTTGATCTTGCTCTTAATCTCCATCATCACTAACTCCCTCATCTTGAGGATATGCATTATGGTTCAAGAAATGTTGATAGTAGGACTAATACTCTAGAAATTTTTGGTCTTTATGTAGATGGATTGAATCCTCCTAATTCGCAGAGTTTACTTATCAAATAGAGTTATGCAAAAATGCTTGATTAGCAACATTTTATTAGTGCTTCTAATAGGAATAATGCCCAATCCTCCTTCATCTTTTAGTGAGCATATGTTCGCCCATTTAATCTTAGTCGATGGTATCCTTGTAATGTCTCCAAACCATAAGAAATGATAAATAAAAGCTCAATGACATTCCTACTCTCCTTCTTAATGAATAATGATATTCACACCCGGATAAACAGAATATACAAAGAGTTTGTTGACTATGATATTTCATATAATAATATTATCTGAATAATCATAATTGTGAGACTTTAATTCTATTCTTTTCTCTTTTTCTCCTTTTGAATATATATAATGGTTAAAAAAAAGTAGACATCTCCTTTTGTTTTATTCATTTTCAAAATTACCGCTTGAATTACTTTAAAAAATTATGTTACAAACACCAACAAGGAATAGTTTATTGAATCAAATTATTTTAATAGTCATATAATGAACTAATGTGTAGCCCGTACAAGACACAATAGATACTCTACAATACAATCATATTAATAGAAGATTAATATCTGTTTTTGGCATGATAATTAAATTAACTAGTTGATGAGTAATTTTCACCTTTGTTACGTTTCACCAACTTTCTCAGTCCTCACAATCTACACCCCATAGTAGTCTTTAGAAGAAGGCAAATCATAAAGGAATGACAAGAAAGCGGACAGCTTGCCGACAATAATCAAGCCACTAGGACCCAATGAATCAATCATATGTGTCTTCCCTATCGCAAACTAAATTTACAGCTTGCCGACAATACTCAAGCCACTAGGACCCAATGAGTCAATCATATGTTTCTTCCCTATTGCAAACTAAATTATCATTGGTCTGCGCAGATTAATTGCTCTCCTCTAGTAGAAACATAGACTACATAGGGATTGTTCAAACTAATCAAAAAGCAGCATAATCTTCTGAGTTATTCAGGGGGCGACTTGAAATGCGAAATCTGATATCCGTTGTTGGCCTAGTGATTAAGAACCACAAGTACTAATTTAATGAAGAATACTAGAACTAGGTCCAACATAGTAGAAATCACATTGAATTTAGAGATTAAGTTCATATTTAACCCTTTCATTAGCTTGCTAGGCCAGGTTTAATCATACAAGTATTTCTTTTTTGTTTAACTTTAGAGATAGAGAAATGCAACCACTGCCAAAATTAGCTATACCCACATTCACCAAATTACCGGTGGGCTTGGAAACTTGATGATTCTAGGAAAATTAGTTCAACGTTTGTGATTAGCCATTACATGGGATGGATGGCAGGGAGAGCTGAATTATACCAACAAACCTTTTTATTAAACAATGTGAATCTTTGGAACACCTACTCGGTCATCACGTTGCAAGGTTGGCGGTGTTGCTTTGAAATTTCTCAGCAGCAAAGCATTTGACCCATGCATGTTGTGTTTACTTACATTTTGTTAGTTTCCTCATTTCTAGAAGGATATTTGTTTTCAGTTTTCACGAAGACCAAAGCGCTTCTAGATAGAGCATTTATTACTGTACTCAATTCACTAGAGGCTTTGGTGTCCCCTTGACCTAACCTCTACTTAAGCACATTTCTACCTTTCATTCTTCCCTTAATCCTATGCCTTTAATTTTATGTGTAACATGAAGATTACAAGCCATCGTCAGTAAACATCAAGTCATTTCAGTTCTTCACTCGTAATTTTCATTTTTTAAAACACCACGACACGTATTGGCATACTGCCCACGTCTTTACCTGTCATGGGAAGCGGGTGGCTGGCGTGGAGAGAGAGAATCTTGTGTCACGTTTCAGAGAGACTTAACCAATAGAAGGCAATTCCACCTTATAAAATGCATCCCAATGTTCAACCCCGATGCCCTCTCATAATTGCCAACACTACCAAATTTCTTGTGCTGCAGTGTAATGATTCGGACTTGTTTTAACTTCTTCAACTTCAAATGCCATTTGTTTTCCTCGACTCCATATCCCGATTACCTATCCACTCTAACTCACCTTTGCTCAACCCCAACAACTCCATCATCAACAACCCTTCTCTTAATTTCTCATGATTTCTATCGCTGCTGCATTTGCATTTTCATACATATACATAGGGAGTGAAAGTTGTTATCTTTCTCTCACTCATGAATTTGAGAGTTAACGGGACCATCTGGGTTAGTCCCATGAAGCCGTACTCTAAAGTTTGTCCTCTAGATTTGGGGTCTAGCCGACGTGGATTTGGCTTCAACTTAATGTACAATTGCGATTTTGAGAAGTCTCATAAATGGCAATGCTGTTGTGCGGCTGTCTTCGCTCAAAGAGATATGACTCCTGTGGACGAAGAGAAGTCCTTCACTCCTGGGGTGGACCCTTCTCGGACAACAGATCATTTTCAAGAAACGAAGTCCACGATATTCCACAGGGATTTGAGCCTTCTTCCTAGTGAGTTTGTCAAAACCGCAATTATATAAAATATGTTCTTCTTGACAAACAGCCCAATTGTTAGTATGACTGGAAATTCAATATTATTGTTGTGTACAGAATAAGCCTGCCTTAGTTTAAATGGACTGAATGTATGTTGATGTGGTTCAACACTGAATTAGCCTCATATATTAACTGCTATTTGAATTCCACGAGTTGCAGTTGATTGGAAAATGTGGATTAAGTTTTCGTCCCGATGTCTAATGACTGGACTTTCTTGAAATGTCGTCTGAACGATGAGAATTATTCACACAAATACTTCGTTTCTCAAAGAAGGTAGAAGGCTAGGGAATGCTTTTGATTGAGAAACGCCAACAAATACATAAATGATAAGGTTTTGCTGCAATCACAGCTGTGTCATCAAGAAGTTATATATTCAATTATCGTTTTTTGCATTAAAAGTAGAAAAGTCTATGGTCATATATTATGATCTTCCAGCACATTGGTTTATTTGATGTTGTAATGAAGACAGGTACTTGTCAACACTTTATGGAAAGAATTTCAAGGCCTGCAACCTAAATCATAGTTCCTGGCAGATGCTCTGTGTCTTATATTGAATCTTCCGGGAGTAGTTGTGTCTTTTGCCAACTTTTGAACTATTATTTGTAGTGTAGTAGTAGTGTATACTTGTAATCTCTATATAATTATATCCAAGATATTAAGTGGTTTAACTATTGGGGTTGTGTATGGTTGACCTGAAATTATTTGGGATCCTCCTGGCTCATGTGTATTCTCTTAATTCTTCTTTGCTTCAATTTGTGAATCAACTAATTTTGTATAAATTGCAGAACCATTGTCTGCAACAGATCTTTCTTCTCTTGATAACGGTATAAAAGTACGGGTTGCTTATCAGGTAATCATTTAAACATTCAGCATCTCCAAATGTCTTATGTCTTTTATGCTATTGCCATAGTCTATGTCTTCATTTTTTAGGGGTTACCAGGTGCATATAGTGAGGCCGCAGCTTTAAAAGCATACCCCAAATGTGAAACTGTTCCATGTGATCAGTTTGAAGATGCATTTAAGGTCTATTTGTCCCTGTTTGTTCATTATTTTTATTGAGCTATTCCACAAGCAAGTGTGATCTCCATCTGAATGTTTCCTGAGCAGGCAGTTGAACTCTGGTTGGTCGATAAAGCAGTCCTCCCAATTGAGAATTCATTGGGTGGCAGCATCCACCGTAATTATGACTTGCTCCTCCGTCATAGGCTGCACATAGTGGGGGAGGTGCAAATGGCAGTGAACCATTGCCTTTTGGGGTTGCCCGGCGTAAAGAAGAATGAGTTAAAGCGTGTTTCCAGCCACCCACAGGTTGGCCATTCTTATCTTCCTCAAATCATTTACGGTTCTGTTTCTTTTGATACACGAGTTTTCCTTCTCACAGATATAAATGTTCTTCAAATATACCAAAAGAAATTCTATTAATGAAAAAACTTTAAGAACAGTTCTTAATAAGGCAAAGCAACAGCTGTTTGGTGAAAAGCTAATTCTGTTAAGCCGTCAACTAAGTGTATATCTATATGTGCCTAATATCCAACCTGTGTGTCTTATATGGTGCCAATATGAAATAAGAGAAAGAGGCTTTAAACTGAATCCTAACATAGGATCCAAAATTTTGTTTCCATTCTTCAGGATTAGTAGTTTAGTTGGTCAGAAAGCCACTTGTACATCTCTCTTCCTCTTGATATATGTTGGCTGCAAACTTCAACTGAAAATAAATTAGTTTGTTTAGTAGTAGTGGAGGTGATTACTTTCAGCTCTAAAATTGTTACATTCTTAACACAATCCTGACTTGCAGGCACTTGCCCAATGTGAGATGATGTTGAGCAAGTTAGGTGTAGTAAGAGTTAGTGCTGAAGATACTGCTGGTGCTGCTCAGGTGATCATTAGATTCCTCTCGACCCTTTTTGGTTAACCTTTGTTGATATAGGTTCTTATTTATATACTCAAGGGTATTGTACTCTACCACAGATGGTAGCTTTAAGTGGTATGAGAGATACTGGAGCTATTGCTAGTGCTCGGGCGGCAGAAATCTATGGGCTTGACATTCTTGCTGATAAAATACAAGTAACGCTGCTCCCTTATCTTGTCTGTAAATGTATATCATTTCATTCTGTTCAAGGAAAAATTATGTTCCCTCTGGAACATATTGATGGAAGTTGGTAACAAAAGTTAAAAGATTGCAAATTCTTTTAAGAGGATGTGCTTAACCAATGCCTATCAGTAATAAATTTGATAAGGAAGCAACATGTGAGGAGCTGACGGATACTTTCTCTTACAAATAGTTAAAGGGAAGGGATTTGTCCTTAAAGGGCTTATGGAAACTATCTGTAATGAATACAACGCAAGTAAATGTTTTGATGAACTTTATGAAAGTGAAGGAATTTACCATGTAAATGCAGCTGAGTGGTCCTACAATTTGGAATTATTGATGATTGGCATAGAAGTTAAACAAGTTTGTGTGCCAAAACATATCGAAGTACCTCCAATATTTTTGCAAGATAATCTGTAAGTATGAGTAAATAACTAGCTTAAAGTGTCACATTTGAATGAATACAAGAACCCGTAGTACTGAAGTATGTTTAGGCTTAGGCTCTTATCTTTATTTTTCTTTTCTATTAATCTATCTTCAACGTGGAATTTTTCAATTACGTAACTTTTGGTGGATAACTGTCAATGCCTTTTGAACTAAAACTTTTCAAGTGGAAAGTTCTCAACATCAATCTTCTAATTTGGAAAGGATGGTTTATTATTCATGTTAATACTTGTTTGTACCTGTATTAAATTACTTGTTTCAAGTCTGGTGTGCCCTGTATGTAGCAGGCTTCAATTTGATGTAATAACTGGACCATCACGCACATGATTAAGATGAGGACAATATCACCTGCTTTCTGATACTGACTGAAAAACCTTTAGTTCATACTTCAATGTTAATAGTAAAAGTTTTGGTTGAATTTTGTTTACATAATCAGGATGAGAAGGACAATATTACCCACTTTCTGATACTTGCAAGAGAACCTATAATTCCAGGAACCGACAGACCCTACAAAGTAAGATTACCCTTTTTATTTTCCAATCAATATAAGAACAACCATCATTTTTACCAAGTTATTGCAACTCTTCTCTACCTAGACAAGCATTGTTTTCTCACTAGAAGAAGGTCCAGGCGTACTGTTCAAAGCGCTGGCAGTGTTTGCGTTGAGGGAAATTAATTTGTCAAAGGTAGCTTTAAATGAAGTGGTCGATTTTATTGTTCAAGTAATATATCAAATGTTCTAACTGTCTCTTGTTTCACTGAACACTTTCCAGATAGACAGCCGTCCACTGAAAAACCGTCCGTTGAGAGTTGTTGATGATTCTAACAAAGGGAGTGCCAAGTAAGCAAAGATACATTTCTTGTGCTGTCATTAGTCTGCTCTGATCTTCTTGCTTTATTGGTGGTATATTTTTTATGATAGGTACTTCGACTATATTTTTTATGTTGACCTCGAAGCCTCTATGGCGGAGCCTCGTGTGCAATATGCTTTGGGACATTTGCAGGTCAGTATATGTCTGGCATATTCTGGATGGAGAACACTTTGATGCCTAAGGTCTTATAATCCCCATTTTTGTTTTGATTATGTACATTCCATCTCTATGATAAAACTGCTTCCTTATTTCTTTCTATGTTTTGGCTACTTCATCTTTTGGTTCCTTCTGTGAAGGGATAAATGCAACTTTCTATTTTCTTTGGTGTGCCGGCCCTGTTCTATTTTCCATTAACAGGCAAATATCTGTTCAATGCCCTCTTCAGGGCTGCCTGAGACCCACTTGATACTAGAATATGCTTCAACCATGTTCAGTCCATTCCCCTATAAACCTGCTTTCTTCTGTGTCTCATTCCAAGTTGTATAGTCTTCTCATGTTTCCTTTAGTTTGATAAAAGTTTTTTGCAGGAATTTGCTAGGTTTCTCCGTGTCCTGGGCTGTTATCCTATGGAATCTGCTCTTTAGAAAGCCGTCGTAATGTCTGACCGTTTATCAGACTAGAACGATGAGATAATCAATCAAGGCGTTCATGTTGTACATAATTATTGTCCAACGGTATCTTGAATTTGTTAATACCAAAGCTTAGGAAATGTAATGTGATGAGGTCTTAAATAAAAACAAAGAAGGCTTTGCTTTTGAATGGATCTCTCTTGGAGTATATGGGTCATTTAGACAGTTACATTGAAACTTGTCTGGATCTTATACAAACAGATCCTCGTCTTTTGCAATGTAACTAACGCGGTGCTTCAATTCTTATGCACAAAACTCTGTAAATCAACAATGTTACGTCTTATGATTATTTTATTAATCAAAAATTGATTTAGTTGACTAGTCATTATATAACAAAATTGTTAATTTCTTAAATAGAATGAAATAAAAATTAAATACATGTGGCTTAACCTAATAATTAGATTTGAGTTGACATTAATTTTGTATATGAATACTAAGAATAAAGAGTGGAATGTGGGACGTTGGAAACAATTGTAGACGGGACTCAGATCAAGTACTATGGAATAGTTTTTGCATCAAGGAGCATTACCACGTTATGCTAAATGTATTTAGAATATTTATGCTTTGTTTTGCTCCTCTATCTTGGAACTTTTTATGTAATTTTTTTTAAGTTAGTGTAATAAATAAGAGCGTTGGCTCTTTTTGTTTTCATTTAATTTTCTTATTTAGAAGATTTTTTCAAAAATTAAACTTTCATTTCAATTTTATTTTTAGTTTTTGTATTATATTTAAAAATTAGTCTTTATTTAAAATTCTATTAAAATTATAAATTGTAATTGTAATAACAATGACCGCAATGCATTCGTGGGAATTTCAATCATAATCATTCAAATCCTTTTTAGATTTAGAAATTACTTACTAAAATGGGATTCACAAACAATTTGGGCCTTAGGGTAAAGATGATAAAAGAACTTGAGTTTGATTCAACTTAAAAATTAATTAATAAACTTTAACCTTAAAAAAGTAATCTTTAAATTCATATTTCACTTGATTCATGGCTAATCATATCGCTCGGACCAAAAGTTTTAAAAAATACTTATTTAAATCATCGGATGAGATAATGTAGAAGGCACAACAACTCACATTGCTTGGTTTTTTTGACATATGTGTCACTATAGCTATTACACGATGATTAATTATTTGTAGATAACTTTTAAGATTATTAGTGATGTACTAAAAGAACCACTAAGTTGAATACCTCCAGCACTATATGAAGCGATTTCAATTTGATGGAGTAGACTTGGTAATTGAGTCAAGATCCTAAAGTAAGATGGTCATATATTTGTTTACCTAAACGGAATAGTGATTTAGGTATCACTTAGCTTCCACTAAATGTTGAGGAAAACTCTTTGGTAAAAAGACTATAGATTCTAACCACTAACAAAGAAGACTTGTGGATGAAGTGGATCCACCCTTCCAATTCTATAAAAGGGCTCATAAGGAATTATAGACAGGATGCTTGAATACTTTCTTGACTCTAACAAGCAGGACTTCATCATTTATACTGAAGATAAATAGTTAAAATTTACCTCCAAGTATTGTAAAAGAATCTTCCTTAGCCCTTAGGAAAAGAAAACATGGTCATGACTAGTGTAGGAAAGGATAATGTGCCTTTTCTGTTGGGAAAGGAGGTGTCGGTCACGCAGCGACAACAAACCAGAACCAATAAATCTTTCCCTGTGTGAACAACCACAACTAATCTAAAAGAAAAACAACAACCAACAAACTCACCAGTACACGAAATTAAGCAGCAAGAAATAAATAACACAGACAATTTTAACGTGGAAAACCTCCCTCAATGTGAGAAAGGAAAAACTACGGGACCTAATCCAGTAAAGAAAAACTCCACTATTATCAATCAAATTACAGATTTTTTCACCTCTAGATACAACTAGAGTCACAACTCAACTCAAAATACTACAATAATCATCAACAAGATGAAAAATCA
>JANVCQ010000002.1:17586011-17599186 GCA_025531925.1 Erythroxylum plowmanianum | reverse complement strand
AACAATCACAAAACATTCATTATTGTATTTCCATTCCTACCAATTTCTAACAATTTCCAATTCCAACAATCACAAAATATTCGTTATTGTATTTCCATTCCTAACAATTTCTAATAATTTTTAATTCCAACAATCACAAAACATTTATTATTGTATTTCCATTCCTACCAATTTCTAACAATTTCCAATTCCAACAATCACAATCATGATTCATGATTCCATTACCAATTCCAATAATTTCCAACTATCACAAAACAATCATGGTTTCATTATCAATTCCAACAATTTCCAATCTCAACAATCACAAACATTCATAATTCCATTATCAATTCCAATTCCAACAATTACAAAACAATCATAATTCCATTTCCATTCCAACAATAACTAACAATTTTTAATCCCAATAATTACAAAACAATCATAATTCCATTATCAATTTCGACAATTTCCAACAATCACAAAACAATCATGATTCCATTACCAATTCCAACTTCCAACAATCACAAAACAATCATGATTCTATTACCAATTCTAACAATTCCCAATTACAACAATAACAAAACATTCATAATTCTATTTCTAATTCGAACAATGACAAAACATTCATAAATCATAATTCCATTTCCATTTCTAACATTTCCAAACACTCTTCATTTTCAATTCCAATAATTATCAACAATTTCCAATTCCAACACAATATTTGGGCGTTTATAATTTTTCTTTTACAATATATCAAATATTAAAAGAAAACCTAAATGCATAGTTTATCATTATAATTAATGATTAAAAATTGAAAAAAAGGTGTTTAAATAGTTTCCTTAAGTATGTTGTAAACTAAGTATGTAACTGTAAATAGAATTGGATGTAAATGATTATTTTACTAAAATAAAAAATCAACAAAAAATTATTACTTTAATTTTGTGATTTGATTTTATATTTTTTTATATAATAAAAAGTTCAAACATATATTTCTAAACTTTTATTAAAATTGTTAATTTTAGTTAATATGCATTATATTTTATTAATTATAACAATTGATTTTATATGTTTTAGTTTTGCATATACTAATTGCATTTAACTTCTAAAGTTCTAAGTTCTAACAAGATAATTATTTATAATTATAACATAAAATTTTCAATCAATAACAATGGTCCAAAATCCAAATCCAATACCAAACACAACTTACAAAACAACATACTTTCATTTCTAATTTTCAGTTTTCCACAATCAACAACAACTATACTATATCTATATTACTATACCAGACTACCAGAGCCAGTATACCCATTTCCAAATTCCAAATCACAAATACAGAATTGTAATTTCAACTTCAATTCTTCAACATTGCTGAATAGTGAATACACCTTCGTCAAAACAGAATTAACTTCAACTCTTCATCAATCACAACACAAATGACAAAACCCTTTGAGCAGTTGCTTCAACTTCAACTAGGCTTCAATTTCAACTTCCTTCCATTCAAGTCAGCACAGTAGCATACGACATACCCAATTTCAACTTCAATTTTCAACTCAACACCAGTAAAAATACAACCAATTCAGAAACTAGACTTCAATTTCAACTCAACACCAGCAAAAATAAACCAATTCAGAAATTCAGCAGAAATACAACTATCGACAGTCAATAATAACAATCACAAATTCATCATCCAACTTTCAGAAATCCATCATCCAAAACAGTAAAAAATTAAATCAAGTAGGAAAAAGTGAAAAAACACGATAAATGACAGAAATGAGAAAACACACACCTAGAAAAAACTCTTCGGTGGTGCGATTGGTGGATCGGTGGGGCGGTGATACGACAGAGGGAGGTACCTGGTGCGATGTGCAATGGACCTCAGCTGCGATGGTGGCGACTGTAGCGGACAGCGGCGTCTTCGGGCAGCTTGGATGAAGGTTGAAGACGAGCTGATGAAGACGGCAAGGTGAGCGCGAGACCATGACAAAGGAGGAGAGGAGGAGCCCAGGCGGCGTCGACGGTGAGAGTGAGAAGCAGGCGGCGCGAGTGCAACAGAGAGAAGACATAAGAGAGATGAGAGTAGGCGGCAGGCAGTCGGGGGGGGGGGGGGATAGTTTTAGGGTTAGAAAATTTTTTATTTGCAAAATGATCCCTAAAGTTTTCATTTTTAACGAAATCATCCAAAATTATCCGGTATTCTCGGTACCGATCTGTACCGATCAGAATTTTTCTCCGGTACCACCCACACCCGTACCGGTACCATTTTCTGGCTGGTACGTACCATCCGGTACGGTACGAAATTCGTAATGCTGAATAATAGACTTCATTAGTAATGCTTTATGTTGATCCTTAAATAATATAAAGTTAGCTGACTATCCTATTTTTCTTAATGATACATGTATATGCATAAGTACAAATATTTCTTAGAATCGAAAAGTACTAAATAAAGCATTTTTTATCTAATTAAAACAAGTCAATTATGAATTCTGTTTCATATTTGGTTCTAGTACAGTACAATACTGGTATCAGTTAATATCAGGTACCGTTTCGGGTAATTTTTGTTAAAATTATAAAATTGTTCTTAAATTTTATAAAATTACCAATTAATCCCTCAACATATCTACATAATTTTTAACTTAACTTCAACTGTTTCTTACAAAATTATAATAATATAAAATTTTGATATAACAAATATCTCTTTATTCCTATTAATATTACTTTTCACATAATTCTCATATAAATAATAATCATAATTAATATAAAAAGATTGTTTAATTTTCATACATTTAGAAAACTAATAATAATACAAAGTAATTAAAATGTTATAATTAATTACATCAAAATATCATATAATAAGAATAATATAGGCCTATAAGCATAACAACAAGAGTTCGTGCGAGGAACATAATAAAATAGAAATGAAACCTAAAACAAATATAATTACAATTAAAATTTTTATGTTTATATTGTATATATATAATTTAACATATACATCGAATATAAGTGAAATTTAAAGAAAAAAACATAAAACTTCATTTAATGACATATTTGATCAAATTGCATTAGCTTGAATTTTCGTTTGATACGAAATCCTCATCATTAAGGAAAATCTCATTATTGGCGTCACTCAAACTTATTAAACCAAATATATATCATTACTTTCTCATCTAAGATTATCGTCTAAGATATTCTCATCTATAAATCTTAGTTCTTCATAAACCTAATCTGCTAAAAAATTGAAATGATCAAAGCAAATTGAATTTATAGAAGTATTTATTCTATTAAAAGCCTTAGTAAATAAATATAATTAAAAAATTAAAAAATTTCAACCAATTATATTCAACTTAATAATAATAATAACGTACATTTCCCTAAGCTTCAAGTTGTATCAAACAAAGACTAAATTATTTAATCTTTTGTATTCTAATCAATGTTTTTAAAATCAAATTGGACATCAAGCCGGTCAAAGAAAAAGTTTAAAGTTTAAAGATTCATTCGATATTAAACCACTATAAAACCAATATATGATAAATAGGTAAAAATTATAACAATAGGTAAAAATATAGTATAAAATAAAAAACTTCCTTTGAATTGCTTCCTCAAGCTAATATTATCATTGAACAATTTTGTTTTCTTTTTGTAGATTTTTGAATTCTCGTAAACATCCAACCTTATTTCCTCTAACTCTTGCAACTGCAACTTCCTTTCCTCCCCAGCTTTTGCCAAATCCATGTTGCAATATTGCACCGCCTAATAAGCTTTATGTTTAATCTCCATCGATAAATGACAAGCTTTACCAAAAACTAATCGATAAGGAGACATTCCTATCTGCTTTTTGTAAGTTGTATGATACCCCAAAGAGCATCGTCTAGATGTAAACTCCTATCATTTTGACTAGGATTCACAAACTTTTCTAAAATGGATTTCACCTCCTTATTTGATACTTCTTCTTGTCCATTCATTTGTGGATGGTAGGTAGTAACTACTCAATGATGTATGATTTTTAAACTGTATAAATAGGAAAATAGCTAATGTGTTTAAACTATACCATTATGTGGAGTTGGAAGAATTGGTTCACATGGCAATGAAATTGGAGAAGCAGTTGAAGCCGAGAGTGATTTCTAGACCCACAGCTGGAGTTAGTAGTTTCTTAAAACCTAAGTGGGGCAAGTAAGGGTTAGAAAAGATGGGTTGGAAGAGTAAAGGGGAATCGTCAAGAGGGAAATAAGAACTGACACAAAAGTACAAGGATAAAGGAGAGACCACACAAAAGCACAAGGAAAAGATAGGGACCACATCTTCTAGGAATTGGGACATTAAGTGCTTCAAATGTCAAGAGGTGGGGCAGATAGTTTCTCAATGGCCCAACAAGAAGACAATGGTGAATAGGAATATTGAGGTAGATGATGAGCAAAGTGATGAAGATGAGATGCCAGAAGCAGATGATGACGCCTATGAGGATGATGAAGATTTGGGCTAATGGTTGTCTCGACAACTTTGGTGTCTAGGAGAGCCCTTAATACTTAGGTGTAGGTGAATGAGGCAAACTTGCAGCAGGAAAATATTTTTCATACCAAGTGTCTTGTGGGAGGAAAGTCCTAGAGTATGATTATTAATGGAGGTAGTTGCACTAATATCGCTAGTGTAGCTTTTGTGGAGAAGATGGGGTTACCATTGATCAAACATGTTGGGCCCTGAATTTTTTTATTTATTCTTATTTTTGATTTAATTGTTCTATTACAACTTTTATGAAGAACTCAAAAGCAAATTCTACCTCTTTAAGGGTCAAAATTCTACATCAATGTGGCTGTCTCGAAAGTTCCATCCTAAAAAGCATCACAACTTCTAATGATCATAACTTTCAAAAAAGTTATAGAGCCTTCTTTTAGCTCTCCATTGATACCAAATTTGCAAATTTTGGAGTTCTAGGTCAAAAGATATGAATTTTAGAAGTTAGGTAGTCGGAGGAAGAAAGGTCCAGGAGATCGCAGCGCGTAGCGAGTGCGACGCGTCACGAGGGCGACCTGACCGATTTCTCCCCTGACCCGACCTCTCTCCACTCTTTTGGCCATAACTTTTTCGTCCGACCTCCGATTAACCTAATTTTTAAAGCGTTAGATTTCTAAGACATTCCTCTACCTCTCCATAAAAATTTGTAGGTTTTAATATTAATTTGAAAAAGATAGATTGAATCAAAGTGAGAGGATCGGTTAAAAGAGTATGAGTTGGACATTTTTCTGAACATTCTTCGATATTTTGGTGATATCTCGATCTGTAGATATCCAATTGAGTTGATTCTTATTTCAAAATAAACTAAAGACATGGAGCTACAACTTATCTTAAGGAATCAATTTTCAATTTAGGCCCCAAGACTTTCAATTTATGGAGTGACGTTAGGTGTAGTGTTCAGTCTTGGTTTAGTTTTAGCCCGAAAGTATTTTGGCCATAACTTCTTTATTTCTGAACCAAATTGAGTATTTTTTGGTGTCTTTAGAAACTTAAGACAATGGGAAACAAATGTTCTGAAGAAGCTAGACTGAATTTCCAATTGGAATTTCCACAAATATGCTCTATAAATTATGAGAAGTGAGCCCTCCATGCTGTTTATGACTTTCGAATGTTGAGCTTCAGAAACGGGGCCCAACAAAACACCCCAAACCTTATAAGTTGCAATCGCTCATGATAGTGACGAGGTCAAGGTGAACAAATAGGTGCTAGTAGAATTCACTACTGAGACTTATACTGATAAGGTGTTATGTGATGTAGTTCCAATGCAAGCAACCCATATTTTATTAGGAAGGACTTTGTAGTTTGATAGATGAGCCATGCATAATGGTTACAACAATCGGTATAGCTTCAAGATGGACGAAAGGCTGATTATATTGGGGCCTTTAACACCTCATCAAGTTTATAAAGACCAAGTTAAGTTGAAACATGAGGCAGATGAGCGATTACAAAGAAAAAATATTGAGAAAGTGAGTGTAAAAGAGGAAGAAAGTTTGATTAGCAAAATAAGAGGAAAAAAAGAAAAAAAGAAAAAGGAGAGTACGAAAAGAAAGAGTTTCTTTGCAAGGAAGGGTGAGATTATGAGGGCCCTATGGGAAAACCAACAATTAATTTTGTTGTTATACAAGGAGTCTCTCCTTGCTCTTATTTTTCTACTATTCTCATAGATTCTTATTTTTCTCCGAGAACTACTCCTGATTCTCAACATAGTCTAAAAAGTTTTATGGTTGATAAGGATGTTGTTTTATGATGTAAAAGAGCACAGGCTAGATGGTTCTATCATTCATGTATTCCTTTAAATGCTTTAAATTCACCATATTTTCAAGAAGCAATTGATGCTACAATAGCAATACGTCCAGGATTTAAGATATCATCTTATTATGAGTTGTATGTGCCTTTGCTTTAAGATTTGAAAAGAGAATGTCAGTTAATTGTGGATACATATAAATCTCGTTGCAAATCAACAGGATGAACTATTATGGCAGATGGGTGGATTGATCAAAGATAAAGAACCTTGATTAATTTCTTGGTTTATTGAAATATGGGAACAACTTTTATCAAATCTGTTGATGCTTCTGACATGGTAAAAAGTGCTAATGCTTTATCTGAATTTTTTTTGAAATTGTCTAGTGGGTTGGACTAAAGAATGTTGTGCATTTTGTTACAGATACTGCAGCTAATTATGTATCAGCTGGGTACTTATTACAATCAAAGTTTGGGCAATTTATTAATCTCCATTCGCTGCTCATTGTATAAATCTTATTTTAAAAGATATTGGTGGTATGGGCTATATTTCTAGTCTTGCTTCACGTGTATCTAAGATCACAATTTTTATATATAATCATGTCACATTTTTGTCTTGGTTAAGAAAACAAAAAGATTGTGTTGAGATCGTTCGTCGTGCTGCTACCAAGTTTACAACTATATTTATTACTTTGAAAAGTATTTATGAATATAAGCAACTACTTCAAAATTTAGTGATAAGTAAACACTTTTCAAGTCATAAATTATCAAAGAGTGAAAAAGGAAAATAAGTTTGTGCTATTATTCTAGATAATAAATTTGGGATGCTTGCTTGATCATTGTGAAGATTGTGGCTCTACTTATAAGGTTATTGAGGATTGTTGATTCAGATGAGAAGCCATATATATATATATATATATATGATATGTATAGAGCTCACAAAACAATTATAAATATTTTAAAGGGAAAGAGAAATTGTACAAGCCTTATATAGATATTATTGATCGATGATGGGATAAGCATCTTACTCAAAGGATCCACTTAGCAACTTATTTTCTCAATCCTTATTGCTTATATAGTGGAGAAGAACATACAATTAAAATTATTGGCGGTTTGTTTCATGTGATTTAATGCAAAGGTATTTTCTCTATTGAAGAGCAATCATAAGCGATAAATGAAATTAAATTATATCATGAAGATTTAGAAAGGTTTGCTAGATCATCAGTAAAGAGAGAACTCATGTTGAAAAAATTGCCCCCAGGTAAGTTTTATACTTTTAATTCATTATTTAATTATTAATAATATATATTTTATCATAAGTATTAATTTAAAATATAGATGAGTGGTGGAGATTATTCGATGATAGTACTCCAACATTGAGAAAACTCGTTATTAGGTTACTCATTCAAACAGCTTCTGCATCAGGTTGTGAACATAATTGGAGTGTTTTTAAACGTATTCATACAAAGAAACGAAAACGGTTGGAACATCAAAGACCTAATGACCTTGTTTATGTTACTTATAATTTGAGAATGAAGAACAGGTATTTTACTATTTTATAGTTTTGTTTTTATTTCAATAATTTTATTTTTATTATTGATTTTATAATTTCTCTATTATGTATTCAGATCGTTTAGTAAGAAGAAAACATACGATCTAGTTGATATTGATTGTATTGAACATACTGATTTTTGGATCGAAGAAGAAGAACCATCACCTGATCTTGATTATAATGAACTTGAAAAGACGATTTATGAAGAAAATGCATTCGTCACAACGAATGAATTAAGAATATCTACTGATGGTCATCTCATATCTTATTTTGATCATATTTAAGTTAAAATTATATTGTATTACAAGTTTACAATTGAGAATAATTTCATCCATTACTAATTTGTATTTTATTTTAATACAGTAGAAGAAGTTGATGCAAATACTTTAGATGAAAGCATAATTTACGAATCTTTAAATAGGATTGAAGAATTTGGAGCTTTTGATGATGATGAGACACAACCTCCTTCAGAAATACAATTTGATTTTTATTGTTATTTTAATATTTATATTAGACTAATATCTGTTTATTATTAATTCATTATATAATAATAGACATTGGTGTATTTTTATTTAAGTAAAATATTTTATTTTTACTTATTCTTATAAGTTTTACTTGTAACATCTCATTACCTATGTTAAGGCTAAAATAGTGTTTATAAGAGGTTAATGAGAAATTAGAAAGGGTATTTTTGCTTATGCATAATATGGCATACAAATATACGAGAATATTGATTTTTGAACACATTTAAATGAATGTACATGCATTCATTGACATTTTCCGGGTATAAGTGATTTTAATGCAATTAAAATGTGAATTGTGGATTATTTGCCTTGAAAATTAAATTAGTGTGTATTAAAATTGATTTAGCACTTTTGGTGATATTTCAGAAATTATGGAAATTTGGGGTATTTTGGTCTAGAAAAAAATGCCAAGTGGTAAGACAAATGGATACATGGAAAATAAGATGACTAAGCCTATGAATTAATGACATTTGGCATGAAAAATTAAGTGACAAATGGCATAGCTAATTAATTGACAAATGGCAGTAATGAATGAGTGAAAAATGGCCTAACATATTGGGGACAATTGGCAGCTTGTGGAGAGGAAAAATGGATTGCATGCATGGTAACATATGCCATTATAACTTGGTGACACCTTGCACCTAAATGAGCTAAGCTAGTGCATAACATATTTTTGTTGTGTTCTTTTTCTCTCTTCACTCTCTCCACCGAAATACATGTCATCCATAACTCTGGAATTTTGCTTCAATTGTATTCAATTGCCACACCAAAATCCATGCTTTTACCCTCACAAAGTTAGGTAAAGAATCATAACATAATTGTTTTTGTTATAGCCTTTGATCTTAGTTGAAATCCATCCAAATCCCACCTCGAATGTATGATAATTTTGCATGCTTGGGAGCTGAATTATCTTGATTTTTGAGCTAGACTTTGAGCTAGACCAGTAAGTAAAAGATTGATAATTATGGCATGATATAAATGATGACTTAGTATGAAAATATTGAGGTGTGTTGGAATCTGATAACTGGGATATTTTATTGAACATGCTTTGGTATTTTGGCTATATTTTGATCTATAGATTTCCAAATGCGTTTATTTTTAATTCAGATTAAACTAGAGACATATTTCTACAACTTTTTTGAAGAAGTCAAATTTTAATTCTATCTCTAAGAATTTCAAAATTTGGCATGAAATTGAGTCTTGGCTTAGGTTGTTGCACTACCCATGACAGAAATCATGTCCTGTTATTATTGAATAAAATTTATTGATGTAGGCTGAATCAGACAAATTTGTCTTCACCAAAGTTGTAACTTATTCACTGAGATTTCAATTGGTATGAAGTTAGTGATTTTTTTATATTGGGATTGAGAGATATGAGTTGTAAAACTTAGAGTGCATGACCATGCACTAGCCAAAATTTCAAATGTACTTAGTCTTTAGTATTTTGAGCATAACTTATAGAATAATGAACCAAATTGTATGATCTTGGTATTATTAGAAACTAGAAACATAGGGGAACAATGTTTTAGGAGGAAGAGTTGTCTAAAAACTCCATCTTCCTTGTCATAATGATCATGAAAAGTTGACCCTAAAGTGGGTTTTGAGAAAAAAAAAACTAGAATCATTGATGAGTATGTGAATTATGGAAATATGAAGAAAAAATTAAAGTTTGCACCAGTTTATTCAAGATATATATATATCTAATAATTTTTCATTGAACATGCATACATACTATATGATACATTTATAAATATGATTATTCAGTTAAATGAGCCATATAGTATATAAAAGAGCAAGTAGAACGATCACTTCCAAACTTTACCAGAACTTCAAGGCAAATAAACAAAAGGGAACAATTGTGAGTAACCTAAGATGGTCTTACCTTGACTTGTTTTGTTTATAACTAAATTGAATTTGATATTGATGAATGTGTACTGAATTGTGTAATGAATTTTGGATATGAATTGTCCAAGGAGTTTTGATGCATGATTAAAACATTAAAAGTGCAACTTGAATGTGAATTTGGTGAAATTATGTTATGAATGTGGATTGTTAGAACTGATTCCGGATATGAAGGTCCGAAGATTCTGATTTATGAATGTGATATTGAAGTATTCCTTGAATGTGAATTTGGTGAAATAAATGTTTCTCAACATGTTTGTTGAATGCCGGATCAAGGTCCGATGATAAATGAAAACGAGACTGTAAATGTGTTTGAATAGAAATGTTTGAAACATGAATGATTGAATATGAATGTGATGCATTTTATACACGATTGCATGATCAGCTAATGATAGTTGTGATATGAGTAGCCACCGAATATGAGCTTAAAGCTCCGGAATGTGGTATAGAGCCAAAGGCCTGATATGTACAATGAGCCCTGTATCTGCAATGGGTAAGGGACAGTATCAATGAGTTCGGTATCTACAATAGATACTAAATAGTTTTAGGCACTCAGTCACAACAACGTACCAATCGAAAGTGAGTCTCACGAACACTGCATATACATTTAATAAATGTGTTTGACTAACTTAAATATAATGTGGACATGTATTTGTATGAAAATGGTATGTGAAGTAAATGATATGTGGTGCAATTTGCTAAATGAAAAGATGTGAAATTATCTGCTTATATGATTTGTTATGTGGTATGAATTGGGTGAATTATCGAGGATGGTTACATCATTGAGTTCGGAAAACTCATCAAAATTGCAACATTGATTTTTCAGGTTCAAGAGAGGACATTAGTGAAAGGGAGACACTACAAGAAGATTAATTCTTGTACTTTTGTGAGAAAATGACTCAAAGATCAGTCAGCTGAAACTAAAGATTAGATAGAAGATTTTGTAAAATTCCTCATTTAATGTATTCCTCATTTAATGTACTTAGTTTTAGTATTGTATATATTTGGATGGCTTATAAAGCTACAATATAAGTTTGGTTTTTATGAAATGAAATGAGAAATGCAGTTTGGTTTTAAAATTTGGTGACCTTTATGTAAAATAGATGATGCCATGATTAAGTTGGATACATGTTTTCCCTAATGTGTTTCGGTATGTAATCTATGGTAGTGAGGTGTTACATTACTTTTATTTATTATATACCGATTTTATAGCGGTTCACTACCGGTTGAACCTCTAAACCTTAAACCTTTCCTTCGATAAGTTCAATGTCCGGTTCCATTTTTAAAACATTGCTTTTTACATTTATTTAAATATAATCAGTATAATTCGACCTATAATAAATAAGAACAAATATAATATTTTGGTTGATAATATTTGTTAAGTACAACATCAGATTACTAGTAGAATAGGGACAGGGGATAGAATTTTCTTATGATAACAATTAAACAGGTCAGGGAGCTTTAATTTACCATCCAATCGCTAGGAATACTCTGGATAGATTTTCAAAAAAAGCTAAAGTCCAAAAGTTAATTGCTAGTGGTAACTGGGCTTTTTCCTACAAGGAGATCAGAGCTTTATTGATACCACAGTATCAATACGATGAAGGAGAGGATACATACTTTTTGAATGGACTAGCTGTAAGGGACATAACAAATAGGCAAGCAAAACAGCTAAAGTATGGGACAATTCCTACAGTAGGATGGGATAAGTTGATCTGGAGAAATATTATCAAGTCAAATGCTATCTTCTTGAGTTGGTTAGCCATGAAGGACAGACTAAACATTATGTCTAGACTAAAATTCCTCCCTTCCTCTAAAAGATGTATACTTTGCAATCTAGATGATGAGGACAGGGACCATCTATTTTTCAGCTGTGAGTTTTCTTATAGAGCATGGAGGCAAGCTGTACTTCTATGTACACTCAATAGCTATCACAACAATCTGAATGACATTATCTAAGAGATACTACGGAACTAGGCACCCAAACATGACAAGGATGTTTACATGGTAACCTTTACAACATGTATTCAGGAAATCTGGTCGGAGAGAAATAATAGAAGATTTGCTGAAAGGGAAAGAGGCATACTTGCCCTCACAGAAATCATCTCTAATAAAATTAAAGAACAACTGGTCATAAACCAGTTCAAAAAGAAATGCAACGTGAGACAAACTATTTCTTGGAGACTCTAACGAGAATCCAAGAATACCCAGTATGTAGAGTAGTATTTCCACAACCTAATCTAGCCAGTTACAACATGCATAACAATTCTGAAATAGTCTAAAGTTGAGTTCTTACCTTACAAAACCCTCCTTCATGAGATGGTTATGTTAGATCCTCCACAGGTGTTGAAAACTTGCGGTCAGGAGAAGAGAGATAGTAGTTGGACTGCAAACACACAGGAAGACTATTGGTACTCGATCTGGAGATCAGACCCCAACCGGAAAACGGAAAACGAATACAAAAATTGCGAAACGAAAGGCAAATCACAAATCGAAACAGAACGAAAGCGGAACAACAAAGCAAAGGTATCGAATCATGAAGCGAAACAAAACAGAAGATCGGATACAAATTGCGAAAACAAAATTGAAAGCGAAAACGAATCAAAAGCGGTACAAATGATTCATTCGATCTGAAACAAATGTGATACACTTTGCCACTTTGGAAATTATCAATTTCCAATCCTCAATCAAAAATCTCAATCCACTCAAATTGTCATATTCAAACTCATAAACATCAATTTACCAAAACTCTTATTCTTATTCTATCTTTGCCATGCAACCAATTTTATCAAAAATTGGACAGCATGACGGCTGTATTTTAACAACCCCAAAACCTGCAAATAGTTTAAAAGCACTTATATTCCCAATCAAAACTCAGAATCCTCAGACCACCCGTCCGAAATCCAAATCCAACTCAAACACATCCATATTCATATGCAATTCACATACTATATCCATACACAAATTTAAAT
>JANVCQ010000002.1:17567437-17585911 GCA_025531925.1 Erythroxylum plowmanianum | reverse complement strand
ACTCATACACTTTACTTTCATAAACCATACAAATTTACTCAAATGTCAAAGTCATCAAAACCAATCAATTCTTTTCTCATCAATTTTCTTAAAGCACACTAACATCTATAGCAAAGTTCATACACAAAAACACTCATTTAATTTTATGTAATAATTTCTAATTTTCACTAAAAGATCGAGGTCAAACAAAGACCCTTCGTGTTTCCTAAGAAGGGAAAGTGAGTGAAGATGGAAAGAGAAGAAGAAATTAAGAGGATCAAACCAGAAAGAGCTTGTCTCCACAACCACCTGTAGACGCTGACGACGAAGACATTGGAGCCTTAATTAGGAAGCTTCTAGTGAAATATTGAAAAAGGAGTCTTTTACTTAACTCATTTTGGAAGCCTCGATAATATATTAGAGGGTGGGTAGTACACGATGATATTTTTGTAGTCAACGATATCGTTTGGTTTGTGTTTTGGTATCCTGCTAAAATCTTATTCTTTTTTATCCATTTTAATTTTTTAGAAAAAACTATTCACTATAAAAGTTTAAACTATTTGATAAAATTTAACAAATAACTCATATATCAAATACTTTTTTAATATTTGACGACTAAAATAAATAATTATAACTATATTGTGATGTAATTTAACTTTCTTTAATAAGATTTTTAATATCATTTCAATAAAATATTAAATATAAATTATGATTATTATTAACGTGTGAAATATTTAAAATTTAATGTTAATTAAAATAAATAAGTTGTTATTATTTTAAAGTTTTATTATTATGATTTTTTAAGACATGGTTAATATAAAAATTTATAAAACATACAGTACAATATACTAAATGACTATTTTGCAATTTTAAAAAAATCAGAGACTATTTCATAAATTTAAAAAATTATCCAAAATGATACCACCCAATATTGACCGATATTAGTACAATATCATACCATAATTCAATACAGTGATCATAAGCAGGTTATTATCATAAATCTAAAATTTGATTAATTCTTAATTATTTGGGTTAAACCCATGGGTCCAATTCAATAAATATAAGCATAAATCAAGTTAGATACATTTTATTCGCAAGGTGATTCTTTGTTAGCCCTTTATTCGTCTCCTTAAATGACAAGATTTAAGAACACAGTCGTCGGCATTAGATTTCGTCGGACTTGGAAAGCCAGTTAATGCCAGCAAAACCATGTATAAATATATATATATACTTTTTAAAGAGAGAGATGCATAATATTGGTGCCCATTCCATTCTCTGTCACATGTGCTGGGGTTTGACAGATCTCAAACTGGCGAATGGCGGTGATTATTTTATTATTTCTTTGGTCCATATGACGGTCAACCCTTATCTTGATTACTGGATTATTAAGACAAATTGGTAAGGAAGAAACTCGTAAGCATTTGTAGATTCATTTGAGGTCAGACGGGACAACTATTATCTTTTAACACTTTTTTCCCATTGGAAGTGAATGCTGTACTGTACGTTCGTTGATTACAACTTACAAGTGCTTCCCAGGTACCACACACCGGTGGAGAGAACTCGCTTGCTAGTTGAGAACTTGATGCACCAACCTCCTTGATTAACGCCTCCAATAAGGCAAAGACCCAAGTTATGAGATGGAAGCCAGAAAATTATGATTTTACAAATCAAGTTTGAATTATAAAAGATAAAAAAAGGCTTACTCAATAAGTTACATTTATCTCCACATGTAATTGTCATATTCGTATAAGTATTATATTATCAAAATTATAATTTTTATTTATTTTAAATTATGATTATAAATTTCTCTATATTATTATATTTTATAAAAATGCCTTATAGCTTTATTTTTATGTAATAGCTAATCAAAAATTTAAATTAAATTAAAAATTTTAATTAGTCAAATTTAAAATTTAAAAATAATGATAAGTGAAGTATAAACTTAAAATTATTTAGAATAATTTGATTAAAGTTTTATCACACTCGTGCTAATTGATTAAAATGAGTTTGAATTTTCTAGGTTGTATTTACAATTATTAATACGCAAATTGAAAAGAAATTTGGATTCGAAAAAGGAATCAATATTTCAATTTGCCAAATATCAATATTAGGAGATGTAGTTTTGCCATCATATCTTAGGGTGGTTTTTCTCTTAGGATTAGCTCAAGTTGTTCTCTTGTTTGATTCAAGACTTCGTGTGAAAAGATTCATAGTTTGGTTTGGACGAAGAGTTTACCCAATGAGTATGCTAAACGGGTCAAGATCAAAATTAGTTTGAAAAATCTTATCTTTCGTAATGTCCTGAAAACAAAGGAAAAAGAATGAATGAAATGTTTGGTGCTTGCATTGTAAATCAATTCATACCTTCAACGGAAACCAGTACCGAAAAGGAATACCTGGGTTAAAACCAATGTCTTTCTCAACTAACTAGCGGTCAAATTGGCGTGGATAGGACTGCTAAGTGCTAACTCCACTGCGGGCAGAATAATTCGGCTGACTGAAAAGGTAAAGTTAAAGATAGTAAAATCTCACCAGACCAGAAAAACTCACCGGTCCAGAATAGTGGAGTTTACCTTTTTTTTGGCATTTTACCATCCGTGAGTAAGTTACAGTTGCCCGTGAACTCACTCTGTAACTTCTCAGGTTTACTTCCCAATTCTTCACGCGTATGACTTCTTTCATCTCGTGCATACCCTTTTATCTATTTTAATAATGTCTGATCCAGATTCAATAATTGGCATTTAGTGTCCACGCAATTTAGTATATTCCATGTGATTAAAACCTTGGGACAGCTCACATGCCATTTCCTTTTTCCCGCTTGCCCAGTTATAAGAACCGGGGTGAGCCAAGGTCAGGATCTATAATGGAAAGGAAATGAAGTGACAGAATAAACCAGAGACAGTGGAGCGACAGTAAGGGAAAGGAGGCCCATATCCTTTTCGTATCTTTACATCTAGTAGTGCAGCCTTGAAAAGTGCTTTGCATTGTAGATCTAAAGAGTTGCTCCTTGCTTTAACATTCATCAAAACTTTGTTATCTACTTGGGAAGGGGAGAAGGTTTAACAAGATGAGTGACTTCTATACGTGTTCTTTGTTCGTTCTTGTAATGTATCTTGCTCATTGCGCAAATGGTGACAACCCCTATAGGTTCTTCACTTGGAAGGTCACTTACGGTGATATCTATCCTCTTGGAGTCAAGCAGCAGGTACTGTGTTATTGTGCTTTCTTTTTTTGGCAAGATTTGATCTTTATAGTTGCAATGCTGGAAATGGATCTTCTTTCTTGATTTTATTTTATATAGCCTATCATGTTTTAAGCTTTTTGCAACTGAAGTTTCAAACGTTTGGTGTTTTGGTTCAATGAACTGTAGGGTATCTTGATAAATGGGCAGTTTCCGGGGCCACATATAGATGCTATTACGAATGACAATATAATTGTCAACGTTTACAACTACCTCAGAGAGCCATTCCTCATCTCCTGGTAACTACACTAACCGCTGTTTTTCTTTCCCCAATGTGCTGGTTATAGCTTGCCATTCTATTGGTTCTATAGCTTGGGTAGTAACTAGAAAATGGAGGGATGAGCCTATTTCAGTTGTTTTAGTACTTCTCGTGCGTTGTGTGAGCAACTAGTCAAACTTGTTCTCTCTCTCTTGTTCCTTCCCAAGCTTCTTCCTTTCTTAAACAAATTAATCAAAACACAAAGTTCTGGGTGTAAATGAGATATGGAGGCTATTGCCGACGTTTTCCTTTTGCATAAAATAAGAGATTGCTCTTTCCATCCAATAAATAAAAGAGTTTTTTTCTCTTTCATTTGTTATCAATACTAGCAGCTACCAGGGGTTGGTTGTACAGGGGTACTTTTGTCATCTGAGCTTCATCTTCCTAACTTCCTTGCTACATGAAATCGAAAATTGGCATTTTAAGGACTTCCACTGTCGCATTTAACTTACTTGCACCATATTGTTACAGACAATTTTCACTTGCAAGTTCTGGATCTTGAGGCCAGTGCTCGAAATTAAAATTAGAAAATTCTCTTGGTAGTTGTGACGGTGTTGTTTACATTTGATTCTGATTTCTAGCTCTTAATCTTGGCTTATTTGCTGAACGATGACAAACTTTATGAATATCTACCTCTTAGTCCTTGAAGAGGTTAGATTATTTCTCTAATTCATGGGGAAAACTTGCATTCTTGATGTTTCTTGAGAATATTTTTTTAAGTTGCATCCTCAGTAAAGAAAATGACATGGAAAGGCGGGTCGACTTCCTGTGCTGGAATTTATGTAAGGGAACTGTACCACTTCCTGTCCTTATTAACAAGTTCACAACTTCACATTAGAATGCTGATATCAATGCTGATATCACAACTTCACATTTTGAGTACCTGACTTAACCTGGAACTGTGAGGGACTAGAGAGTTACTTCTTGTTTTAGTTTTCACCCTAGCACAGAAACTTGGACTCACCTTTCGAGTTTTCCCGTATGTTTATGATGAAAAAAAGCGATACTAAGGGTTATGGTCATGGATTGCCGCTTCTCCAACAGGAATGGCATACAACAGAGAAAGAACTCATGGCAAGATGGAGTCTATGGCACCAACTGTCCTATTATGCCCAGGAGAAACTTTACTTACATTCTCCAAGTGAAGGACCAGATTGGTAGCTATTTCTACTTCCCATCAGTTGGATTTCAAAGAGCAGCTGGGGCTTTTGGTAGTATCAGAGTCTGGAGTCGTCCTCAGATTCCAGTCCCTTTTCCTCCTCCTGCTGGAGACTTTATTGTATTGGCTGGAGATTGGTACAAGAGAGACCATAATGTACGTGTTTTCACATAATATGGCAATTAGGATCAAGCGATCAGCCATAGTATTCTCCTCTATTTTGCCATTTCTTTGCTATATATCTTATACATGTTATTATTACATTCTTGCAGGTTTTGAGGCGAATGTTGGAACTTGGTTACAATCTTCCGTTCCCTGATGGGCTCCAGATCAATGGCCATGGATGGAATGGAAACACATTCACAGTTGATCCAGGTACCTATTGATATCAAGAATTATGTCCTGTTTGATCTTCTCTACGCTTTTGATTTATTGCTCTCTGTCCATTTTCTACTAGGTCGTGATACTGGTAAAATTGAGTTCGATGTATCATTGATGAAACATTATCTAATCTCTCAGGCAGTTTCTTTTAGGATAATATCAATTGAGCCTAAGCTTTACCATCTTTATAATATGGAGGTTTTATAGTTAGGTGTATAACTAAATATGCCAAACGTGAATCTTCAGGTAGGACATATAGATTCAGGATATCAAATGTGGGCATTGCAACATCCATTAACTTCAGAATTCAGGGGCATAAGATGAAACTGGTGGAGGTAGAAGGAACTCATACCATACAGAATGTATACTCTGACCTTGACATCCACCCTGGACAATCGTCTTCTGTCTTGGTCACGGCTGATCAGCTGGCGCAGGATTACTACATTGTTATTTCTTCACGCTTCACCAACCGTGTACTCACCGCGACTGCCATTCTTCATTATAGCAATTCACGTAAAGGAGTCTCAGGTCCCATCCCTGCTGGACCTACTACTCAAATTGCTTGGTCTCTCAACCAGGCTAGATCTATTCGGTACTCTTCTACTTCAAAATCAATGTCTCTCAGTTTCAATTACTTCATGCTATTTAATTTCTTGGCTGTTAATCTATGTGCTTTATTTTAGTTTCTCGCTAACTTCAAAATGCTAAATAACGTATATGTATAGTTTATGTTGATGCATATGCCTGTAACGTCACAGATCATCGCTTGTGTTCTCATAAGCACTTGAATGCAAATGTTTGAGTTACCAAAATTTTGATATAGGCATGTATATGCCGAAACAGGGAGATGCACCCTGCATTTCTTTAAGGCTGCTGTTTAATGCATATCACTAACTTCTTCTCATGGTTGCTAATGCTTCACCGAACCAGAAAGAACCTAACAGCCAGCGGACCTAGGCCAAATCCGCAGGGTTCTTACCATTATGGATTGATCAAGCCTAGCAGGACTTTCATCCTTGAAAACTCTGCTCCGGTCATCAATGGAAAGCGGAGGTATGCTGTCAATGGTGTCTCCTTTGTTCCTGCAGACACCCCACTAAAGCTAGCAGATTATTACAGCATTCCTGGAGTTTTCAACCTTGGTAGTATTCCTACCAGCCCCTCTGGAGGAAATGCTTACCTCCAGACCTCAGTAATGGCTGCAAACTTTCGGGAATTCATTGAGATAGTTTTCCAAAATCCGGAGGATACCGTTCAGTCATGGCACATGGATGGTTATAATTTCTTTGTTGTGGGGTAAGTTTATCAGTCCAAAACTTCACTTACATCACATAGACTGCTCAATTCCTGACAATTCTGAGTTGAACAGAATGGATGGAGGGCAATGGACACCTGCTAGTAGGGCGCGCTATAACTTGAGAGATGCAGTTTCTCGTTGCACCACTCAGGTGTGCAAATGTTTTCCATTCCTATGACTAGCCACTGTGGAGATGATTTAGGCATTTGTTGCACTGGTATAAACGGTTAAACTAAATGCAGGTGTATCCCAAGTCGTGGACTGCAATCTACGTGGCTTTGGACAACGTAGGAATGTGGAACATCAGGTCTGAAAACTGGGCCAGGCAATATCTTGGTCAGCAATTCTATCTCAGGGTTTACACCTCTTCGACATCATTAAGAGATGAGTATATTATCCCAAAGAATGCCATTCTCTGTGGCAGGGCCAAAGGTCGCCGTACAAGGCCTTAACTTGTCTAGACTAGGGATAGCTAGTTTTGTCACGAGAGGGTGACATGTTGCACTCACAAATTGTTAAATGCAGAGCTTATCAGTTGTTAGTAGCTTACTAATTTTTCCTTTCTAGTTTATAGTTTCAAATCTGCTTTCTGGTTTCTTTATCCAATAATAGGAAGGGTACTAATGTCTCTGCTTAATTGTTTGTTTGTCTGCTAGCAATATTTTCACTAAAATTAATCATTTTTTGTTTTTTCTCTCAGTTTGTAATTATCTAAAATTATCGCCAATGAAGAACTTCTTTTCTTCTCATCATATATGGTTTATGCAACAGGCCTCCCTGAATTAAAATGTATTAGTACCTTTTATGCCTTTTCCATGATATGTTAGGAATTTCATATAATAATTAACTTTGTATATATGGGTCTAATTCCATGCTTTAATTATTTTTAACCATGGAATTTAATTATTTTATTTAAATTTAATAAAATTTAAATAATTAAAGTTTTGGGCCATTAATTAATTAAATTTAATTATTGTTAGACATGGAGGCTTTGAGAGACTCCCTAAAACCTGGCATAATGGTTGGAAGAAATTCTGTTTTTGAAGATATAAAAGAAATAGGTTAGTCGGGATCTAATATAATTGTATGAATGTTTTTGACAATTAAACTAAATGGTTGGCAACGCAAGAAGTTCCAAGTTGGGAAAAGAAGATTTAGTCTTGTAGCGTGAGGAGATAACAAACAAGTAGTTTAGGATACACAAAAAAAAGTCGTGAATAAGGAGGTAAGATTAATACAAATTGAACCAACTATATTGTGACTATCCTAATAAAGTGCATAACAAAATTTTGAAATGCAAGGAAGGAAGAAATACAATTTAAGGCATTTAGAGACAATTGCATGCGATGTTATATGGCTGAGCTTGGGGAATATGGGAAAAAAAAGTGTAAGGATGGTAGTGGACTTCTAATATCTATTATGTACATATCAATTTTCTTCAACAAAAGAAACTACATTCAAGTTGATGTTATATAGTTAACTAATAGGAGACCAATATTGTTGTAGCAATTGTTCATTTAAACATTATGGTATATGTAATATAATTTTTAAAATTGTAACTGATTTAGTTTATTTGTTGCGACAAGTTTGTTGATTTTGATATTGCTCAAATTATTATATTCAATTTGAGATTAGTAACCTACTCTCATTTTTTGAAGCTTGAAATCACATTAGTAACATGGTGAAGCTTTCTACAAATTAAAAATAGAACTAGCATGTACATTCAAATTTTATGACACTATTCTTATATAATATATAACTAGTAGTTTGTTATTATCAATTTTCTTACTTTAGATGGTGCGTTTTAGTCTTCTTATACCAAGTATCGCTCGGACTTATGTTTGTGGTAAGCGATATAAAATTTAAGCATCTTTTGTTGTCATATATAGTAATATTAATATTGTTGTTGATTGATTTTTGCTCTTGTAAACTTTAAGTGGAGTACACCTACTAGTGGAGGCAAATTTCGGTAAAGGTTTAAAGCAAATTTTGTTTCTTGCATATTTAAGACAAGTATACAAGAAATATTGGCAATAAATTTGAGCTTGACATTGATGTACATATGGCTAGCTTGGTTTATTTATTTTTGTCATATTTATTTCCTGGCAACTAATATTTGTAATATCCAAATTTTAAATCTGATTATTATACTACTAAATGAACAATGGGGGTATTGCTACGTGTAACATACTATTTCAATTATTATACTTTGTAATGTATTGTACATGCATTTTATATAGTATGCTCTATTTATGATATATTAGAGTAATGTAAGCATTTGAATGTATTAATGAGATTATAATGGAGATAATACATAGACTGAAAATAGTTATGGACTCATCCAAAATTATTTTTGGAAAATTTTCAAAAACTTCAAAAGGCTATGAAATAAGTCCGAAAGAGCTTTAAAAGCCTCGACATGTGCTTTGAAAATTTAGGTGACACTTTTGAATGAAATCTGAACAATTTTGGTGTCATTCGGCAACTTTTAAATTAATTTCTGGATTTAATCTGAAAATTTTTCTAGGCAATTGAAAAAATTACCAAATCATTTCGAAATACAATGAAAAGCTTCAAAATTAGGATTGGAGTCCTTAGGAACTGAAACATGTTAAAACGAAAGTTATTTGGATAGGAATATGGCAATCCAAAAATTTTCGGATAGAAAGACCCGTATCAAGAAATAATGAATTTTAGGGATAATGTGCCAAGTTAAATTGTTCTAAGCATGCAATTGAGGGGTTTTAGGTTTAATTGGGGTATGTTGAGATCAATTTGAGGTTTATAATTACATAGAATATTTTTCAAATTTATTTAGAAAAGTTCATTGGTTTAATTCGATAAAGGGTAAAACGGTCATTTTGAGATTTAAAGGTGTTTATATGTGTAAAATCCTAGACTTAGTATCTTTGGAGAAAAGTTTTGAGTCAACAAAAAAATTCATAGATGAATAATGTTTCTGGTGAATATTGTCTGTGAATAGTAAATTTTTGACGAGCGGATCCTAATTATCAAAAATTATTGGAAAAGATTATAGAGTCTAAAAAAAGGACCATATTTGAGTGAAAATAAGTTCATTTGGATAAGTTTCAAGAGATCTAAGATTGTTGGACTAAAGTGTCCCTTACTGAAAAATAATGGGATTCAGTGATTTTTCTCCCATTTAAAATTTTTCAACCACCCAATTAAATGGTGACAAGTGGTATGGGTTAGCGTATAAATATAAGAAGTTTTGATAAAGGTGTAATTATGAGATGTTATTAATGAAAATGGTGGGCAAAAAGTGTGATTAAGCAAAATTTTCATTTCTTTAAAAGGGTGTGGCACATTGTTGGAAAAAGGAAGAAAAAGAGAGAGAAAAGAAAAGTAAAAGGAGAAGAGAAAGGTATGGCTAGGCGATGGAGAAATAATCCAAGGAGTTTTTCATGCTCTTCTAACTCCAATCAAACATCCAACAAGGTCTCATAACCATCCAAGTGAAGATGAAGAAGAAATTGGGTTGGTAAGCTTACTAGTTTTGTTGAAAAAGTTTAAATTTGGTTTTGATGGTGTGAATGGCACCCTTATGACATGATATCAAGATAAACATTGGAAGTGATTAGGAGAAGAAAATCAAGAAAACTAGTGCGTGGAACCTTGGTCAAAGATAAGATCCATTGCCTAAAGTGTTTTATTTTGTCATTTGATGATTTAAGATTAATTAATGGCATTAAGAAGTTAGTTTAATGACGAAAGAATGGAAAAAAACCATAGAAATGATTAATGAAATTTTGGCCATAGCTACGGTTTTTAATATGATATGATCTAAATTTCTATTTTGATGTTTTATGATGTTCATAGCATGATTTTGATGCTAATGAAGTAAAGAAATGAAAAAGAATTAATTTGGAATTGGTTTTGGTTGAAATTCGGTCAAAGATTCATGATTATGTAAAAATTTATTAATGAAATTTTATGGTTTGAATATGTGTATTAAAATGTCATAAAAGTGAATTTGGATTGATTTTAAGTGCTAGAAATCAAATGGAATTGAATTGGAAAATTTTAATATAAAATATGTTAAGTTTAGCCTTAAAGACATTTTTCGTATAAAAGTATGATTATGATGTAATAGCCATGTGAATGTGATTAAAGATGGTCATTAAGTGTAGTTGTGCTATTGGAATTATTAAATGAATTGTTATGTTATTATTTGGAAAAAAAAATAGTATGTGGAGTGTATGTGGAAAGTAATGAAGTTAAAATGGTTTATGGTGTATTTGATTGAAAAATGTGCTAAGGAGTTGAATGTATTTGTATTAGGTTTTCATATCAGAAAATGAAGCCAACTGAAGGATTTTGAAGTAGTGAAAAAGAAACTAGTAAGTAGTGAGTGCACTTTAAATTAATTTTACACAAATGGTTTTCATTTTATTATGAAATGAATATTTATGTTGAGTTTTATATGAATGATTTATTACAAGTGAATATTAATAGCATAAGTTTATGTTTTAGTAATATATGAATTTTAGTTTGAAAGTTAAATTCTGAATTTACATTGAAATTATGTTATTTGTTGATAAAAAGGAAATGAATTTTTAGCCTATGGTATGCCTTGATGGTATTACAGATTTACCGGTCAGAATATCCTATAACGTGCATGACAGTGTCTAGGGGGTGTTAGTTACTAACAACAGGTCGTATTGTGTCTATCAATAGTCTAGTGAGTTGCCCTCTGCGCATATGAAGTACATATAGTGCTAACCAAAATTGTTACAGATAAGTGATGTAGAACCAGCTCCATAACTACTGGTTTATAATAGTTAACCTATTACAGATAAGCGATGTATAACCAATTTTGTGACTTTATACCTAGGATACCGTGTGTAGACATGTCAAATTTGGCCCGGACTATGTTGATTGAGCCACAAGCCAAGGTCGGGCTGAGCATGAACGGCCCATGGCCCGACCTTTACTTCAAAAACGACATCATTTTTGAAAAAAATTGTCATTTTTGATATTTTTCTTTTAAAAAACTATAAGGTGGGTGGGGTTGACCCGGCCCGCTTAGGGTCACCGGGCCACAGGTTGACCTATCCCGGCCCGGCTCGGCCTATTGACACCTCTAACCGTGTGGTAAAGAAATTAGTGGTAGACTATGTTGTGTAAGAAAATTTATGAAAATAATAATGCCTCCACTATTTATTAGGCACCTTATGGTACCAATTCTAGTAGTTGGCTTAATTTTAGTATAAAAGTTTTCAGAAAACTTATCGCCTTCATTGTTTATTGTTAAAGGAAAAAACAAAATAGAAACTTTTATATTTTGAAAAGGCATTTTGAAATAGTATTTCAAAAAAAATTGAAATTGTACTTTACAAAGTCTTATTTTATGTCCAGATTTTATGATGCACGAATAAATTTTTATAGTAATTATTTTACCATGACCTTTATCATTGTATGGGAATACTTCAGTTATGTTTTTATAAAAAACTTTAATTTTTAGTAAAATGACTAATATTCATTGAGTTCGTTTAGCTTACCCCTATTTTTATATTTTTAAATAAACCACCCTAGATATGTGTACAAATGCTTCAGTAGCGGGAATTCCACTATAGGATTAGTTGTATCATCGGGTGTTATTGTGTTTGTGTCATTTTTGCTATGTATGTGTTTTCTTGAAATTGACTTAGTTACTTGTATATATGTTTTAAATTATTTTAGAAAGGGTTTAAAAATGTGATCTTGTAAATATTTTTGGGATTGTAAATATATTTTACAGATAATTATATAAAAAGATTTCCCATTATTTTCAATGCTTTTAACTTTTACAGTATAAAGGTTTTTAATAATTGAACAACTTAGCTTTGCGGGAACCCTTCGGTTGAGTTAGATATCGATTAGAGGGTTATCGTGGGATCGCAGGGAGGGCTCCACTCGTGTTCTGGAAGGGGAACTCCATGATGGATCCTTTCACTATGTGTATGTGAACCAAAGGAAAATAATGATTTTTGACTCATATAATGTAAAGGATAATGAGAAGAAAACTTCGAGTGGAGCATTAGCTGATGATAACATTGTGTAGTTAGTCTTTCATACTATTTTCTAAACAGGCATCAAGTATAATATAAGAATATTGTATCATCTTTATAAGTTCTTATTTTAGGTAGGTGATGATGTTACTTGGTCGACATTTGGATCTTATACTTTTTTGGACTAAACTTATCAAATTTCTTATCCATAATCCTTCTTAAAGAAAAAACAACTATGAATTATTTATGTATATTGTGATCATTATAACACAAATGAAGCTCAAACTCATCAAGTGGGTAAGGGAGCAGATGACCATCAATAAGAACACCAGAAACATATCTACTAGTTAATTAAACTATTACTGATCTATATAGATTTAAGAAAGTGCAATAAATGCATACTGTACACATCCTTTATAAGAAATCATAAAACAAATGAAAACATGGTAAACTTGATCTCAACAATGGAGCATCAATTCACAATAAATAATATCCAGACTTTCGTGTCTTAAAATTAAAATTAGAATCACATATGACATTATGTTAGCTCCATCTAATACAAGTGTTAAACATGGAACCTTGAAATTGTCAAACTAGCTGTTAACTGAAGTTAGAAACAACCTAAGTAGTTGAGATTTTCTTGAAGTTGTCAAATTAGCTGTTAACTGAAGTTAGAAACAACCTAAGTAGTTGAGATTTTTTATGTTAGTGCTTAGCTGATTTTTAGGAAAGTTGTTGCTTTATTTTAGCAAGTTGTTACAGATTTTTTCTTTGACAGCTAAGACTCCTAAGTGTATAAATTAAGTCAATTATTGTTAAATAAAACATACAAGTTCCATTCCTTCTTACTTATACTCTTTGCTTTTATTTTAAAACCAACATATTGGTATCAGAGCTTCTTCTTGAGGAACCTATGAGTGACCTTATGTCATCATAACTCAGCTATAAAAACAAAAAAAAGCTATAGTTTATCCTACATAGATTTCAAAACTTTGTTCACTGCATTTAACGCCAGTGTTTGATGAGACAAACTTTCAAGCGTGGGTTGTTAGAATGAAGGCGTTGAACTTGATCCGAGAATTTGAGATGTAAAAGATGAACGATTCATAAACAATTAAAGTTTATTATAACAAACTCCTTGGTATTGTAAACAAGGTAAGACTTCTTGGTTTTAATCTTGTTGATTCCATAATAGTTCAAAAGATGTTGATTACAATCCCTAAAAGATTTGAAGCTACTATCTGTTCATTAAAAAATACAAAGGATCTGTCAACTATCATATTGGAAGAATTATTAAGTGCTTTGTAGGCACAAGAGCAAAGGAGGCTGATAAGGCGAGATGCACATGTGGAAGATGCTTTTCAAGCCAAATCATGGCAAAACAATGGTGGCAAGAACAAAAACAAAAAGCAAAATAACAAGCCTAATACTATGAATACCACTGGCAAAACAAATAGCAACAACAAAGTTGAGATGTTTCCACCTTATTCCAACTATAAGAGGACAAATCATCCATAAAATAAGTGTTGGTGGAAACCAGATATAAGATGTCACAAATGTGGCCACCTAGGAAACACGAAGAAGATATACAAGTCTCAATAACACTAAAGAGAAGCCAAGACTGCCGAGGACCAATTTCAGGATGAGCAATTATTTACAGCTTCATGTCATTCCATCGACATATGCAACGAAAGATGGCTCATTGATAATGGTTATACAAACGATATAACTTATTATTATGAGATTTTCAAAAAGCTTGACAAGATTGCTATTTCCAAAGTCAAAATTGAAAATAGAGCTTGTCTAGAAGTTAAAGGAAAAGGAACGGTAGCAATCCAGAGCCAAAGAGGTTTGAAATTAATTTTAGATGCGTTATATGTTCTTGAAATTAATAAGAACCTTACAAGTGTTTGCTTGTTACTAGAAAGAAAATATAAAGTATTGTTTGAAGACAAATCATGCATAATTAAAGACGCAGGAGACAATAAAGTACTTAAAGTTAAAATGCAAGGTAAAAGTTTTGTCTTAAACTTCATGAAAGAGGAGCAAGTTACTGTTCACATAGAGGAATCAGGTCTTATTTTGTGGCATAAAAGATTAGGACACTTCCACAATAGTGCTATATTATAGATGAAGGAAAATAGTTTAGTGGAGGGCTTGCCTGAACTTAAGAAGGAGCTTCTTACATGTGATGCCTGTCAATATGGGAAGCATACTATGCTTCCTTTTCCTAAAAATAAATCATGGAGAGCCACACAAAAACTGAAGCTAATTCATATCGATGTTGGTGGACCTTAAAAAACACCATATCTAAATGGTAGTAAGTTTTATATTGCTTTCATTGATGATCACACAAGAATGTGTTGGATTTATTTTATGAAGCATAAATTTGAAGTTACTGATATTTTTTGAAGTTTAAAGGTTGTGTGGAAACTCAAAGTGGGTGTAAGATGCAAGTGATCAGATTTGATAATGGAACTGATTATATTTTAGGAAAGTTCAACAAATTTTGTGAAGTTGCAGGATTGAACACCAACTAGCTTCACCTTATACTCCGCAGCAAAATGGCATTATTGAGAGGAAAAACATAACCATTATGGAAATGACAAGGTGCTTGTTGAATGAAAAAGGATTGTCTGAGAAGTTTTGGGCTGAGGCCATAAGTACAACAGTTTTTTTGCTTAATAGATTACCAATGAAAGCAACCCAAAAAAAGACTCCATTTAAAGCTTGGTATGGATACAAATCAAAGTTGTTTGATTTGAAAACTTTTGGTTGTCATTTGTTTCTCTTACATTTCTCAGGTTAAGAGAGATAAACTTGATAAGAAGGCAGAACCAGGAGTCTTTATGTAACACCCCACTCCCGCAAGACACGTACCTGACATCCTGAGGGATATCCAAGTCCGTGCCCCGCGAGGGTGGCATGTTAGAGCACTCAATCATTCATTTTTTGATATAAATTTTTTTAAAAAAACAACAAACATATGCGGAAATAATAACCAATTCGGGCCCACTTTCATTCATAAACATTTTCAGTCAATACAAAACAATCAATAGAATTTCAATAACCAATTACAGCTCATTACAAATACAAAACACTTTAGTCATAATGTCCTTACATTCCACCATAAAAACCTTTGCATACATTTTGAACAAAAATTTTGGAATACATTATTTTACAAAAATCGCAGAATACAAAGCTATACAAAAATGGGAAAAACACTAATGCAGACGTGAACTAATCCCAACCTCTATCTTTCCCTTACATGCAATAAGTATACTCCCGTTTGCCTAGCGGGGTATTCTTCTGAGTCCTGAAAAAATAATTACAAATTTGGGTGAGTTTTGCGAACTCAATGAGTGGCCATCAACGATGGCTCACCCAGTCACATAACACATAATCACATTTACAACGTTTCACACTTCACATTCAATAGATATAATCACTCATATTATACATATGTAGTGCATATGAGACCCACTTTTTATTTGTTACTTTGTTGTGATCGAGTGCCTAAACTATCCCATATAGGGCTCATTGATAACTGTCCCTTATCCGCTTGGGAGATACAGAGTTCATTAAACGTTGAGCTTAAGGCTTTGATTCACTTTTGAGCTCGAATTTTATTTTCACTCGTTGAGCTTTAAGCTCTGATCGGTGGCTACTTTGGTCACAACAGCCATTATGTTTCATGCATTCATGAAATGACATGCATCAGTCACATTTGTATGATCCCAATCAATCTTATTCCCATATCATCGGACCTTAGTCCGACATTCAACATTAAGTTAAAAATCACACTTTCACTTACATGCAAATGCACATTCAGAACACATTTAACAATCATATTAAGTACACTTAATTCATCTCATTCACATATAAGCAGTACTTTAATATCTCATCAATCATCACAATCATCGGACCTTCTGTTCGGAATCAACAGTCAAGACACATTCATATCAACAATCAACAGTCAATTAATACAAAAATCAAACAAAACAAACAATGAAATGAGACCATATAAGTCTACTCACAATATGCTTCAGATTAGCATTTGCACCTGAATGTGGACATTTAACCTGCACAACTCATTTATGCAAAACACATATTGCACATACATTAATAATTGCACACTTACAAGCATTTATTTATGCACAATTGTATAAATGGACTATGTATAATGCATGCTCAATGACAATCCCGGGTATTTATCTATTAGTTTCATCACAAAATCAATCCCATATCAAAACTCACCTAATTATAATCTATGCTTAGGTTTATACCTCAATAAAACCATTAAATCACAATTCATAATTCATTGAATCACTTTCAGATTTTCCCAAGACACCCCCTTCGAGTCTATTGTTCACATTCAATCAGAAGGTGAAAATGAGGTAATTTGGTCAAACTCTCTTCTATAAAAGTGTTCCTCTATGTCTTATCTTTCCATTGACACTAAAATCACTCAATCTGGTTCAGTAATTTGGAAGATATGCCTCAAACATTATCAGGTTATCCATATTCAAAAACAGTGTACTATACACAATTTCCATCCAAAAATTCAACATTTTAGAGGCTGATCAAAATTCGACTTTTTCATATGATTTGTAGACCTATTTCTATAGTTTACTCCAAATCAAAAATAATATCATTTGGAATTCTACATATCCAAATATAATCGAAATACTGAAGTATGGTTAGTGAAAGAACACCAGTTCATATTATTTAAGAGCATACTCACTGTACCCGTCCCACGTTTTTTACTCAATCTTTCTCAATTCATTTCAGAATGCTACCAATTTTTTTGGAGAGGTATAAAAATGTCTTAAAAATCTAATGGTTTAAGAATCAAGTCATTTGGAGGTCTAGAAAAGAAGTTATGGTGAAAAGAAGCAAGACTATTCAGTAAAAGACAAAATCCCAAATGCACGATTGTGCATTTACACGACGGTGCAAATTTCTCTTCACCTCCAAAGTCACCGCCGTGCTTATACACGACGGTGCATTTTTGCTAACCTCAAAAGTCACCTTCGTGCATAAGCACGACGGTACAAATCCATTTTGAACCCCAAAAGTTGCAATTCTACTTCTTTTTCTCCATCGACATCTCAATTTCAAACTTTCTTAACTTTTGATCCAGAACTACAAAATTTACAAACTTTATATCAATAGAAAGCTAAAAGAAAGATCTAAAATGTTCATGAGGACACTTTTATCAAAATCTCTCTAGATCAGTATAGAAAAATCACACAAGTTTTAGATCTAAAATTCAACTCTCCACTGTTCATTCTTAGAAAATTTCCAGACTTCCACTTTCCAAAATCCAACACTTCAATTTTTATTCTAGTCATTTCCACTCCATTTCAATCAACTCATTCACTATAAATTTCACATTACCCTTAAATATACAAGTTTACTCAAAAATCTCAAAATCATCAAAAACCAAATATCAATTATTCACTCTTCATATTCTACATTTTACATTCTTTGCACTTTCTTAACTCTCTTCCTCTAACTATCATTTATACAATCTTTCTCACTTCAGACCATCATCTTACAATTGTTTTTCAACTCAAAAGCCGTTCTTTTGTTTATCTCTATGTTGGACCCTAAACTTTTCTTAGAAGTTAGAACTATTATATGTGAAAGGTTGGAAGTTGAAAGCTGGAAAAATGTAGTTGAAACATGTTCATTGAGTATGCTTCGGTATTTTAGCCATAACCTTTTCTCTAGTTATCCGAATGATGTGATTCTTAATTTCAATTAAACTAGAGAAATAGAGTTACATCTTATCTAATGAAATCGAGTTCTAATTTGGTCTTGAAGATTTTAAATTTTTGTATGGAAGTTGTGCACATAATAATGTTTCAGTATAAGAATAGTTCAGAAAGGTTTGGGATACAACTTTTGAATTTCCAAACCAAATTGAATGATTTTGGTGTCATTAGAAAATTGAGACAATGAGGAACATTTTTCTAGAAGGAAGTGCTATCAAATTCCTTCAATTACATGCTTAGAAAAAGGTCTTGATTTTTAGAAGGAGTTAAGCATGATTTAAATAAATTTGGAGGTCTTGCTAGATTAATTATGTTATTTGGAGTTAATTATTATGTTAATGTTGGTAGGATTTTAAAATATGGTTTA
>JANVCQ010000002.1:17533293-17547249 GCA_025531925.1 Erythroxylum plowmanianum | reverse complement strand
GAATTTGTGTTAATCCTTTATTTGAATATCAATCCAAAATACCTGAAATTATTTCTTAACCAATTCTATACATTTTACTATTATCAAAACATAAAAGAATTTAATTTGTCAACCACCATTGGTCCAACACCTTCTCCATATCTAAAAATTTTGCTGGTTTGTGCCGCTTGATATCCCTTCCTTTTTCTAGGTTGGTCGAAAGATACTCTGCCGATCGTTTGAGTGTGTTTGAGATTGTGCCTTGACTAACTTTCAAATGAAACTTTTTTCAAGCCACAACTGCAAATCTTTTTGAGTGCATGTCGAATGATCTCTCTTGTACTTACATAATTCTTTGCGTATTTGATCCGTCATTGTTGATTTCGTGACACATTTTAAACGAGGAGTCATTATTGGGTGTGATTTCAAGAAATTTTCTATCTTATTTATAAAGTATTTTCTATCTCCATGATACGTACATATGTACATTGAATGTTTTTAGTAAAAATACAATGAATAATACTTAATTATTAAGAAACAATGAATATTATTTATTAGTTTTCATCAATATTATGCAAAATGAATCTATGTTTTAAATTCATTCAATTAATATGAAACATGAATTTTTCTAAGATATAATGCTTTTTGATGTAATCAAAATTGAACATCAATCGATTACAAAAATATTTTTAAATTAATAAATATTAATTTATCGATTAATTAATATCTCTATAAAATAATAAATATCATGATCCCAACAATATTAATTTATAGAGGTTTTACTATAAGTCACTCACAATACTTGAAATTATTTTACAACATTTATTATTATATCTAATAATATATATATTACTTTCTTAAATAAAATAAAAAAGAAAAAAAGAATACAAAAGAAAAGAATATAAACATCATCTAGTGATTTTTATAATTTAACATATTAATTTAATTTAATAAAATTTATTTAATAATAATAACTATTAATAATAGTTATATATATAAACAAAATTTCATTTTAATTTAATAAAATAAAATTACACTGATAAGATTCGTCCCTCAATTCAACATAATTATATTTTAATTTTGATGATAATATGCAATGCTTAATAATTTTACTTTATTTAAATATAAGTTTGAAAATGGGCCTGGACTCAAAATCTAATCACTATTGAACCCTTAGGGCTGTAAGCCCAATTCTTATGTGTAATTTAATCCTCATCTTCTGTTCCTTTTTCACCCCTAAACCCTAAAGCTCTGTGTTCTCTCTGAAAGCGTTAAACCCTTCATCAAGTTCCCCCGAGTCAGCTCACCGAACTCCCACAATGGCGGATACCGTCCAATTCCGGTTGGAGCGCATGGTCGACGAGCTCGACGACCTGGAGCGTCGTGGCCTCTTTACGCGACGGGAGATAGCTGAGATCGTAAAAAGGAGACGGAAGTTCGAGTACAGATTGAAGCGACCAAGTCCGATAAAACAGGACTTCTTGGCCTACATTGATTACGAGATTCAGCTCGACAATCTCCGCCGCTTACGCAAAAAGTCGGTGGCTCGTGAGCTCAAGAGGAAAGGGAACAAGAAGATGAAGATGTCGATTTCCGATTTTTCCGGCGTTTCTAGAATTGTGGAAATATATCGCATGGCGGTTATGAGATTTAAGGGGGATATCGAGCTCTGGTTTCGGTACTTGGAATTTTGTAGAGAGCGTAGAAATGGGCGTATGAAGAAAGTAAGTTTGAGTGAAGTTTAGGCTTTTTGGAGCTTGTTCCGTTTGAATTACGAGTTAGTGTTGGTTTTTACCATGACTTTTTTTTTTTTTTTTTTTTTTTTTGATGTTGTGTTCTGTGATTTACAGGTACTTTCTGATGTTATTAGGCTGCATCCAAAGGTTGCTGGGGTGTGGATATACGCAGCAGCGTGGGAGTTTGATCATAACTTGAATGTGATCGGTGCTCGTGCTCTTATGCAGAGTGGTTTGAGGGTTTGTCCCAATTCTGAGGATCTTTGGGTGGAGTATCTTAGGATGGAACTTACGTATCTCAATAAATTAAAAGCTAGAAACGTTGCCCTTGGAGAGGGTAAGGGTAGTTTTGTGCTTGATTCTAGAGCTTCTGATGAGAAGCAGTGGAGGCAGGAGAATAAGGATTTGTTTATGTCACTCACTGACGAGAGAGCTAAAGATGATGGATCAAATGTTGATAACGAGTTGGAAAAGAAAAATGATTTATTTCGGGAACAAGGGTTGAGCGTTCTTCAGACTGTCTATAATGGAGCAGTTGAAGCTCTCCCTTCTAGTTTTGGGTTGAGAGTGCGGTTATTGGAGATATTGGAAGCTATAGACTTTGCGAATTCCAGGGACATGTATGAGAAGATATTAAGTGAGATGAAGAGGGACTTCTCAAAAGATTCAGAGTATTGGGATTGGCTTGCAAGGCGTCAAATTGATGGTACTGATCTTAGAAGTGTGCAGGGTAGGATGTCTCCTGAATTAGAAAATGCAATTCAGGTATGTTCCTGTGACGCTGGTGAAATGCTTTAACAAGTGACGCCTAACTAATGGGCTCTTATTATACTGAATCGCTACGTGCATACGTTAGATGAGCCTTTTGCTATTGTTTCTTGGAATATTTTCTGTTGATTGCTCTCTGTGCTTCATCTATCGTAGGTTTATGAGGAGGCTTTGGAAATTGTGTCGTCTCACGAGATGTTTAAAGTATATGCAAAGTTTTTGATTGATGTTATAGATACTTCGGAAGGAAAGCTAAACCCTGGACTGCCTAACCATTCTGAAGATTGTATTTCACGACTTTTAATGGTGTTTGAAAGGGCTGAGGCACTGGGATGCATGACTGAGGATCTTGCTAGCGATTATGTTTCATTTTACTTGCAGCTTGGGAGAGTGGATGAAGCTCGAAAACTTGCAGAAAAGCTTTGTGGTGGAAAATATTCAGATTCCTCAAAGTTGTGGCTTCTGAGGGCATCAATTGAAACAAGAGGGTTTACTGGAGATATTTCTTTTCCAAATAAGGCTGATTTGTCATCCATCTTCCAACTTGTGAGAATTGCATTAACAAAAGTGCCAATTGAAGAAGCTGACAGCTTGTGGATGTTGGTATGCCCTTTTACCGTTCTCTTACCCATAATTGTTAATTCTGCTAATGTAATGCGGTGTCTTTGTATTGAACACCTACTGGTTGAAGCTCTTTTTAGTGATCATAAACTTGGTAGTTTTCAATATAAATCTAGTCTGGAGGTCAAACATTAACTAGTTTATTATTTAGTCAATAAATTGCAAATGCAGTATGCATGATGAAGTTCGGACAGTTTATTTTCTGAGGACTATGCTATGTTGTGTTAAAGAATCCCCTTCCTTTTCTTCTACCTGATGGAAAGAAATACCTACCTGTGAATTTTATTGACTTTGGCACTCTATGAACACTCTTTGTGGCTTAATGCTTACTGTAATTACATGCATATTGCTAGATTTACTGCTAACTGTACATGTAATTTTCCATTTTATGGGTTTTAAACGTTATGGTCCATCTAGTCTGTGAGGTTCAACAAATTTTCAAGATTGATTGGCCAACTAACATACCATTTACTGTAGGCACTCAAGTTCTTTGCTGCAGAAAAGCATTATTTTGACAAGCTGGTTGAGACGTCTTTCATTTTAGTAGCTAAAGATGGTGGCGGTGAAAATGGGCATTCTGTTCCTTGGTCCATAGTAAATTTTGTTCTCCAGAAGGATGGAATTGAGCTTGCAAGAGAGACATATAAGCGGTATGTTACTGAATTATAAGCTAAACAAAATAATAGCTGAAAATCCTGCTTAAAGTGAGTCGTACAATGCTCCCAAAGAGCTTTTCTAGTTATTTACTACTTTAATTTATTTCATGTTCTTGCCAGATGCTAAATTCAGAAACTACTTTTTTTATTTTTTGAAAATTGAATGAAATTCAAAAACTATTTCCAGCTGTGTGGTTTCTCATTTTGTATCTGCAACCCTAATTCAATTGCAGCTTTCTTGCTTTACCCCATCCCAGTCTTGCCTTGTTCAAAAATTGCATTGAGTTGGAGAGGAATCTTGCATCTATCGGTGATGTAGATGGCCCGGCAAATGTGCGAAAGTTGTATGATTCTGCGCTTGCATCCTATTCTCAAAACATGAACTTGTGGAGAGACTACTATACTATGGAGGGAAAGGTGACCATTGCTTTCCATATCTCAAGTTATATTCATGATTTCATCAACCCCAAAAAAAAAATAATAATAATAACCCATGAGAAGGAATATAAAATTAGTGATGTTGGATAAGATTTCACAAGGATCAATTTCCGCAATATAAAAAGGATAAAACCTCTTTAAACATGGATTGTTTTTACATTCTTCCAACATGGACTTACACATCTAAACTTTCTATGTTGCTGCTCCAGTTGGGAACATCAGAAACAACGGCTGCAGTATGTTGGCGTGCACGGAAGACGCTGAAAAATTCCGTGGAATTTTTGGCTTCAGATGTCTTGTAATCGAATTTTGCCGGACCCTGAGGTCTAATTTGGCCCTGTAACGACATATGTTGGCAATACAAACATGTGCTAGGGTGGAATGCTAGTTACTTGCAACCTGAAAAAGCAAACAAAGTAGGTGCAGGCCATGTGAGATGTGACCAATATTACATTATGTGTCCAATTTGTTCGGCTGTAATTTTATACAAATTTGTGGGATCAAGTTGGGAATGCCATGCAAAGTGTTTATAGCATTGACTCATGTTTAATTACTTCTGATTTTAAAGTTGTACGGCAAACAATTGCCAGCCAAAACACTATAAACAAATATGTTGAATGTACATATATAACATCTACATCTTTCTTTGTGCTGATAACGCAAGGTTCTTTATGAAGTCTAATAAACAGCACGAGGCGCTTGAGGAAGCAAATCTTTCTGGAATGCGTTGTAGTAAACTAGACTCTTGGCCACTGTGGACTGACGACCTGCGAGACATATGATTGGTGAAATCTACGTTTCAATTTATCTTAAACAACAGAAACAGCAACAGCAGGAGAGAATATGATTATTCAAGCATTGACATTTAGAGGAACTGAACGACACTAAAAACCAACTTAAAGAAAATAACATAAGCAAAACATCTAGACACAAATGCTTGATTTCTGCCATATATTAGTATAGTTGGCGTACTGCAATGCAAAAAGAACAGCCTCTATCAGGGAAAATGTATTGCTAACCTCAAGCGTGCTAAACACCAATCTCATTCGGCTGGCAACAACTGACGGCTCCTCAGCATATCCTACAACTGCCATTTGCTCTAGCTGAAGAGTCTTTACTGGAAGCCTTCAGCAAACCAGGGAAAAAATTTATATATTAGGAAGGTGATCACCCCATCATGCAGTCTTGCTGTGACTTGTATAGTCTCTGATATTCATGACTGGGATGGTCTGAGAAGAATATTGGTTTCTGTGAAAGCGAATATGGGGCTTATGTTATGTATATCCTACCGTCCTAACGCTGGAATATCAAAATGATATCAATACAGTTTCAAAACGATTCTAGATCTTTGAGTTTAACTGATTACAGGACAAAAGTTTCATGTTTACACTTAGGATTATCATGCTAACTTGCCAGCATGGCCAGGTAATGTACATGCCAACTTTAAACATATGTATCTATGTGCTTCAAATTGAAAGACTTGTAACAAACAGGTAATTAAGGTTAAGTGTCCCTCACCATGCCATTCCCCTAACATAATATGCATTTGCTATAAGAGCACAAAAGCCTTTCCAGCGAAGCAATATTTCATCAGAGACTGAAGGTGTGGAGGACCACCTGACTATTGTTGGTTGTGGTGTGCATAGGATGGTGATGAATAGGATGCTCAACCACAGGATACACTCATCAACCTGTACAACAAAATAGGAAGTCTAGTTCTTAGGCCATCATGACTGCTAACACATACACACACACAGAGTTGAGCAGGGAATTTAACTGCAGTTGTGAAAGTAATGAAAGACTGATGATATATATGACTAATCCTCTTTCCAGGGATATTGTCAGTGACACCCAGGAAAAGACCCTAGTCAATGGACTACATATTGGGAACGTCCTTGTTGTACCCCAAAAATGCCAAATAAGGATCAATGTGGAGCCTTCGATGAGCCAGTAAATAATAAAGGAGGGAATTTTCCACACCCTTGCACATGGACATGCATAAGTCAATGTCATTCAAAATATGCAGAAAGCAATTTTATATATTAAAATTCAAAGGATTCCAACACTAACCTCCTCTGCAAATATCTTGGACTTCACACTGGTACTTCCACCGTAACTCTGCATTGCTTCAATTTCAACACCTGATTCCTTTATAGCATTGAGCTCTTTCCGTAATCCTTCATCAGTGCAGCCTAAAGCATATGCATTTACCCCAGCACTAATAAATTCCTAGCACACATTACTCAAACATGTTACTAGCAAGTCACATTGCAAACATTTCACTGATGATTGAAAGATAAAAGCATATTGCTGAATATACTTTTAGGTTGTCACCTCCTCCACGGTCAATGACGTTCCTGTATCTCCTGAACAAAGTGATAGCAATGTTCCGGGAAGAGCGGTATTCATTATCAGACAAAATAGAATCATGTGACCGACACTGCAATAAGCATGTAAAATCATATATTCTCAAGCAAGCAATCAAACAGTACACTCAAATCTGAACTGCGATATGCTTACCAGCCATCTGTTCAAAATAACGCCTTGGGATGTAAGGCAAGTCTGAAGCTGGCTATGCCCTTTCCAAGAAAGCGAGGAAGTTTGTGGTTTGTTATTATAAAGACGGCATGGAAGGGTAGGAGAGAAAGGAATAAAAGTCAAGAAATTGTTGCACATCGAAACATCATGCAGTGTTTTAATGCCCAAATGTGTATGGAACTTGTGACTAACCGCAGACGAGTACAAAATTACCATGGTTGAAACATCATATCATGACCTTCAAAAACATAACATAAATATCATCAGGAAAGAGGAAACAAAGATGTGTAATCCAATATTAAGACCAGTGCATTAGTGACAGTCAGTCACTATTTTTACATTTATTTTTGCAGCTAAAGTGATCTATTTATCTAACGCGGGCAGCTTTATTCATTTTAATCAACTAGCACAGATTCGCATTTCTAATTGTAAATTTAAACTGGAAAATAACAGTGATTAAGAGAATTGAGGTGGGTAAAACAAGTAAAAGGGTCAACACTAACTGTCTGACCACACAAGAGGAATAAGAAGAAGCAACAAAAAAATGAATTGTTGAAGAACGAGCTTAGAATGGAATGTTGATTCTGTCAATATTGTAAATAACTTATTTCCCTATTTGTGAATGACTTAGCCTGACTGTAGGAACCATATGAGGATGCTTTTGTAACTATAAGTTAGTGGCTCTGCCTCTTCAATAATATACAACAATTCAATTACATATTATTTTCTTTCATGAATTACTGATTATACCTGTTGTACGATTTCCAGGAGACTCAAGACTATGATGACTTTACTTTGAAAAGGCTTCCGATATAAAAGAAAGAACAGAAAAACCAACGGAGAAATGGACCAGAGAGCAAACATTAACTTCACTTTCACACTGATTTTAGTATAGAAAACACTGAAACGTATCATTTCTCAACGTATTGTGCCAGAAAGATACATATTCCAAAGACACAAATTCAAGCAAAAATCACATCTTTGGAGCGAAATAAGGAAAGGGCTCAACTTTACCTTCGCATCGAGTTGGACAAGCTCGTACTTAACCGAAAAGAGAGAGACTTTCACAGAGATGCCCCACACCCCACAAGGGCCAAGAAAACTAAACGGGAAAACAAGTTTAAGCTAAAACCAATAGATGGAAAGAAAGAATCTTCTGGGTACGGTAATTTAGGCCACCAATTATTTGCATGGTTCTCAAAGATTCCGTCGATTGGATTTTATTAAATTTCCCCGAGAAAAATTTTCTGGTTGTGACGCGAGAATCGCCATGTGGGAACTTAGTACTCGGCTTTCAACGCCTTGTCGTTTCAATTGATTGGCGTTTGCGATGGGACTGGAGTTTCATAGTTCCGGTTTAGAAAGGCACAGTTAACATCGATTTTGTTTTAGCTTAGAATTTCAATTTAAGTGTAACTCAAAATTTTTTAAGATCTTTACATTCATACACAGGATCTGTTTGACAATCAGCTAATTTTATTAGCTATTAGTTGATAGCTGATTTTATCATATGATTTGATCAGCTAATTGTATTACTTATTTGTCATTTGATGTTTGGTAAAATTAATTATTTAAAATTAGTTGTTTATATATAAAATAACTTACGAGGACATGACTTTAAAAAAATTACAAGGGTATGAATATTATATATCTTAATACTTCGTTCAATATTCTTATAGAAATTTAGATTTTAAATATTAAATTCTACAAAAATTAAGATTATAACTATAATAAGAACATATAATAATAACAACAACAACAACAACAACAACAATAACAACAACAACAACAACAATAACAACAATAATCATGATGATGATGATGATACATCCAAACATGAAATATAACAATACAAATAAAGTTTAACAACACAATTCAAATAGAGCAAAAGAAATGAACATCATTATTTAAAGTAAAGGTTTATAACAATTCAAAAAGGATGTCTAATTGCCATTAAACTAGAAGCAATATTATCACAAATAGATGTCATCTCCCGAGTTCTTTGTTCTTTAATGTTTTCTTGTGTAGAGTTAACTTCAACATTTTGAAATACATGTGGAGGTATAAATTTAGGATTTTGATTGATGATGCTAAAAGTCAAGTCATCACTTGTACTTCTTCTAACATATTCATGCAACATAAAAGCTGCACAAATTATTCTATTTTGACCCATTAATGAATATCTAGGCATTTTCTCTAATATCTTTCATCGAGCCTTAAGAACACCGAAAGCCCTCTCAATACAACTTCTCAATGATTAATGAGCTCGGTTAAAAACTTCTCAAGATCTTCTTGGATTTGCACCACGAAACTCTGATTGATGATATCTTCTCTTTGGGTAATGTAACAGCCCAGATCACCCACTTACAGATATTGTCCACTTTAGGCCTTGGCCCAGCCAAGCCTTCACCGTTTTGCTTTTCCCGAGAACTTCCCAAGAGGTCATCCATCCTGGAACTACTATTTCCCTAGCATATTTAACTTCAAAGTTCTGATAAGATCTAGTGCGTTAGAGCATGAAAAACGCGTTTGTAAGGGAGAGGTATCCATACTCTCATAAAGCGTACTTCGTTCCTCTCTCCAACCGATGTGGGATCTCATAGGTAAGGTGTCAAATATCCTTCTCTTTCCAGATAGCTTTTGTCAATCAAGTAATATTTACTTGAGTTTCCATAGAAGCAATATAATTAATATAAATGATATCATAAAAAGTCTAAATCATTAATAGCAAATCCTATAAATCTTAAAATTACCTATTGGTGGTTTTGGAAATTTAAGTCTCAGATTATCAATTGTATCAAGGAAAATACAAGAATCGTTTGTTGATCCTTCCCAACCCATTAAAACATATCTAAATAGTAAGTTAAAGTCACATGTTGTCATAGACGGAGCTACGTGGGGGCCCATGGTGCACTGAGCTCCCAAACATTTAAAAAAATAAATATTTTTATTTTAATATATATATATATAAGGACGGAATTATTTGGAGCCCATTAGTACATTGGGCCCCCCAAGATTTTAAAAAATTAAATATTTGAGCCCTCCTATCTTAAACTTCTGGCTCCGTCACTGCATGTTGTCAATAAATTTGTTGTTATTATTCCTTTCCATCCTCTAAATCTCATTTGATCCTCCTCTGCAACAAGTACCGCTCTATGTGTACCATCAATAGCTCCAATGCAATCCTAATATAAAATAATAATTATAAGATGATAAAACAACATTTTTCAATAGAAAATATAATGAAGGGGGAGGAAGAACATATTCAATTACCTTAAAATGTGGCATATATCTAACATCATTGGTAATTTATGGTGGAATGTCCTTGAATTTGGATCTTTTGGTACGAGTATATCCCTTGAAAATCCATCCATAGCAGTCAAAACTTCTTTAAAAACTTTACTCACAGTTTCACCAAAATGTTGAAAACACTCTTGGGTATCTCTATTAGAGGAACCTTTACTTAGGACATACACGAATAAACTGACTTTCGCCATTCAATAATTCATTCATCCATAGCTCTCTTGTTTGATAGGAAGTCATGCATCGTTCCTTGTATATGTGGTTAAAAAAATACACACTCATATAACTCACTACACAAGCCATCAAATCCCAAAACTCAATCTCATTGTCCAAAAATTGCTTTATTTGCAGAAGTTGCATAATTTACATAACATTATCATCCATATCTATAGATCAATAAGTAAAATTATATTGTAAATAAACAAGACACTTATGTCTAAATATAAAGAAATAAATAATATAGTAGGTAATAAAATTATGGATTACCAACAAAATAATGTTATATAATAAAATAAACAAACCAAATTCATAATGTCTTAAAAAACACCATGTCTAAAAACAATAAACTAGACATAGTAATGGATAGATAGAAACTATGTTTAATGTTTTTTTTAATGTTTGTCATACTCATACATAAATTTTATGTATTCAACCCTCTTTGTATCATTTGGTAAACCCAAAAAAAGGACGTTTTTTACAGATCTTCAATCATCATGCAAGCAAAGTAAAATTCAGGAGTAACAGTCTCTAAATCAGGTAAAGTACATATTTTTTCCAAAGCATTCGTAACATCATGATGTGACGCACCAACATTAGTACTTTGTGATGTACCAATATTTATCGTATCCAAAATTTTTGTTAAATGGATCTATTCATCTCCATTATTGCACTTTACCTCTTTTGAATCAATTGCATCATATCGTCAAGCCTCTCATACATTACTGCAGATCTTCCTACCTTTTTAGCGGAATCAATTCTTGCACTTTTGTTACTTTGTGAACTATCACCCTCCAAAACACCTTTGCATCTTCTTCTCTCACTGCCTTCATCATGTGTAACTTGAGGGGTCAGGGTAGATTCTCTCCACACTTCTTCCCAATTTTTTATACCAGTAGTCTCATCTATGTTCTCATGATCATGATAGGCTGACAATTGATGATGAACATTATAACTATCAGGTGGAGAAGGAACATATACTTCCTCAACTTCTCGTTGTCCTTATGAAGGGTCAACCACAGGACAAAATGTAGTCTCTCCTCGGGCCAAACATCCAAAAAGTTGATCCAAGTTACATTCAAGCTCAGGTTCAAACCCTTCCTCTTTAAATGTTTTAAAATTGATGTTCTCCTATAAAAAAATTAAATAACTTATATTTAACTAACTATTTAGCATTAGAGTAAAGGAAAATAATTTGAATTGGAGAAAAGGGAATAACCTTAATCTTCAAAGTCCACCATTCCTCATTAACAACAATTGTTCCTTTGTCATAATCTCATCATAATCTCGTTTCTTTCCCTTTTAATTGTTTCCAAAGACTCCATCTAGTTCTCATCCAATCAAACTTATTTTTAAGCTTTGTTTTATCCCATGATAAGTTTGGTTGCTTTATGAAACTCTTCCTCCACCTTCTTCCATGGTAACCTTTGACCAATAACTCCACCGCATTTTCTCTTACTCCTTTCAATAAGTTGATTACAAATGTCACAAAAGATAAGAAGAGTTTCTTTTGGCCAACGAATCTGACCTATATCATTTCCCTTTGACTTCCTCGTTTGTTTTCTTTTTGGGATGATCTCATCTAATCATATAAGATGAAAAAGATTATATGCTATTTAATCAATTTGCTATTCATTTCACTACTTAATTGGTTTTACTAGCTTGAATTAGACTACTTCAACAAAATAAATATATAATTACTTTTTATCATTATAATATTTTTATTAATTACTTAATTTATAACTTGTGAACATTATTCAAAAATTATATAAAATTGTAGTATTTTTATTTAAAATATTATATTATTACAACTTTTTTATTAAATTACTATTTGTTTATATATAATAATTTAAGAAAATTATACTTCTTTTGGTAACAAAACAACTATTAAATAATTAAATAATATTAGAAAAAGATAAACATGAAAGTAAAAAAGAAAGAAAAAAGAGATTTAGGGATAAAACATGAAAATAAAAATGAGAGAGTTAGTGATAAAACAAAATGGTTGTAAGCTAGGGAATTAGGGACAAAACAAAATGGTTGCAAGTTAGGCTTTAATACCTTATAATTAAATTTTAAATCTATTCATTAATACATGATTAAGAAATTATGCTTTAATACCTTATTAATTCACACATATGTCTAAATTTTAAGTATTTTAACAATTTTAAATACGAAAATTATAATGAGTCTCGATAAATTTATTCTAAAATCAATTTAAAAATGTAATTGAAAAATCATGATGTCTTTAATTGACATCATTAGTCATTACTACATAGTTAGAAATCTATGTTTTCATACAGCATCAATTTACACAATTTTGATATTAAATTTATAACAACTCTCAGTATATTTAATCATAAATTTGATTAAGAATGGGTATATTTACCGATGAAATACTACTTAGGATACCTCTTTTAAGTCGCATATAATACCAAGTAAACTTTAGTCCCAATTCGACAATCCCTAATAAACTAGCCTACAATGCTAACCTTGATGAGAAAAAGAATTCAAATTAAACAAATGAGTAAGTATAAAATGGATTTATAATGGAGTCTTTTTGTTTATGTTTGATCATGTGATTTTGTGCAAAAGAAAGACGGAACATGGTGTATATGTATTGATTTCCAACCCATCAATAAAATAACTGTTAAGTATAGATATCTTATCCCTAGGATAGATGATATGCTTGATAAAATTTCTTGTTTCATATATGTATTCTAAAATTGATTCAAAGAATGACCATTAACAAATTTGCATAAAAGAAGATCATGAATGGAAAACTATTTTTAAGACAACATATGTCTTATATGAGCAGTTAATGATGTTATTTGATTTAACTAATGCACATGTCACCTTCATAAGTTTAATGAATTATGTTTTTCATATTTATTAAAAAAATTTCTAGTTTACTTTATAATATTTTATTGTATAGCAAAAACTTGGATGATCGTATTTACATGTTATTTTTCGTGTTCAAAAGGAGCATAAATTGTATGTTATTCTTAAAAAGTGTGCGTTTTGTATGGAATCCATCATTTTTCTTAGTTCTGTTGTGAGTTCACATGTAATAAGTACAGATGAAGATAAAATTTAGGCAATTAACAATTAGACTACACCTAAGAATGCAAATGAGGTGAGGAGTTTTCATGGATTAGTAAGTTTTTATATAAGGCTTGTGAAATAATTTAGTTCTATTGTAGAACATGTGAATGGAGTTTTAAAAAGAATTTGTGTTTAAGTGGTGTGATATGTATGATAAAGCTTTTAAAATCTTATGTACCTTTGTTAGGTTTGCTAATTTTGACAAAGCTTTTAAGGTTGAATGTGATGCATCTGAAAATGGTATAAGGGTTATTTTGATGGAGGATTCCAAACCAATTGCTCACTTAAATGAAAAGTTTAATAGGACAACATCTTTTTTATTGTTATGTTGTGAGTTCACATGTAATAAGTATGGATGAAGATAAAATTGAGGCAATTAACAATTAGCCTACACTTAATAATGTAAATGAGATAAGGAGTTTTCATGGATTGTTTCTTACATAAGGTTTGTGAAAGAATTTAGTTTTATAGTAAAACCTGTGAATGGAGTTTTTAAAAAGAATATTGTAACACCCAAATACCCCCTGAGAGGATACATGGATGCCACCCAAGACAGGACAAACAAATCAAAACGTTTCACACATGCATTTTTAAAA
>JANVCQ010000002.1:17513908-17525018 GCA_025531925.1 Erythroxylum plowmanianum | reverse complement strand
CACTATACAAGTCGAGTTATGGGTATCGTGCTTGCATAAGTCGAGTTACATCATGTACAAGTCGACTTACACTAACATGGACAACGTTGAAGAGTGCTTGCTACTCATGAAATGGGACTCAACACGCATTTTGAACTATATAAATCTTGTGATAGGCCTATATGGTAGTGTTTAGTGTTAATCCCTCATGACACTTGTAAGTATTGATAATAATATGTTATATTTTAATTCTTGTCCCATGTAAGTTCATGTTTTCTCTGTAATACAATATTTGATTAGTACAGTCCTCTAAGCCATTATAGGTTTCTAGGTTTAGGAGCTTGAACTTTAAAGGTGGTGATTCATCTATAATGACCAAAAATGAAAGGGGGTATCATAGTGAGGCTTGTAATGATCCTCTTCAAAATGCTTGAAGGTAGAGCATTAGCATCATTGTACCCTAGTTGTTGTCTCATTAAATCTTAGGTATGTGGGTTTACAAGCTAATCTTTCTCAACAGGAACACCTTTTCTATGTATCAAGTCGGTTAAAACTCAAACTTGCTCTTATAATCATACAAACATCTCTCCAATAGGTTGTTAAGTACTAAAGGGCCCCTTGGTAGTGTCCCTACGATTATAGCATCCCTTGTGTTCAGTTCTCTTTTCATTGACATTATTGAAAATAAGTAAGAACATAAGAATTTCCTTTCGATTCCTATAAATAACATCAATTGATGTTCCTTTTATATTGACTTAATATGATGATAGTATCTTTAAGTTATTGGTTTGGTCAAGTTTTTAGGCTTACAAAAGAAAACATTGGAGGGCTCTCATCCAGTAATGCTCCAATGCCTAAATAAGATTCAAGCTTGAGATTTTTTTTTTAATGCGAGTGATCCCTCTTACCTTTATGATGGTTCTCCTGTTTTATGATATGGATAACACGTATAAAATTATGGCAATAAAGAAATGTGGATAAGGAGATAGGTTGTAATAGTGTTGTAAGTTGTGACTTTTTGAAGGCATAAGTTATAAATGGAGTACATTACAGTCTACCAAAATCACTAGATTGACCTAACAACGAACCTACAATTGGCTTATCCATAAATCACATAAGAGCTGCTGAGCTTTTAGAAGCTTTAACAACCTATATTTTAGAAAATCATATGTCCATAATCAACTTATTATACAATTATTTAATCATAATGTAACCAAAGCTTCTAAGAAAAATTATACTTTAAATTTTAAATTAAAAAATAATAATTGGCCTTAACCTAGGACTAATTGAATTTTAGGCCGTCAAAACCAATCAGACTCAAGCCCTAGCTATGAGTCTCAAGTTCGATTGGTCTTTAGGCCAGGTAGCCCGAGTTTGAACCTGACCTGAAATTTTAAAAAAATATAAAAGTCAGATCCTAATCAGAAGTTCGATAAACTAGAGTCAAACTCTTTAACTTCAAGCAAGTTTAGACTTGAACCAAAATGTTATTCGCACTAAATCTCATAAATGATAGGTAATATTAGGAAGGCTATTGTAGTTTAGTCTTTTAATTATTAGCATTACCATTTTATTACTTATTAGCTGCAATGCAATATTACTACTAACATAATTGAATTTTCAAAGAATTTTGAAGAAAATTTTGTTTTCTTACGATGGATATAAATTTGCTAAACAATTGAAACCAAAACCAATAAAATCATGAAACCACTACGAAAATGTCAATATGTTTTATCATTTTAAAAAATTTCAATGTATGTTTTGACTATAGCTCAACATTTTGTGTGTGTGTGTGTGTGTGTGTGTATATATATATATATATATATATATATATATATATATATTAGCATTTTGTTTCAAAATGGAAGTATGTTATTTTTTTCTTATCTATAATTTGAGAGTTGTTACTTGAGAATTTTGTCAAAAAGTTCAAAATAAGCATGATTAACCTTTTAATTCTTTACTAACCATTAATGAAATATAAATAAAAATGGTTGCATTAGTTTGTTATAATATACATATGTATATTTTAAAATTAATAAAAGAAAATCTACAAAGCCCTTTTAAGGTGTTTGTTGAATAAATCTTGGAAAATATGTGTTGTGAAAAAAGCCAAAAAAGAGATACCTTCTTTTAAAGTTACAAGATTATTATGCATAAATTATATATTCTAAATAAATTACTTGAATTTTATTAACAAGTTATTAGTAAAATTTCTGTTGTTTGGCGCTCACATTCTACCACTAGTTAACATACCTGTCCTGTTAAACTAAATATAATTATATACTTTTTTATCAACTTGAACATTTATGTATGTTCAACAATCATTCTTATTAATTTATAAGAAAAATGGGATTGCTTAAATTGAACTTATATTTTTGTCTTTTGATTTTTCTTGTTCCAATTTTTAAATGGTTTGTTTAGATGTTAAAAATCAATCTACTATTTCAAGTGGTTTGGTTTGAACTAATGACTTTAACCGCAAGGGAATTTTCCTTTGTTTACCCTTAGCTTTGAAGTCACTAAGAAACATCGCAAATGAAAATCAACAAATGTAACCAATTATTAACTATAAGTGCTCTGCTAAATTCATACCATTTATTGTTAACCTGGAAAGTTATACCAAACTTGTGAAGAAACAAATAGCTAAATACTAGGATTTGGAAGAGCATTGCGTTTTGTGACTACTTGAGTAGATCTCGTAAGCATCATGCAATCATATTGAAGCAGAGCAACATAGACCTTGCTAAGAACCGTTTTCCTTACTACTTCCTATTCTAAGCCATCATTTTTCCATTTCCAGTTTCATTTTTATCGCCCCCACCTACTGATAGACCAGTGACCTCATACCCAACAACTTAACTTTTTTGTCGATGGCTCTAACCCCATGTCCTCACCTCCATCTTTGATGATCGTACACCTTCCAAATTCCAAAATCCAAACTTTGAGGACCCACCCCAGGAAGCATATCACGCAACCTTAAACAGTTGAATCTCTGAGAAAGCCTAGTTATAGAATCAAGGGAACAACTTTCTGGTGTCAGATGGGGACTAATAACAGCCGTCGGATTCAGACATTACATACGGAACACTTACTGGTGCGTATGGTACTATAGGATTGGGTTGCCTGACCTGAGAGCCCTCGCACCACCCACTCGTGATGGGGTTTTTAATTGTTTGTTTCTCCACGTGGCAGCCACTATAACGCAGCTCTCTATATGTGCTCTTACGGCCTCTTTTCGGTTCTGATTTCTCTAGCACTACTTGGCTGTTTTCAGTCCAGAGAAGTAACACTTTACCTGTAAGTCTTTCCAGTTTTTCTGTCGCCATTCATGGGTTGTTTATATAGTGATCTGGAATATTACTTGATAGCCTGGTCGATACTACGGTTTACGAGTGTGAATGAGATCTAGATGACTAGAGTTGCTCTCGAATGTACCCGGCTGGATTTTGAAGCGTTTTTGTGTCCAAGTTTTTTTCTTGTCTGAACTATCCATGAAATCTCGCTTCTTTAGGATGTGATTGTGTTCCTGTTATTACTACATTTCAATGCCATTAACGGATTGATTAAATGAGCTTGTTTAGTTCTTTGAATGAATATTGTCTCGTGTATTTGGTCTTTCCCATTTCATATTTTCATAGGTGGTCTTCCTGGCATGATAAATAGGATGATTTATCTGGTTATGGTTATTGGTCTGGTTTATTATGCACTCGCCGGTCATAATCTGATGGCTGAGGGTATCTTGACCAGATTGTTCTGAAAGTATGAGAGGAGGACTGTGGCAACTTGGCCAATCAATTACCCGCCGTCTTGCTCAGGCTGACAAGAAGGCAGTAGCTCGTCGATACTTTGCTTCAGAAGCTGAACTCAAAAAGACTGTTCTTTATGACTATCATGTCGCTAATGGTGGGAAGATGGTCCCGTTCGCTGGATGGAGCATGCCTATACAGTATAAAGACTCAATTATGGACTCAACTGTGAATTGTAGAGAGAATGGTGGCCTCTTTGATGTGTCCCACATGTGTGGGCTGAGTCTCAAGGGGAAGGACTGTGTTCCTTTCCTTGAGAAGCTTGTTGTTGCTGATGTTGTTGGGCTTGCAAATGGAACTGGGACGTTAACTGTCTTCACTAATGAGAAAGGGGGTGCAATTGATGACTCTGTGATCACCAAGGTGAAGGATGATCATATATATCTAGTTGTGAATGCAGGGTGTAGAGATAAGGATCTGGCTCACATTGAAGAACATATGAAGGCATTCAAGGCAAAAGGTGGAGATGTCTCATGGCATATTCATGACGAGAGATCCCTTTTAGCTCTCCAGGTGATCTCCTGTCCGTGTAGTTGTTTATGCTTTTGCTTTGGGATTCTTTAGTTTTTTAGGGTGAGGTCTCTTTGCTGCAGATCGTGTTAGCTTAATTTTTGTCCTATTTCTTGTTCCTTTTTCCTTTACTTTCTTCAACACACATATCTTTCCAATGCCTTGTGTTATTATCTTTGTGAAGTGGGCTTACTACTGCATAATGCTTGGTAGTGGCTACGACATTACCCTTTGAATCTTATCTTGTAGTGGGATCTAAAATACAGTTTTCATGGTTTTTGTTTTACAGGGTCCACTTGCTGCCTCTGTTCTTCAGCACTTGACAAAAGTGGATTTGAGCAAGATATATTTTGGAGAGTTTCAAATACTGGACATCAATGGAGCACACTGCTTTCTGACTAGAACAGGGTACACCTCTTCATCTGTTTCTTCTTCTTTTTATTTATAAACCAAATTTCCATCCTAATATTAGCTAACTTTTCATGCCTTCTGCATTCTTTAGCTAGAATTAGGAAATTAATATCCAAGCTGTATATCTATATTCATCTGTTGCTATGCTTTCTGTTAGTCTAAGGAGTGCGTGAAATATACATCTGGAATATGTACTTTTCTGTCATATATGTTAGCATTGCGCGAAAGTTTAATGCAAGCTCCATTGCAAAAGAGGGTGTAATGCCTGAAAAAGTTCCACTTTTATATCGAGAAGCATTTCTTCTTATTTGCTTAACTTATACCCCATTATTTACATAATTCACATCCCCTCCTCTTTATTGTCTCTTGCGATGGATCTATCAGGTATAGATGGATTATTGCTGTCTTTTTGTGGAGATTTTCAGGTATACTGGTGAAGATGGATTTGAAATCTCAGTTCCTTCAGAGTATGCTGTGGATCTTGCCAAGGCAATCATAGAAAAATCGGAAGGGAAAGTAAGGTTAACAGGGCTGGGTGCTCGTGATAGCCTCCGACTTGAAGCTGGTCTGTGCTTATATGGAAATGACATGGAGCAACACACAACACCTGTGGAGGCAGGACTTACTTGGGCCATAGGCAAAAGAAGAAGAGCAGAAGGTGGTTTTCTAGGTGCTGAGGTAATACTTAAACAACTTGAAGAGGGTCCGAAAATTCGGCGTGTCGGATTTTTGTCCTCTGGTCCTCCTCCCAGATCTCACAGTGAGATTCAGGATGAGAAAGGGACAAACATTGGGGAAATCACCAGTGGAGGATTCAGCCCATGCCTGAAGAAGAACATATCAATGGGATATGTCAAATCTGGATTACACAAGTCAGGCACCAAACTTAAACTGGTGGTACGAGGAAAGGCTTATGATGGGGTTGTCACCAAAATGCCATTTGTTCCAACAAAGTATTACAAGCCATCCTAATCATTTTTTGAGCTCTTGTTAAATGAAATTTCTAATATTTTCTTGTCTGCATTCATATACGTTTAAACTTATCACTTTTAATGAAAACTCTCTCCTTCTACCAGTGACAAGATAGTTTTAGTGGTTAAATCCAGCAACTGGCACCTTTGTTTCTTTCTTTTTTGGATCGGATTGCTTCAAGTGTAAGTTGAACCAAACCAAACAAAATCAGGCTAATGTCCTTATGGGATCCTCTTGATATGCTATGATTTGTAGATGCAGTAAAGGATGGTGCAAGCCAACCTGGGAATGCTTACCATGATCAGTTTTGTATTGTTTAGGACCTAAGCATCTGTCAGTGACCTATGGTTGACAAAGAGCTTATGAAGTGTTTAACTGGTCCAGAAAACAAGAATCTTTATTTTTTTAGTGGACGATGTCGGTGTATAGCTTTGGCTTCAATTTATAAAATAATGATAATTATGAGCTTAAAATGTGGGAAGTAAGGACTTTAAGAGCACCCATATGGTGTTCATAAATGTAAAACCAGTGTTTGTAACCTTTCCAATCTCCCCAAAAGGCAAAATCCTACTGTCAAGTAAGAGCAAAGCAACTTCGGCATTCTATTTCTCTACTTTCAACGAATTGCACCCCACAATCAAAGGTATCAGTGACCTTTTTCTTGGTGCACCTCACATTCATATTTTGTTTGCTACATTTATTGGAAAGAAGTGGTTAGGCTAAAAAAAAATTGTAAAAGTAAATAGTTAAGTGTCATCGTACATAATTAAAAAAATTATATCTTTAGCATAAAATTTAAGACAATAAATTAAGAATATATTTTTATATAAAACTCACTTATTTTTATATCATTTTTAGTAAGACAATTATATTTATAAACTTAAAATATATTAATTTGACAGCTAGTTATATCCATGATGTTTTTAATTTTTAATGTTTTCTTTATTTTTGTTCCTTGTGAAAAGTTTGCATAACTAAAGGTCTTTTCTTTTGGTAATATCTCTATCTTGTTGAAAAATCAGGCCCGATTTGATCCCTAATGCAACGAAGTAAATATGAAACATTTTTGTTTAATTTTCCGAAAGTTAAGGGCACTTGAATTCTATAACATGATTAATTCATAAGACATAATAAAACATGAACTTAATATATATCTTAGTATGAAACTTGATCTTTTTTTCTTATCGTTTCCCTCAAGTCATTTTTTAAAATTAGCTCATTTCAATTACTATATCCACACAAATGTCCAATATTTTTTGGTATTCACAAAACAGGCTAAGAGAACATAATTGTTGTTGAGAGGGTTAGGTAAGAAATACAAGCTCTTGTGGAGTTTAAGCTAATTTATAACATTTATAATATTTTCGTAATTTAATTAAAATAAAATTATACTTAATTCTAATTAAATATCAATTATGTCTAAATAAGATATGATATCTCATATTAGTCCTTATCTATTAAATATCTCATATTTAATCATAAAATTTCTCCAAATAAGCAAATCTAACATGATTAAATTATTTTTCTCTCGTTAACTCGTTCTTTTTTTATGACCTATTAGATTCCTAAATATAGTAATAGTGGATATATATTATAAGCCTAAATCATATATATGATTGGATAAATTAAACTCTTTCAATTTATCTTTAATTCTTTATTTATACTCATATCAAAATTGACATCTAGCAATATATTATGACAACCTCAATATTTAAGAATATCAACGTGGTTTTTAACTAACCTTTTTGTAAATGATTTTTTTATATAATTCAATTCTTTCATCATACAATGTTTCAATTAAACATAGAATATGAAAATAATATCTATTTTATTTGAGTCCAATCATAATAGCTCTCTACTATTAGTACTTAATTCAATTAATGACATTTCAAAACTATTCTCAAAGTCTCATTCCACTTTGACCAAGCATTTATCAAATCAATACTAATTGAGAATAGTTGAATATTCTTTTTAATTACTTTAGGGTGATGAATCTTATATTTATTACTTAACTATCTCCTTATAGTTCATGTTGTACCTAATGACTACTAATATTGAGCTACTCTTAACTACAATGATGAATAGTATTAAAATATAACAATCCTTATATGGGATACTTTGGAGATCTCAAGTCAAAGAATCACTTATATAATCATTACAATGAGAATTTCTATAGATATATAAGTAACCTTTCAAATGGAATTCTTATATGAGATCAATTTAGTGAACTTGTTATCTAACAAACACATGCAATTCTATTTAAGTCTTTATATACTTTATTCTATGAGATTGACTACTTCTTTCATAAGGAGAAAACATAACATGTGCTAATCTTTTAATATTCTATTAATGTCTAATCTTAATAGAATAATTATTAAGAACAATTTAAGGATAATACATAAATGTAATATAAATCTCATAATTATAATTTCATTATAATTTATTTGTAATGCATATTTATCCCATAGACTTTATCATATACATCTGAATATGTATAAGATAAAGAATATCTTTAAATAATTATTTCACTAAACTATAATTAACTGATTCAATGTATGGCATAAACCATCAATCTTCCACTTGCACGACGTCAATCGTTTAGGCATCTTATACTATATCACCATATGATGATCATGTTATTGTTAGGACAGTAGTTAAGTGAGAGAATTATCCAAAATTCTCTATAGTGAGTAATGGTTTAAATCTTATAAGTTTCATATTAATTATCACATAATTAAGAGAAACTGTCTAAATACATACTTAGATCTTTGATGAGATCTTAGCTCGTTTTACATGTATAATGATTATAATGTTCTACAGTATATTATCGTCTAAACAATGCAAGGAATTATACAAGTTCATTAAATAACTTCTTGATCTTTATAATAATTTCCCCTAAATGAAAAATGCATTATGGCTTAATTAGCAATCTATGCTACATTAGAACCTTTCCTATCTCCAAATAATATTATTCTAAATAAAATATTCCTTAACAAGTATTTACTTCTAAAGTTAATATCCACGTGACTTTTAATTGAAATATCCACTCCCATATAGAATAATAGATATCTTAAATACTAAATACTTTTAGAAAATTATGTATGTATTTGGAATATAATAGGTAAATAACTTTTGTATCTATATCTCTATAGATCTAATTCTTAAAATTAAGTTATTACCTTTTCATATCGAATAAGAGTTATTCTTAGACTATCATATAATTAATAATTAAAATATAAATATTTGTCCTTTATGAGCATTATATTATTGTTGTTGTTGTTTATGAGCAGTATGCCTCTATATACTCCCACTAAATAGTACAACTATACTCCTACTTACCTTTTTGTATATATGATAAAATCATAATCATCCCTAAAACAAACTCTTTTGAATTCGCATGAAAGTTAATTTTTCAATATCTTGTAGCCTTTTAACTATACATCAAATGTATCAATAAATGCACTAGTATCAATTAGATGCATTGTCATGAGGTTTGAATTTTTCAATTTTTATCTTACTCCTATTACTTATCTTGAGAACCATTCTTCTATAAGTACAAATTAAAACAAATATTTATTCAATGGGATCGGTAAAATTATATCCAACCTTTTGAATATCTTATAATCTTTTATTCTCTAATTTAGTTATAAACTTTTTAGACAACACATGTTTCAACTAAGAATCACTTCCCAAAATCATTAACTTTGACTCTTTTAAGGTCTTACCATTTCACATCTAATATGAAATCTTGCTAATTAATTTAATTGGAACTATTGAAGGTAAGTTGCAATATTAGACATAACTATAGAATAAATAAATATTACGTCATATAATATGTCATATTGTATATTCCTCCTTATACAAATCCATATTATTATATATTTTAGTTATAGAAGTATTCACTAGAGAATCTCACTCTTTACAGAAAACTGAAAAATTTAAATCTCATTACATTGAACTCATTAAAATGTTTTAATATTCTTAATGCTTAATTTCTACTTAGATTTAAAAACTTTGAACTTTTCAAAATTTAAATAATTATTTCATTTAATATAGTATTATTTTACATAAAATCATTAGTCAATATAATGAAATACAATTATTATCCTTTTATGAATTGTTATTATATCTAATAATACATCACATATATAAAATTTAATAATTCAATACTATCATCATCCCTTCAGTAAAGGTTGAGTTGGTTATTTTTAACTTAACAAGTTTCATATAAGTTTCATACAATTTTTAATCAAAAGGATACATATATCTTTGTATGCAACTTTATAATTCTCAGTAAGTTGATTCAACCAATATGGCATAACAAAATAGTATGAGTTATCTTCCTAGCATTCTTACCACTTAAGTATAAGTCACCCTTGATTCAACAAATAAAAACTATTTGTATAAGATTGAATCAATTATTTCTATTTAATAACCTATTACGGTACTACACCTTTCAAATTTACTCTACGTATCCTATACATTATGCAATCATAATGTTGATATGTGTCTTATATTGTCATTAAAATTTATGAAACATTAAAAAACCTAAAATATCGATACACTTTGTCATCTCTATGATATTGATATATGTATGTAAAATTTTAACAAGAATTCCTCAACAAGGATTAATATCAAAATTGTGTAATGAGCATAAAATTGTTTTCTTTCTATCTTTAGGAACTCTTCTTAAACATAACATATATCTAAGGAATTCGGTTCAATAACTTAGTATTAACTATATGAACTAAATAAGATTAAGCCTTTAATCATTTATTTGGTAACTTCCATTATTTTTATTCAAAATAATAGCTCTTGCTAGTATTCAAAAAGATTACTATAATGTCTCCAGTGGGCTAAGATTCTATTCAAATTTAGTTGATCTTGAGTTTGTTCAACAAACTAACTAAACTTAAACAAAGTATATAACAACTTTATCAATCACATCTCATGTGAATCCTAGACCTATTAAATCCAAATCATAAAAATAAGTTAAATAGGACTCATTATTTCAAAAGTACAACCTTATTAGAAAAGATAAGGTCAAGAATGTAATGGTAAGAAACAAATTGAAGGTAGCTAATATTATTGACAAATTAAGAGAGACAAGACTTAGTTGGTTTAAACATGGTAGGAGACACCCAAATCCTTCAGTGAGAAGATACGAGAAAATCATAATTAGAGACTATAGGAGAAAAAAGGAAAGGACTAAGAAAAATTGAGGGGATATGATCAATAATGATATGGTACTATTGGAACTTATCGAGGATATGACCTGCAATAGAAAACTTTGGTGTACTATGATAGAATAAAAGATCCCTCGTAAAGCTATCCATGTAGTTCTCTTAAGTCTTTTATCAAATTCCTCTTGTAGTTAGCCTATGCTTTTATTATTATTATTCTTATTATTATTATTATTATTATTATTA